>JAODUO010000245.1:0-160000 GCA_025642075.2 Ridgeia piscesae | reverse complement strand
CAGAACAGCAGACTGTCTCAGACACAGCAGACTGCCTCAGACACAGCAGACTGTCTCAGACACAGCAGACTGCCTCAGACACAGCAGACTGTCTCAGACACAGCAGACTGTCTCAGACAGATCAGACTGTCTCAGACACAGCAGACTGTCTCAGCACAGCAGACTGTCTCAGACACATCAGACTGCCTCAGACACAGCAGACTGCCTCAGACACAGCAGACTGTGTCAGAAACAGCAGACTGTCTCAGACACAGCAGACTGTCTCAGACACAGCAGACTGCCTCAGACACAGCAGACTGTCTCAGACACACAGACTGCCTCAGACAGATCAGACTGTCTCAGACACAGCAGACTGTCTCAGACACAGCAGACTGTCTCAGACACAACAGACTGTCTCAGACACATCAGACTGTCTCAGACACAACAGACTGTCTCAGACACAGCAGACTGTCTCAGACACAGCAGACTGCCTCAGACACACAGACTGTCTCAGACACAGCAGACTGTCTCAGACAACAGCAGACTGCCTCAGACACAGCAGACTGTCTCAGACACAGCAGACTGTCTCAGACAGATCAGACTGCCTCACACAGACAGGCTGTCTCAGACACAACACACTGTCTCAGACAGATCAGACTGTCTCAGACACAGCAGACTGCCTCAAACACAGCAGGCTGCACTGTCTTAGACACAGCAGACAGTCTCAGACACAGCAGACTGTGTCAGACACAGCAGACTGTGTCAGACACAGCAGACTGTTTTCATGTGTGGAGGTGCCATTAGAAGCAGCAGTGGTAAGTACCAGAAAGTTGTGCTTCTATCTACATGTTAACTAGGCAGTGCTGATGCAGAAAGTACAGTGACAACAGGAAGTGAGATGGCAGCAGCACAGCTTGTGAACATTAGTGGGTCTGCACTGAAGTACTCTACATACACAAGCAGTACACCCAGTGAGTACAAATGTGTAGAGAGCACAAGGCATGTGTAGGACAAATGTACAGTACTAACCACAAGTATACACATAGCCTTACAGAGAAAGTGTGCATAACATTTCAATTAATTTTTTAATTATGACGAAACAAAGATTAATACAAGTAAGACGGTAAGGTGTGGACACTTGCATGTCAGGAATAAGACTCTCATAATATAGATGGACAAATAGTTATGCAAGTATTCACAAACATTATTTTTGGGATGTCATATTCGACATGATTGCCATTCAATGGCTCATTGGTTTTTTGGGATGAGATATTCGACATGATTGTCTCTCAGTGTGTTTCTTGGGATGTGATATTCGATATGATTGTCTCTCAGTGTGTTTCTTGGGATGTGATATTCGACATGATTGTCTCTCAGTGTGTTTCTTGGGATGTGATATTCGACATGATTGTCTCTCAGTGTGTTTCTTGAGATATGATATTCAACGACTGCTTCAAGAAACTCTTCAAAGTTGTTCCAAACATTTCAACAAGCTCATTCAATTGACTGACTCCAGATAAGTCAAGGCAGATATTTGGTCAATAGTTATATTTTTTCTCATATCCAAACAGAGATGTTTCTTCATTTGGACGTTACAAGTCGACTTCCTCAGTACTAATGATGACTGACATCTTGTTGACGTTAGTATAAGTTTGAGACAAGTACAATGTCATACCTAACAGGTTCCCTATTATTGCTAAGTTTGGGCAAAGTCACATGGTATGGCCATTAATCAATGTGCCATCTGGTAAATATTCAACCAAATCTTAGGATTTAATTGATCAAATACATTTGAATTTGATCCAATTTGTATACATTTAACAAGCCTTTATAGCCTGCGTCACCCAGGCCAGGATTATAGTCACCTACAGACAACTAATGTTAACTAAATTTGAGAATTATTCTACAGAGTTAATCAGTTACTGAGCAGGCAAATGTGTAATAATTATGTTAATGCAATGTTTGAATCATTGCAGGCAACAAGAGTATGATTTTTCTGAATTATATGGCCTTCTTATGAAAGATGTCTGACAAATTTATTTTGGGTGTTTGCAATTTGGCCAAACTGGCAAAACAGATTTTAGGCAGTGTTAGTCTAGCCACCGGAATACTTTGCATATTTTGCTTCAAAGCAAGTCCAATATGAAGTATCAATTCACTGTGATACTGTACTACAACTCTTGTGTATCTGCAGATGATAATTCTGTTGTGAAATCTGTGATAATTGACATAATTGCCAAATTGACAGATTCCATTTAAACCATTACAAACTTATCAGTTACCTTTCTCCACCTTGCCTTGAACTCTGACCCCGACCAGTGCTGCCTCTACAAGCCACTGGCCAAACAAGTGCAGTATACTGTTGACATGGGGGCGTCCGGGGGCGTAGGGCAGACGGTCATCCAGACTGAGCTGACTGTGACTGCTGCCAACTGAGATGGTGTCTGCACTACTTGAAGGTCGTACAGAGGTTGGCATGGCGGCCATCTTGGTCACTCCTGCAACCAACATGAAGAATGTTCCTTCACCTGCCATGTTCCAACAACATGTCACAAAACCAGGACAGGGCTGCATCTAGATATGTAACTGTGTTGAAAAAGTAAAAATTAAGGTAAGTTCTTATGTAGTAGCATCCTGTCCTTGGACTGCTCAAAGCACTCAATACTTTATTTCCTGGCAGACCAGAGGAGTGTTTCACAAAAATATAGAGCTCTTAAGGACAATTCATCATTGGGTTAAAAAAAATCCACTGTTAAATTTAATGAGTTTATTTTTTTAAACGCAAATATCTATTTCCATTTTACCAAGGACACTATTTCCATGCGACACCAGTGACAACATCCCACTGGTGCGTCACGGTGTTGATAATTTTCAGGTATTCAAGTTCACTGTTAAGGACCAAAATCAATTTTAAGGTGCAAAATGGGGTTTAAGAGCTCTTAACAAGGTTAGTGAAATGTCAATCAGCAGCTCAATTTCTGTGGGAAGTATTCAGCCACATCTGACCCTGTGGGCCACAAATACAGACAATGTTGAGATGACAATGAAGTACGGACAGTGGGACTGTTGGGCAGTGGGACAATGGGGCAGTGTAACAGTGGGACAGTGTCTATTGTCTACCTTTGGCTGCTGGCTGTGACATGGCCTTGAACCTGCGCTGTACAGGTGGAGTGATTCCAGCAGATCCGACGTCTATGGCATAGAAGGTCACCTCCACTCCGGGCTGACAGATCCCTACAAAGTCACATGACACTGTCCATCAGGAGGTCAACTGTTACATGACACGGTCCATCAGAAGGTCAACTGTCACATGACATGGTTCATCAGGAGGTCAGCTGTCACATGACATGACATGACATATGACATATGACATATGACATGACATGACATGACATGACAGGTGGGCAGTCAATTTGAAGATGGCAGCCAATTACATTGCACGTTGCTTGCATTACAATGTGGATATATTGACAACCATTGCATGAAAATATATTAAATGAATTACTTTGTACATGGAACGAATGTGTGAATAAAATGTACTATTAAAATTGGTGTTGCAATCAATTATGTTTCAGATCTTTTATGATGACAAAATGAAATAGCAATTTCATTATGCTATATAAATAATCCCAGAACCCACCATTGTGAGACTGTGAAACTACTGTAGCCATGTATGTTAGTTAGTTTTATCCTAATAAAACATAGAGTTTAAGTCAGCAGTTTGAGCTGGGTGGTTAATGTAAATGAAGGATCTGACTGCAGTAAGCGAAAGGCCTATGAACTGTTGGTTTACTGGGCAGTTTCGGACGGCCTGCGCATAGAATATGGCCAAAATACTTACCAAGGAAGGCACCAACAAGTTGAGAGAGACCAGACATGACCAATAACTTACCAAGGAAGGCACCAACAAATAGAGAGAGACCAGACATGACCAATAACTTACCAAGGAAGGCACCAACAAGTTGAGAGAGACCAGACATGACCAATAACTTACCAAGGAAGGCATCAACAAGTAGGGAGACCAGACATGACCAATAACTTACAAAGGAAGGCATCAACAAGTAGAGAGAGAGACCAGACATGACCAATAACTTACCAAGGAAGGCACCAACAAGTAGAGAGAGACCAGACATGACCAATAACTTACAAAGGAAGGCACCAACGAGTAGAGAGAGACCAGACATGACCAATAACTTACCAAGGAAGGCATCAACAAGTAGAGAGACCAGACATGACCAATAACTTACAAAGGAAGGCATCAACAAGTAGAGAGAGACCAGATATGACCAATGACTTACCAAGGAAGGCATCAACAAGTAGAGAGAGACCAGACATGACCAATAACTTACCAAGGAAGGCACCAACAAGTAGAGAGAGACCAGACATGACCAATAACTTACCAAGGAAGGCACCAACAAGTTGAGAGAGACCAGACATGACCAATAACATACCAAGGAAGGCATCAACAAGTTGAGAGAGACAAGACATGACCAATAACTTACCAAGGAAGGCACCAACAAGTAGAGAGAGACCAGACATGACCAATAACTTACCAAGGCAGGCACCAACAAGTAGAGAGAGACCAGACATGACCAATAACTTACCAAGGAAGGCACCAACAAGTAGAGAGAGACCAGGCATGTCCAATAACTTACAAAGGAAGGTACCAACAAGTAGAGAGAGACCAGACATGACCAATAACTTACAAAGGAAGGCATCAACAAGTAGAGAGAGACCAGACATGACCAATAACTTACCAAGGAAGGCATCAACAAGTAGAGAGAGACCAGACATGACCAATAACTTACCAAGGAAGGTACCAACAAGTAGAGAGAGACCAGACATGACCAATAACTTACCAAGGAAGGCATCAACGAGTAGAGAGAGACCAGACATGACCAATAACTTACCAAGGAAGGCACCAACGAGTAGAGAGAGACCAGACATGACCAAAAACTTACCAAGGAAGGCATCAACAAGTAGAAAGACCAGACATGACCAATAACTTACCAAGGAAGATATCAACAAGTAGAGAGAGACCAGACATGACCAATAACTTACCAAGGAAGGCATCAACGAGTAGAGAGAGACCAGACATGACCAATAACTTACCAAGGAAGGCATCAACAAGTAGAAAGACCAGACATGACCAATAACTTACCAAGGAAGGTACCAACAAGTAGAGAGAGACCAGACATGACCAATGACTTACCAAGGAAGGCATCAACAAGTTGAGAGAGACCAGACATGACCAATAACTTACTAAGGAAGGCATCAACAAGTAGAAAGAGACCAGACATGACCAATAACTTACCAAGGAAGGTACCAACAAGTAGAGAGAGACCAGACATGACCAATGACTTACCAAGGAAGGCATCAACAAGTAGAGAGAGACCAGACATGACCAATAACTTACCAAGGAAGGCATCAACAAGTAGAGAGAGAGACCAGACATGACCAATAACTTACCAAGGAAGGTACCAACAAGTAGAGAGAGACCAGACATGACCAATAACTTACCAAGGAAGGCATCAATAAGTAGAGAGAGACCAGACATGACCAATAACTTACCAAGGAAGGCATCAACAAGTAGAGAGACCAGACATGACCAATAACTTACCAAGGAAGGCACCAACAAGTAGAGAGAGACCAGACATGACCAATAACTTACCAAGGAAGGCATCAACAAGTAGAGAGAGACCAGGCATGACCAATAACTTACCAAGGAAGGTACCAACAAGTAGAGACCAGACATGACCAATAACTTACCAAGGAAGGCATCGACAAGTAGAGAGACCAGACATGACCAATAACTTACCAAGGAAGGCATCGACAAGTAGAAAGAGACCAGACATGACCAATAACTTACCAAGGAAGGCATCAACGAGGACAGAGAGCCCTCGCATGGCCTGGTGGAAGATCTCTGGCAGAGCCTGCAGACACCGGTGCTGATGGGGGTCAATCACTGAGTCACTGGTCAAGGCCATGTGAAGAAACTTGGGCGTGTTGCTGATGACCTTTGGCTGGCTGAGGTCACTGGGGTCACCAATGATGTGTAAGAAGCGAAACCAGCACTGGACGATGCAGTCATCGTCCATTGTGTCCGGGATCAACTGTTGATCTTCTAGAGCTATAACAGGTCATTCATCAACATACTTTGACATGCAGACTTGCATTGATGGTATATATATATATATATGTGTATATATATATGTGTATATATATATATATATATATATACATACATACATAATGTATATATATATTATAATATATATATATATATATATGTATATATATGTGTATATATATATATATATATATTATTGTACACAGTAGTTATGAAGACACCACAGCCACGCCGATGTTTTGTTTTAACTTGAGTGACCCTGAGGAAAACAGATGTTTGAAACAAAATGACAGCAGTATAAAGTGGATAGTCACAAACTTGTAGAGGTATAAATGAGACACTCACAGACTTGTAGAGGTGTAAATGAGTCTTTAATGAGACACTCACAGACTTGCAGTGGGGGGTAGTCCTGCCCGTACATGAGGCGCAGCATGCGAGCGGTGAATGTGAGGTTGAAGCGGTGCCACTGCGCCACAAGCGGCGGCTGGTGGCGCCAGTTGCAGCACATCTCCCGGAACGTCTTCCACATGGGAGGGGAGGGGAAGAAGCGGGAGCACGCGAGAGCCCACAGCTCAAAGAGCACACTCAGTATGCGCTCACACAACTGATCACCAAGGCCATCTGTGGACAGAGGACAGACACGGCTACACACAGTTGACAGGACAAGATGACATCTTCTGCCTGTTACATGACCACAGCTCCCTAAGATTGTAATCATGTTTATCTGATTCCAGGACATCACACCAGTTCTTTCCAGAAATGCTGAAGGGCACCAGCCACTGTGTGAGGAGGAAGTAGATCTGCTGCACTTGTAAAGGACAAGGTCTGACAATCTGTGTTATGTCCAATATGTGTGAATACAAAATTACTCCAAAATAGATTTTGTTATATTTGTGAGTGGGGTTATGTCCGAGTGGGGTTTTGATTGTGGGGTTATGACCGAGTGTTTTTTCCCAATGGGGTTGTGTCTGTTTTCCCGTTTATCCAGAGCAGTGTGCCAGGGGTTGTTGCTTCTGATTACGTCAGTGCCAGCACTCCAGCACTTTGAAAGACTCCTCTTTTAAGCTCAGCCAATGAAATCACTCATGCGGAATGTGGTCAGCCTGCAGTCATGTGCTATCATTCGTGTTACATGCAATGTTTGGTATGTAGAAGCAAATATTTGAATAGACAAAACTGTTCGAGTGCTGCTAAGTGTCAGTGTGTTGAAGGAGGGACTGTGCTATGAGTGCTGCTAAGTGTCAGTGTGTTGAAGGAGGGACTGTGCCATGAGTGCTGTTAAGTGTCAGTGTGTTGAAGGAGGGACTGTGCCATGAGTGCTGCTAAGTGTCAGCGTGTTGAAGGAGGGACTGTGCCATGAGTGCTGCTAAGTGTCAGCATGTTGAAGGAGGGACTGTGCCATGAGTGCTGCTAAGTGTCAGCGTGTTGACGGAGGGACTGTGCCATGAGTGCTGCTAAGTGTCAGCATGTTGAAGGAGGGACTGTGCCATGAGTGCTGCTAAGTGTGAGCGTGTTGAAGGAGGGACTGTGCCATGAGTGCTGCTAAGTGTCAGCGTGTTGAAGGAGGGACTGTGCCATGAGTGCTGCTAAGTGTCACTGTTGAAGGAGGGACTGTGCCATGAGTGCTGCTAAGTGTCAGCGTGTTGAAGGAGGGACTGTGCCATGAGTGCTGCTAAGTGTCAGCGTGTTGAAGGAGGGACTGTGCCATGAGTGCTGCTAAGTGTCAGCGTGTTGAAGGAGGGACTGTGCTATGACTGCTGCTAAGTGTCAGGGTGTTGAAGGAGGGACTGTGCTATGAGTGCTGCTAAGTGTCAGCGTGTTGAAGGAGGGACTGTGCCATGAGTGCTGCTAAGTGTCAGCGTGTTGAAGGAGGGACTGTGCCATGAGTGCTGCTAAGTGTCAGCGTGTTGAAGGAGGGACTGTGCCATGAGTGCTGCTAAGTGTCAGCGTGTTGAAGGAGGGACTGTGCTATGAGTGCTGCTAAGTGTCAGGGTGTTGAAGGAGGGACTGTGCTATGAGTGCTGCTAAGTGTCAGCGTGTTGAAGGAGGGACTGTGCTATGACTGCTGCTAAGTGTCAGGGTGTTGAAGGAGGGACTGTGCTATGAGTGCTGCTAAGTGTCAGGGTGTTGAAGGAGGGACTGTGCTATGAGTGCTGCTAAGTGTCAGTGTGTTGAAGGAGGGACTGTGCTATGAGTGCTGCTAAGTGTCAGTGTGTTGAAGGAGGGACTGTGCTATGAGTGCTGCTAAGTGTCAGTGTGTTGAAGGAGGGACTGTGCCATGAGTGCTGCTAAGTGTCACTGTTGAAGGAGGGACTGTGCTACGAGTGCTGCTAAGTGTCAGTGTTGAAGGAGGGACCGTGCTATGAGTGCTGCTAAGTGTCAGCGTGTTGAAGGAGGGACTGTGCCATGAGTGCTGCTAAGTGTCAGCGTGTTGAAGGAGGGACTGTGCCATGAGTGCTGCTAAGTGTCAGCGTGTTGAAGGAGGGACTGTGCCATGAGTGCTGCTAAGTGTCAGCGTGTTGAAGGAGGGACTGTGCCATGAGTGCTGCTAAGTGTCAGCGTGTTGAAGGAGGGACTGTGCCATGAGTGCTGCTAAGTGTCAGCGTGTTGAAGGAGGGACTGTGCTATGACGCCTATGAGTGCTGCTAAGTGTCAGCGTGTTGAAGGAGGGACTGTGCTATGAGTGCTGCTAAGCGTCAGCGTGTTGAAGGAAGGACTGTGCTATGAGTGCTGCTAACTGTCAGTGTGTTGAAGGAGGGCTTGTGCTATGAGTGCTGCTAACTGTCAGTGTGTTGAAGGAGGGCTTGTGCTATGAGTGCTGCTAACTGTCAGTGTGTTGAAGGAGGGCTTGTGCTATGAGTGCTGATAAGTGTAAGTGTGTTGAAGGAGGGATTGTGCTATGAGTGCTGATAAGTGTCAGTGTGTTGAAGGAGGAACTGTGCTATGAGTGCTGCTAACTGTCAGTGTGTTGAAGGAGGGATTGTGCTATGAGTGCTGCTAACTGTCAGTGTGTTGAAGGAGGGACTGTGCTATGAGTGCTGCTAAGTGTCAGTGTGTTGAAGGAGGAACTGTGCTATGAGTGCTGCTAACTGTCAGTGTGTTGAAGGAGGGACTGTGCTATGAGTGCTGCTAAGTGTCAGTGTGTTGAAGGAGGGACTGTGCTATGAATGCTGCTAAGAGTAAGAAGACGTACCTTTGACTATCGGGGGGGCTAGCAGTGTGTCATTGACAGCAAGTAGGAACTTGAGCAGGTCATTCCATGTGTCCTGCGTCATCACAACTGACTCAGTCACAGTTGACTGTATCATACGCAGCACTCGGTGACACAAGATGGTCTGCCGGTTGACAAGATCCAGGCCTACAACACACAGGACATTGTGTCAACTTAGCACCAATCTCTCGGTGCTCAGACTAAAGTTCAGTGATTTACAAACCAAAATATCCTAAATGTGAACAACAACATGCAAAGCCGAGCTGGAATGTTTTCAGTTGAAGGAATATCTTTTACTTGAAACGAGACTGACGTCAGTCAGGCCTGACTGCATTTGCTTCAGCCATATTTTTGTACAAAACAAAAGCTATGCGAAAAGTAATACTGAGCATTTACAAACATTATCATAGTTGTAAATTAAAGTGTCAGTGACATGTGTAACTGACCTATGTTTGCTGCCTGCTGACTGGACAGGGGCACTTTACTGGTCGTCGCTGGTACAGCTGCACTAGCGGCCTCTGGTGGACGAGGCACAAACAAGTTGTACAGATGATGCAGCATGTCTCGCACGTAGGGGTTAGGGTCATCAATGACAGGGCGGGGTACACACACATGGGGGGCTGTGAGGGCAGAGAACCACTCGCAGTAGACGTTCACACAGTCCTTGATGGTCTCAAGCTCTGACAGGGGCAGGTTGAGGCCGTAGCACAGCACCTGCAATCACAGCACAGGTACACTTTAGACACTGCATAGCTTCACAACAGAAGTAGAGTTTTTATAAATAATATAAGTAAAGTATAAAAACATAACACATAGTGGAATATATGTATATTATATTATATTATATATATATATATATATATATATATATATATATTATATATATATATATATATATATATATAATGTTTATATATATAAACAAATCTACTACAGTATTTGGCGCACACGTTTTTATATCTACTTTTTTAATGCTGATATTATAATTTATTTGTGGTTTTGTGCGTTCAACTCGCTTAGGTGCCCTACTGTTGGAAATAAAAAGTACTAAGCGTACCAGCGACAGTGATTTTACGTAACATTATCGTTACCGCCAACCGACCAAAATGAAGATGGGTGGCCACAAGCACATGTATACGCACTCACACTCACTGCGCACACGGTGCCGAAAAGTGCTGGACGAATAGCTGAGAAGTTACAGGTCCGGAGCAATAGCCACTTTAATTAATGTACAGGATGATAAAATAGACCATTTACGTGTTTATACCATGTCTGTCACACTTATAATCAGCTGCCTGATTTAGGTCATCTGGCTGGCCCTACTGTACACATTGACAAGCCGGAGGACCATGTCACCATTAACATAGCAGGAACCTCCATCCCCCTTCCTCCAAGACTACTGTGGATATGTGTACGAGCAGCCTTCGCGCATTAATTGTAGCATATGGCTGGATGCTTCCCAGAGAAGCCGAGATGGTGTCTGAGTGAACAGGTCTGTCAGGGAAGTAAAGTGTAAAGCGTTTTGAACGGCCCTGAGGACTGGATATTGCGCTATATAAGAACTTGTCTTTTTTTAGAGGACTCCATGAAACTAGCAGTGCGTGAAACTGTTGGAGTTGGCTGGCTAGCCAGTCATAAATAAAGTTCAGTAATTCAGCAAATATGGGATACCAAACATACTGGTGTATGAAGTATAGATGTTTGACTTCATTATTAAAAAATTTCATCAATTAAAATCAAAGACAAATTTTAAGTGCAGGCGCTAACATGATAACAGTATTATGCTGCGCATGTGCATGCGAAATCTCCCTTCCTGTCGAGTGTGTGCACACGGAGGTAATGTCGATTTACTGAGATCCAATCATCTGCTGCTTGACCACAACCTTCTTTAACATCCTCACATGGAGATATACGGTCATTTACATGTGAAAGAAGAACAAATTGGTTGCTCAAATTTGTTAGACGACACATTGCATAGTAACTGTACTAATGCAAAATGTACTACTATCTTAGTTTGCACCATGTTTAAGGGTGGTAAACCAGCTATGTGGGAACATTTTGTATATATCGACAAAGAATAGTACACATGTATAATTACGTTTAGTTAGAATATTTTCTATGTCATTATTTACTTTGTTACTTATACACTTAGCAAAACCATAAATGCATATGGCATGTATTTGATTTTGATAGTTTCTGACATGTATCAGAAACTGTAAGAAAACCTGTCAGGAAAAAGTTTGAGATTGTCTCATCAGAAATACCTTTCTGACTGTCAGAAACCCAACCCTGGATGACAGTGAAATAGTATGTACACGTATCAAGATATTACTCAGTATTCACAATAGTTACACTGAAGTTACAAATTACATACAAAGGCATTGGCCACACATTACATTTATGATCTTAATAACCCAGGCACAAAACATCCCTCTCATCTGCACTAATGTCAGTGATGTAGAATACCTGCATGGTCCACTTGACCGCTGCAGGGGTGCTCAGGTGGCTAGGTTCCTCATTGTTGGCTGCGCTCAGGCTCAGGTTTTGAGCAAGATTCTTGACGACAGAATTAGCCACTTCCTTGCCGACAACATCAGGGAAGTTGTGTAGGACACTGATATTGGCTGTATCTGTCTGAATCTCCTGTTGCACGGACGCCCACTCCGAGTACATGGCTGGTTTTGGACGGTCAGTCAGGTTAGTCCACCTACAACACAAGGTCAGTTGTGACGTCACCACACAAGGACTGAAGATTCCACTCAGACTGTCACCCCGCATTGGCTGACGAGTGTCCACCTAATAAAACTATGTCACTTTCATACAACCTGATTCAGTGATTATTTCATGTTAACTAAGGCCTAAGAATTTTTTTCCTTCAGCTCCAGATCTCTGGAATATTATATCACCAGCCACGAGATACCACTTTACTCGAAGCCTTCGAGCAGCTGCTGGGAGGGTGGACAGCAAAGTAATCCTATAGTCCCCAACACATAAGATTTACGGACAACGATTTGTAGTTTTACTTCATTCACTGTTAACGTGTTTGTTATTTGTAAAATTTGATTGAAAATATATCGCTTCATGCATGTGCACCAAAAATAACAACCTGTGGGACATTACCTGGAAGTCAGGGATATACAACATTATATGAAACGAACGAGCAAGGCTACAAGTATGAAATCCAAAATAAATTGACAGCTAGTTTAAATGTAATGTGCCTGTTTTGTATAACACCTTTCACATTCGCTTAGCTTGGCAACTTTGCTTGAAGTCATGCTCAATCACAAACAGACAACATCATTTCTATGGGAGGGATATACTTCGTTATTCAGGCGAGATTGCTTAAATGCTATGTACCGCTCCAGCAAGATTAAGATGTGATAACTAAATGTGGAATTCTTGTTATTCATAAATATTGCTAAATAAACGTTTCTCAATGCAGTTTTGAAAAAAAATTCTTAGCGTCAGATTTATCCGTTTCGTCGCCGTGCGGTGGCGTCAATTGTCATGACACGTCAATTGACGACTTCAAAAATTAAAAGTATGTCCACTGTGGATTTACATAATTCTTGCCATATGTTGTTGCCTATGTCGGAGCATGAGGAAAATACAAACAGCTTACGACAGTAATAATCCAACCGGCAAGGTAAACAAATGATGAGTAAACAAGTCATGGCTGTCAGACTAGGTGTACTCAAATTACTGTCCTTGCTTGGGCTTGGCTCGTCTTTCATTTGCGGGGTGTGTCAACCAACACAAGTGTATTTTATGATGTACACGCTTCAATTAAATGGTTATTTATGGCCATTCGTTATCACTAAGCATCATAGACATCATGCTACTAAATCTTACCGGTAGTATCATTTCATAAATGCTTATATTCACTAAAGATGCAACACATTCAACATCAACACAACATTTGCCAACATTTCTCAGGGACATACACGCCATCTGACGGATAATATGGTGGCATCTCTAATTTTATTCGGTAGATGGCGACGACGTCGAATATTGTAGCGAGTAGTGGGGTGTTTGTGGCGGAAAACTGCAAGATGGGTAAGTTACTTCGCCAATAATATAAAAAGCGTCTAGGTTATGTAGACAGTCTAAGGAATGTTGACATTATATAGTCGACGATTGATAATGACAGGCAGACCAGTGCTAGGGAGTAGTGTTATTGCTAACAGTAACTACATCACAGTGACAACTGACTCAAATCTCTATCAACACTGAGTCAGTGGTAGGGTGGTCGGACCAAATTTTTCTTTCAAACCAAAAAAATATTTTTTTGCTCTTCCCTGAAAGTAGTCACCATAAGAAGTATCATGATAGTTGTTTCATGTATTTAAGTGAAATATTAAGCAAACTACAGACGTGTGAAGTTACGAAATTCATGACTTTTTCTGACGGCTTGCTAATAATAAATTATATGATTTTTTTTTTAAACCACATATTGTAATTTTATTTTCCTTAGTCATATTCACTAACTGAAGTGCAATGGTGCTTGTTTCATGTATGTAGATGAAATATTAAGGAAACTGCAATTTTTTGAAATTTCAAATTGTTCACCATTTTCTGACAAATTTCTGACAGATGTAATCTAGCCAATAAACCTTTAGAAATGCTAAATTTTTTCTTCCGATATTAGTAATTAATTAAAATGCAATGATGCTTCCTTCAAGTACACATATGAAATAATAATGAAAATCCTATTTTATATAAAAAAAATTGTTTTCCAAACATTCTCCTATTTGATTTTGTACATAAATCACAAGATCACTGCTCTGACTGAAAGATTAACAACAGAAAGTTAATCACCTTGTCATAATCTTTTACATTTTTATTTACACATGTTTTCATTCATTTAATGTGTCATAATTTGTAACAACATAATAAGTCGTGTAATATAATTTGAATTTTTTTATAAAAATTCATAATCAATTTTTTTTATAATTAATCAATTAAATGTAGCCTAACGAATACACTAACGTGCAACTGATATGCTAAACATATAAAACAATACAATACAAATAAACACTTTAATATAAATTTGCTACATTAAACCCCTGCAGCTGTCAGAACCTGCCATCTATAAATTATAATACTATTAATAAAAAACATCCGCTGTCGACCACGTCGGGATCCGAGTGCTTTGTGTACCACAATGCATTGCGTGCACCGCGCAAACGGGTGAAGAAGGCAAAATGGCGACGTAGTTTTAGACAGGGGCTCCATAAACGGACTTTGTGGCAGTTTGTGCTATCGATTGGCAAGCCATCACTATGACCACGTTATCGTCCAGACAATTCTTTACACTACTGCATATGAAGCAACTTGAAGCATTATCGCCATATTAAATAAGTACCCATAAAACATCGCCAAAGATAGGTCATTTTAACTGCCTAATTACTACAACTTTTTATCGACGGATTACCATGGTATTTATATGATCATATAGTTTTATCTTTTTTCTTTGTTCCATACTTTTCAAAATGGCTATACTCATTAACATAATCTCGCAAACAATTTTGAAAGATGGGGCCTGTCAACGTGATCCAATATGGCCGCGGGCGTAAACAATGAAAACCGAAATACGACACCGAGAGGGAAAAAATCATTAACACCTTTTAAACACCGCCAAAAAATCAGTTATCGGCGCAGAATCATAGAATGACATTATAGCAATATAAGAAAAATTATACAAGAACAGGTATGTTGCGTGATAATAAATTACGGCCACTAAACTCGGGCCCCTCTCTCCCCATGTTGTCAGAAGGGGTGTCAAATTGGTCTGACCTCCCTATCAGTGGCACAGACTGTGACAGCGAGAGGTAATTAAAGGCTGTTGTTTCATGTTTGTTATGTTAAGCAAGGAAGTCCATAATAAAATGCACATGTTGCCCTCAGAAAAGACACTGCTATGATCTTGTGAGGAAGTGTGACAGCTCAACTTCAAAGTCAGTCTTACCAGAATAGCCCAGAGCCAGCTTGGAGCCTGACTAAAGAACAAAGGGGATAATGACCTATGCTATGGTCACTGTCAGCTGCTAATCTATCCTCTATAGCTGGCTCTGAGCAAACAAAGGTTGTGGTCCCTGCCACAGCCATGGGGGACATCTGCTGTTAAGTGTCATCATCAGTAATTAGCAGTTGGGTGAAGTTGCAGTGAAGGTAATCAGTTTGGCAGGCATTACATGTGATCTTGACGTTGAAACAGAAATATAGATACTGACAGTGTATTTTAAAAAGTATTTGAAAGTATTTTAAAAAGTCAAATACTTTAGGAAAGTATTTAAATACAAATACTTTTCATTCCTAAACATTTATACAAATACTTTTAAAAAGTATTTAAATACTTAAAAAAATACTAATGCAAATGTATTTAACCTCATGTCTGCTGTGAACATTGTATGACACGAGTTATGTTCCGTGACACAGGCACTGACTGAGAGCTGAGATGGACCTGTTTGTCACATGTCCACAACTGGTGGTACAAAACCATCAACAGACACTCTATGAGGGCTTCATTGACGTCTCGGTGAGAATGGTCCATAAACTTCAGTATTTTGCTACTAGTTCCACTTTGGCAATAGTGTAATGACATTTGCAACCTGTTTATTTGTGTTATTTAACCTATTCAGATGTTATATAGATTGATCTTAATTAATATTTGAAGAATTAATTAAGCTAGTAGAGCTGGATTTTTCAACAAGGCAGTCTTGCTGCTTATGACCAATCGATTGTCCCACGTAAACCGTAAATGTATCTGGTAAAAGTCCAGCCCTAGTAGAACTGACCGTGTTTTTAAGTGTCATTTTATATGATGTGAAATACTCTTAACTTTGTCTATAATGATGTAACAGTTACCTCATGAGGATGTTGTCATGTCATGGAAATCCACCTTTTAATACAACACGTAAAACATGTATTGACAGAGTAGATACGCAAAGTGATGCAAACTTGAGTATACACACGTATATGTGAAGAGAAGTGCACATGCCTGTATAGTGCATACATATGCACACAAGACAATGCCTATGTGTACACAGTCTGTGATACTAGACATTTTAATCTCTGAAATGAAACTTGTTTGAGATGGATGCATTTATTAAATAAAGTGACAACTGTTTTTCAGGGGCAGGAGTTCTACATTGCTATAGAGTTACCCAACAGATCACTGCAGCAAGCCAAGATCTGCTGTGACTGGAGGCTGAAGAGCCTTCTAACTGGATATGAACATCTACTTGAGCAGGTAACAGAAATATCCTCACTTGAGAGCTGGTAATGAGCAACTGAGCAGCTTGCTCGCACTTGAGAGCAGACATCAGGAGCAGTCTGTTCTCACTGGAGACTGGAATGGTGGTAACATGAAGAAATTATATGCTTTCATTTTTAATAAGAGCACTTGCTGTCCAGAGAGCAGATTGATTACAGGAGCCATGTGCTCTCTTTGGAGAGCAGGGAACAGGAGCAACATGCTCTTATTGGCGAGCATCATCATTGTGAATGTTAGATGTACACTTGTCAACATTGACTAGAGTCCTTTTAGTTACCAGTATGTTGGGTTGTGTTGAACATTGTTGTTTCATGAGCTCTTTGTTACCAGTTGAACATTACGGGGCTTTTATTAAAAAAATTCAGTACAAAACATTTGGTGGGATATCTGATTAAAATGAGTTTTGTGTTGCCTTACAAACCTTGTAGAGACTTCAGCAGAGTACGACACTGGCTGGTTTCATGGAGGAGTTGAAGACTATAGTGGTGAGTGACTCGTGGACTTGTGCATGGAACTAGTTTGTGATAGTTATAGTGAAAATATATACTAGTTTATTCAGAGTTCACACTGAAAAATATAGTTTTATTTTATCACATTCACAGTGAAACATAGTTTTATGTTATCACATTCACAGTGAACAATAAAATTTATTTTATCACAGTCACAGTGAAAGTTATAGTTTATTTTATAACATTCACGATTAAAAAATGATCACATTCATAAAAAATGTAGTTTTATTTAATCGCATTCACATTATAGTTTTATCCTCCAGTTGTATGTAATTTGAATGTATTTTGTTCCCACAAGAACTTAGAAGGCATGGCTACTGTTTAATCAGTACTATTATCACAATTGAAGGGGATAGTTGGGCAGTAACAGTGAGACATACCCATTTCTAGTGGTATGGTTGTTACAATTGTAGGAGAGAGTGGGGCAGGATGGTGACATGTCTCCAGCATCCGTGGCAAGTCCTCGCTTTTACAGCCACCTACTAGAAGAGTTGGCAGAAGTTGGATGGGAAAGGTGACTTTTTACAATAAAATTCAAGCACTACATGTATCAGAAAGAAATTATGTAAGTAAACACACTGGAGTTCAAATTTATACTCACATGTTTATGCCAGTGTTTAGTATTTGTCAAGACATTTGGTTTAATTTAAAATGTGAAGCATGTTCTTTATCCAACTCCAAAATGTGATAGTATTTCTATTTTGACATATATTTCTCTGAATGCTAATAGATTTGGTCTGGTGGAATGATTCACAAAACAATAATAGTAATAAAAAATGGTGAATGCAGAGATATTTTGGATTCTATCATGCTTAAGAAATATCGTTTTCAAATAATATTTCAAGTTAACTACAGGCCGTCGTGACATTAAGGTTTTGTATCCACTAGGGGGTCAATAATCAAAGTAATCTGTCAATAGTGTGTCTTCTACGTATCACATAATAAAGGCAGTTTAAAATAAAAAATACTGTAAAACTAAGATAAAACTATAATATATTATAACCTTAATTATAGGAAATTTTATGAGCTCGGACATAATAAAAAAAATATATTTAATACCGACAACTGACTCACTCTGACACTTTCCATTTATATTTTATTTTGCATAATTTCACAGAGACAAAGGTAAAGTAAGTGAAATGAGGTCGTGACGTTGACTATATGTTTTGACAAGGTACTGGGTGGAGCTTGAAACTTTACGCTTATCGAGCTGTCTTCAACACATGAAAAGCATTTCTTGGAGTTGGTTGTTGCTGTTATTGTTATTGTACATGACAAGTTTGCATTATATAAATGCAGACACCACATGGTCCATTTAATGTCTGGCTAGCCTATGTAAACACCGCTCTGTCAATGTACAAAGCCAAAGGCCCGTACACAGTGAGCAAAAGCTATCAAGCACTACTCATATCACTGAAGCGACATGCTCATTGGTCCGTATGTTGTACCGAGCACGACCTAGAAACCCCATTACACCATACAGACATGCTCCTTATTGGTCAATAGCTACATAAACTTTGAGACAACAGTGCGTCCCATGCAACCAATAACTGGGTTATGCGTAACCCAGTTTTAGGCAATCCATAAGTTGTAACGAGTACATCATAGTGACCCCATTACACATAACCTACTTTTCGCACCCTGCACGAACTGGCCAGCACACCTGACACATTTAAGGGTTCAGAGATAGGTCAACCCTGGGAATTAGTTGCTACCATCCTTCCAGCACAGCCCACCCTTCCACCACTGACCACTGCTACATCCTACATGCCCCAGAGGTGCGTACCCTTCCTGCACTGTAAACCGTATGCAAGTAGTTATAGTATCAACATAGTATAGTATAAGTAAGTTGTAAATATTATATGCAGTTTGTTCAGAATTATACTAGTGAGTTGGCTAATACATTAGCAGATTTGTCTTATGAATACACCTATTATTGAGTGCTTGAAATTTACATAAACATTATTTCGCGCGTAATATTATTCCTTAATATGCCACTAGAGGATCATTGACCTACCTCTGAACCTTTAATATAAATGTGTCAGGTGTGCTGGCCATTTCGTGCGGGGTACTAAAAGTAGGTTATGTATAATGGGGTCACTATGACGTACTCGTTACGACTTATGGATTGGCTAAAACTGCGTTATGCATAATCCAGTTTTCGGTACCATGGGACGACACGCCGTTATCACAAAGGTCGTTACGCATAACCCAGTTTTGTGTTGCTATTGACCAATAAGGAGCATGTCTGTATGGTATAATGGGATTTCTAGGTCATGCTCGGTACAACATATGGACCAATGAGCATGTCGCTTCACTGATACCACTAGTGTTTGATAGAAAGCCTGCATGTGACAGTGGCAGTGAATGCTGTCCAAAACTCTTCCACTCCTTCCTACAAGATCATGTTACAAAATCCAGCCAAGATCTTTCGCAGCACTATCAAACATTTGACAGTATAATAAATTGCCTTGGTGATTTTTCATTACAAAATGTGCACTAGCATAGTTTTTATCAATGATATCGCCTACCACTGCCACCCATAGCCAGTGTGTAACAGAATTGCTTATTGGCTGAATAATTTGTGACCCCTCCCGCCATTCGCCAACCAAGTGCGCACACACAAACTATTAAGTTCAACAGTGAATACAAGTCTTCATATATACACGACTGCAGTTTAGACAACGTTATAGGTGTAATACAATTAAACAAATTCTGGTTGAAATATTAAATAGACTAAGGTTTTGGGGTTGTTCTTGTTTTTCTATGAATAGGGTTATGGAAAGTGGGAAACGTCGACAGTGGTCAGCCAGATTGAAACCGGTGGCCCATCGGGCAAGTAGAATTTTAAAACTGGCCCAACAGCTTCAAAACATGTGTCGGGCCATCGGGCCAATGTCAATGTTGAGCCCTGAACCATTATTATTACTGCATTTTCTCTTTTCTATTTGTGATTTTCAGTTGCTAATGCGTTATCACAGCTTGTGTTATCTTCATCTATGTGTGAACATTTTGTTGATATACTGATTTATATAATCTTGCAGGAAATTGCACTAATCAGTCTTGTTCATTATAAATTGAAGCCAATTTTGTCATAGGAAAAATGACATAATAATTCGACAGCCTTGTTTTTGATGTCACTGCCTGAAGACAGATTACTGGGTCAGATGTGGTCATAACTCACTGTGTGTTTTTATCACTACCCAATGTCACAATC
The DNA here is from genome assembly GCA_025642075.2 of Ridgeia piscesae. Classification (NCBI taxonomy): domain Eukaryota; kingdom Metazoa; phylum Annelida; class Polychaeta; order Sabellida; family Siboglinidae; genus Ridgeia; species Ridgeia piscesae. Next base: position 139,678 of record JAODUO010000245.1, on the reverse strand, counting down.
TGTTGAGTAATTGGTTTAGTTTTTATGGGGCGTGGCTGAAAACCAATATCAGATGCATAATGTAATAATTACTCCAAATTTAGCCTATTGTGTGATAAACATTAGCTGCAGATTCATCACAATAAGTTGTCTCTGTGAAAGTGCCATGATGAATACATAATTTTAAAGACAGAATAAAGAGTTGGTCCTTACAGAGTTCAGCTGTGGTCAGTGTGTTCACCCGTTCTGTGGTTTCAATGCATGTAGGGTCCTTTGGTGTCACAATCTTGTTTGGTATAACTGAAGCCAGTGTCACGATAGAAATAAATGGCCTATTGATTTGGCAACATTGTTTGTGATGTCACTGCATGAAGACAGACTACTGGGTCAGACATGGTCACCACTCGCTGTGTGTTTTTACCACTGCCTATTATAAAAATATCACCTTCAGTAGAGTAATTTGTTTAGTTTTTGTGGGATGTAACAATTTTAGTGAATGCTAAAAACATAAATAGGGGATGGATGATGCCACAATCACTCAAAATTTACCATATTAATATTATATAGATTATCTCCAGCTGAATTGTCTAAACATGGCACGACGTTATCTCTATGAAATTGCCATGATGAATAAATAATTTCAGAAGACACAATAAAGAAACAGTTAGGACATTGAAAAGTTCTATGGTAACATAAACATGTATAATCATGTTTACATGCCTGTTTGGTCCCTGTATTCAGCCGTTTTGCCTCTAGTATACAATCCTTCATTTTATAACGTAATCATGGTGTGAATTTGTTAAATTGTCTGTCAAGAACACACAAAAGATCAATTCTGGGTCTGTGTCTTATTATTGTTTCATCGTTTTGCAGGTTATCCTTTATTGACGCTAACTTCCGGTGGCTCCACCTGGAGGCCAAAGACAGCTGTGACAGACGTCACGTGTTGAAGATTCACCTGCATGAACAGGTGAATGGGGGTTCCTAGTTTGTGGACCAGTACTGGAACTGGTTGGACGATTAATTATATCAGGTGAACTAAACAAATTATGTAGATGCTAGATCATACTACGTAATATGGATGCATATTTCCAGTATATGAACCAGCATACAGCAGTTGTTTTCTGGATATAAAGAGTGATTAATCTGGATTGTGTAACATTCTTTTAAAATATACAGACACCTACTTATCCTGATGGAACTTTTTGGACCAGTACAATCCTTGTATGGAACCCCTCAGTGAAGAGGTGAAGAGGTAGGCTGCTAAAAACCTGGCAAAGAGATATAGAAAGGGAAACAAGAGATGGGTTACACCAGGAGAGAGATGGAGAGGATGGCCACGGACAGAAAACAGTGGCGTTCCTTGGGCGAAGGCCTATGCTCCCAGCGAGCAAAGGCATAAGTAAGTAAGTAAAGTACAACCCTTGTTGTGAACTGTTAGTTTGTCATGTGACTATTACGTTGTCATGTGACGTGTTGGTGGTTGTTGCAGCACCCAGAAGTAGCCCCCGACTGTGTCACTGAACTGCCACTTCCCTTCCATTTCATCTCTACAGGCAGTGTAAGTGAACAGCCTGTCATAATTGTTGATTATGTTTAAAGTTTGTTTGTTTTATTTTCATACACATTTAATCTAATTTAATGATGTTTATATTAATCTCAGTTTATTTATTAAAATAATAAATAATCAGAATTTATGTTTATTAGTTAATTTTACCTGTGATATAATAACCACTATTTTATTATTATGGATTATCTTGTATGTACCAATTGACTCATTTAGTATCTTTGAAGATTACATTTCGGTGGACTTTGTTGTGAGGCAGTAGGCCATGAGATAGGCAGATAAACTGATTCAAGTTTGTTGCTGTATAAAATGTAAATAATGTTTATTTCCACAATTTTTTCTCTGTGAACTTCTACAGCTTGTGTTTAATGTGACGCCATTTCTCTACTGGTGGACAATAATTATAATTTCAGAATTCCCTCAAGAATTTGTTTAGTCAATTTAAGCAATGCCTTGAGCAATATAAAGAATTCTGGGATGCCATGGATGAAATCGACAGTAGTACATGGGTGTTAGAGCCCGAAAAGCCCACCAGGAGTGCAACAGTGCGAAGAATTGCGCTTGGTGAGTGAACATGGTAGTACATTGTGTTACAAGCCAGATATCATTATTTGGCTTATTTCCCACGTATTTTACAGTAACGAAATACACCAATACACATGCCAATCATTTCTAATGTCAACCGTTTAAAAATTAAACATTTAGTTCTATATGTCAGGTACTTTATTCACATCACATAAAAACGTATTTTAAAATGTACATGTAGTTGGTTGGTTGTAATGTTAGTGAAAGTGGTGTTGGCTGTAATTGGTGGTGCGAGTAATTGGTGGTGCTTTGAACTGTTTCCAGTGAACAATGCCTCCCTTCAGATAGAAGTGAACCCAGTACAGCCCACAGTACTGCCCAAGTGCACATTTCTGGGAGCAGATCATGGTAAATGTTTATAGACACTTGTTACGTTACTACTTATGGCCATGAGAAATGACTAATTTTTTTTTAATTTCTTGTCCTCAATCAAATCGACAGTCACATATTAAAATAAATACATAAACCTCACACGTCTCTGTGTTTCCTTGTTTTGTAACTAGTTCTGAAATGGCCAGGCTGATATGTTAAAAAGTAACTGTACTTGATTAAATCAATATTATGCATTAAATGCTGAACACGTCAATGTTCCTAGAGACATTGGGTTTGTAATCAGATGAAATGATTTGATATTATGTTTAATATTAATTGAGGAATAAAGCTAGCAGCTGCACAAACTAGAAATATGTTAAACATCACATACTGGGACAGAAAACATCTGGCTAAGAGAAGACATCCCAGCAAACAATGACCTATGATTTCATATGTTCTGTAAGTGAATTCGCGAGTTCGACTGGCTCAATTCATGTGTTTCCGTATCTGAATTCACTGGATTCTGTGAACAAATGTTGTGTGTCGACACGTGTTTACTGTGAAATCACGAGTTTTTCACGTGATGACACGTGCCAGTGAAAGCATATCAGTTCTGACCCAGTATGAATCGTGTCAAACTTGTTCAAAACTTGTGACAACAGGCAGAACAGAAACACACATGAAAACACGTGCTGCTGGGACGGTACCAATTATGAACCAGTATGACACGTGCCAACTGGTTCAGAAATGGTTCCATGTTTGCTGGGATAGGTCATAGACATGAAGTCAGAATGTGGAAATTAATTTGGGTAATGTACATCAGTAGAATGTGGGGTAACCAGACTTAGATAATCACCACCTGGAGACCTTGCGAAGGGAAATGATATAGAGGAAGAATTGGATAGCATGTGTAAATTTTAATGCAACTGGTGCATGTTAATGTGTTCCAGTAACATCTCCTCTGAAGGGAAACCTATGCAAGAATCTACACCATTGGTGAGTTGACAATTATCTCCTAGTTTAAATTTCACAAACAATCCCAGAATGCTCGCACTGCAACAATAGAGTAACTCGTTTAGTGTTGTATGTATTTTTCACATAATAATTTACAGTGCTAAAATATTCTGTTGGATATTGACTGAGGAATTTAATTTGTTGCAGGAGAAGTGCGGTGTCATTGCTAGATAATCTGCAGAATGTGCTGGAAGTGACTTTCCCCTCTCCAGCAAACACCAAGAAAGAGGTCAGTCAGTTGTACCTTTCACACAGGCTGCTTTGGTTTACTTCCACATTCTAGATGAATTTGCATCTTGTTCCGTGTGATGCTGATATGATATCAGTCCTCAGAGTCCTGCAGTAACAATTCTGCCAGTGATGATTTTGTGGAATGGAATTATCCTGGCAAGAAATTATTAAAAGGAAGTTTACATGCCAGGGTAATTGTTTTTTTTTCAAATGTGAGAAATTATATATTTTGACAACATGAAACATCAGAGCTTATAACACGCTGGCATAAGTTATACAGCAATAGTTTGTTTACCCCTTGTAAAGGTACTATGTGCATGGTAAAAATTATGTTTGTGAACAGTGTTTTTTTCCCTTATTGATCACGATATATGAGGGCAGTGTACCTGCAACATATCTTCTAGAATGCAGAACGTTGTATTAATTATAAATAACATTAAAAACAGGCAATTTCCCTGTAACATTCCTTGAATGAAAACTCTCAAAATGCTGTCCTTTGGATACGTTGCATCACTCTATGGTTGTGTCACTTATGTGCAACTTGGGTGCAACCTGTAGAATGTGCTGTCTGCCACATGTTTACAATAGATGGAACTAATGCGTATGTTTTGTACAGTACTTATGTGTAGAGTGTGGTATCTGCCATGTGTACAGTGTTGCTGATAGAAAGATGTGTTTTGAATATGACCTAACTGACTGTGGTCTTGTGCTGAGGTGTGTGCCATGTGTACAGTGTTGCTGATACTAGTGTGGTGTGTGTCACACTAATGGCACAACGTTGTGTTTTTCACAGCTGTGTGTCGAGTGTCGTGTCCCGTCCAAGTGCGTTGTTGTACAAGGCTAGTGTCGATTGTAGAATCTGTCACATGTACAGTGTGGACGGTACCAAGTTGTATGTGGTTGTGCAGGACCTGAGTGTCGAGTGTAGAATCTGTCACATGTACAGTGTGGACGGTACCAAGTTGTATGTGGTTGTGCAGGACCTGAGTGTCGAGTGTAGAATCTGTCACATGTACAGTGTGGATGGTACCAAGTTGTATGTGGTTGTGCAGGACCTGAGTGTCGAGTGTAGAATCTGTCACATGTACAGTGTGGATGGTACCAAGTTGTATGTGGTTGTGCAGGACATGAGTGTTGAGTGTAGAATCTGTCACATGTACAGTGTGGATGGTACCAAGTTGTATGTGGTTGTGCAGTACCTGAGTGTCGAGTGTAGAATCTGTCACATGTACAGTGTGGATGGTACCAAGTTGTATGTGGTTGTGCAGGACCTGAGTGTCGAGTGTAGAATCTGTCACATGTACTGTGTGGATGGTACGAAGTTGTATGTGGTTGTGCAGGACCTAGTGTGGTGTGAATCTGTCACATGTACAGTGTGGATGGTACCAAGGGTTTTATGTGGTTGTGCAGGACCTGAGTGTCGAGTGTAGAATCTGTCACATGTACAGTGTGGATGGTACCAAGTTGTATGTGGTTGTGCAGGACCTGAGTGTCGAGTGTAGAATCTGTCACATGTACAGTGTGGATGGTACCAAGTTGTATGTGGTTGTGCAGGACCTGAGTGTCGAGTGTAGAATCTGTCACATGTACAGTGTGGATGGTACCAAGTTGTATGTGGTTGTGCAGGACATGAGTGTCGAGTGTAGAATCTGTCACATGTACAGTGTGGATGGTACCAAGTTGTATGTGGTTGTGCAGTACCTGAGTGTCGAGTGTAGAATCTGTCACATGCACAGTGTGGATGGTACCAAGTTGTATGTGGTTGTGCAGGACCTGAGTGTCGAGTGTAGAATCTGTCACATGTACAGTGTGGATGGTACCAAGTTGTATGTGGTTGTGCAGGACCCGAGTGTCGAGTGTAGAATCTGTCACATGTACAGTGTGGATGGTACCAAGTTGTATGTGGTTGTGCAGGACCCGAGTGTCGAATCTGTCACATGTACAGTGTGGATGGTACCAAGTTGTATGTGGTTGTGCAGGACCCGAGTGTCGAATCTGTCACATGTACAGTGTGGATGGTACCAAGTTGTATGTGGTTGTGCAGGACCTGAGTGTTGAGTGTAGAATCTGTCACATGTACAGTGTGGATGGTACCAAGTTGTATATGGTTGTGCAGGACCTGAGTGTCGAGTGTAGAATCTGTCACATGTACAGTGTGGATGGTACCAAGTTGTATGTGGTTGTGCAGGACCTGAGTGTCGAGTGTAGAATCTGTCACATGTACAGTGTGGATGGTACCAAGTTGTATGTGGTTGTGCAGGACCTGAGTGTCGAGTGTAGAATCTGTCACATGTACAGTGTGGATGGTACCAAGTTGTATGTGGTTGTGCAGGACCTGAGTGTCGAGTGTAGAATCTGTCACATGTACAGTGTGGATGGTACCAAGTTGTATGTGGTTGTGCAGGACCTGAGTGTCGAGTGTAGAATCTGTCACATGTACAGTGTGGATGGTACCAAGTTGTATGTGGTTGTGCAGGACCCGAGTGTCGAGTGTAGAATCTGTCACATGTACAGTGTGGATGGTACCAAGTTGTATGTGGTTGTGCAGGACCTGAGTGTCGAGTGTAGAATCTGTCACATGTACAGTGTGGGTGGTACCAAGTTGTATGTGGTTGTGCAGGACCTGAGCGTCGAGTGTGGCATCTGCTATGCATACCGTCTGGCTGGATGTGTCCCAGAACTCACCTGTGATGACTCGAGATGTTGTCAGACCTACCACCGCGACTGTCTCTACGAGGTCAGTTGACACACATCACCAAACCTAGTGACATCTCACAAGTACTGAACACAGAAATACTGTTTAGTAAGAATAACCGAGAGAGCGTGAACAATGTTAATACAGTGGAATCTCACTATCTAGTTGACACTTGGGATGGGGTGAAAACAAGCTGAATATCAAGGTAACCCTACTTGCATTAGTTTAGGTAGAACTAAGTTAGGACTGCTGTAGTGACCAGAATAAAATGGCTGTACTGCTGAGTTGACTGGAAAGTGAGGTTTGACTGGACAATGCATTGATAAATAAAATTTGATATGATGACTAAGGTAATACCGTCGTTTCAGTAACGCTGCAGTTGTTTCTCTTTATTTTGTCAAATTACTATAAACACACAACTAATCATAATAATTATTGTTGTCCATCGGAGGCAGTCCTTGGAAATATTTAATATTACCACAATATTTTCTTAATAGTTTTTAATATTTTGCATCTATTTATCATGCGGGGAAAATAAAAAAATATACTGATCTGAAATAAAAAAATTATTCTACATGTCAGAGGCTAACTGCAATGAAATGCCTATGTGACATTAGGTCTGTGCAGTGGCACCAATTTGACCTATATGTGATGGCTCTGTTTTCAAGTGGTTGCGGTCTGACCCCACAAGTAGACTCAGCTTCAACATGGTGTTTGGAGAGTGTCCATACTGTAGCAAGGTGAGTTGGTGACAAAGTTAGTGACACTAAATGACATGTCAGAGACAGGCGGAAGCAGTGTGCCACACAAAGTGACAAGGACCAAGCTGATTCATGGTCTGACATTTAAAAAATTCAACAATCTCAATATTGTAGACTATGTAGGCTATATGGAGACAATTACGGATGGGATAATTTCTTAATTACAAAATGTCCATTTATTTATAGAAAAGGAGCATGTAATTTGAGTTTGTTATTGGTTATTGTCTGTTCATTGTTTGACATGGTATTTTAAGTGTCACCATGAAAGTCTCAGAACTGAGCTCTGTTACTTTTCCAGCCAATCACAATGAAGGCACCAAATAAATGACAGTGATCACTCCAGATGGCGCCGGTCAAGGAAAGTCAAAACACTGATGGCCGTTATCGTGCTGATGCCTAATCCATGGGGACAATATATGCTCAGTTGTGACAGCAAATGACAATGTCTACTCGATGGTGACAATAAGTGAATGTCTACTCGATAGCGACAGCAATTAACAATGTCTACTCCATGGTGACAGCAAATGACTGTCTACTTCATGATGAAAACAAGTGACAGTGTCTACTCCATGGTGACACCAAATGACAGTGTCTACTCCATGGTGACACCAAGTGAAGTGTCTACTCCATGGTGACACCAAGTGAAGTGTCTACTCCATGGTGACACCAAGTGATAGTGTCTACTCCATGGTGACACCAAGTGATAGTGTCTACTCCATGGTGACACCAAGTGATAGTGTCTACTCCATGGTGACACCAAATGATAGTGTCTACTCCATGGTGACACCAAGTGATAGTGTCTACTCCATGGTGACACCAAGTGACAGTGTCTACTCCATGGTGACAACAAGTGACAGTGTCTACTCCATGGTGACACCAAGTCAAGTGTCTACTCCATGGTGACACCAAGTGCAAATGGAGCTGTCTACTCCATGGTGACAACAAGTGACAGTGTCTACTCCATGGTGACACAAGTGACAGTGTCTACTCCATGGTGACACCAAGTGACAGTGTCTACTCCATGGTGACAGCAAGTGACAGTGTCTACTCCATGGTGACACCAAATGATAGTGTCTACTCCATGGTGACAACAAGTGACAGTGTCTACTCCATGGTGACAACAAGTGACAGTGTCTACTCCATGGTGACACCAAATGATAGTGTCTACTCCATGGTGACAACAAGTGACAGTGTCTACTCCATGGTGACAACAAGTGACAGTGTCTACTCCATGGTGACAACAAGTGACAGTGTCTACTCCATGGTGACAACAAGTGACAGTGTCTACTCCATGGTGACACCAAGTGATAGTGTCTACTCCATGGTGACAACAAGTGACAGTGTCTACTCCATGGTGACAACAAGTGACAGTGTCTACTCCATGGTGACAAACAAGTGACAGTGTCTACTCCATGGTGACACCAAGTGATAGTGTCTACTCCATGGTGACAACAAGTGACAGTGTCTACTCCATGGTGACACCAAGTGATAGTGTCTACTCCATGGTGACACCAAGTGATAGTGTCTACTCCATGGTGACAACAAGTGACAGTGTCTACTCCATGGTGACAACAAGTGACAGTGTCTACTCCATGGTGACAACAAGTGACAGTGTCTACTCCATGGTGACACCAAATGATAGTGTCTACTCCATGGTGACACCAAGTGATAGTGTCTACTCCATGGTGACACCAAGTGATATTGTCTACTCCATGGTGACAACAAGTGACAGTGTCTACTCCATGGTGACAACAAGTGACAGTGTCTACTCCATGGTGACAACAAGTGATAGTGTCTACTCCATGGTGACAACAAGTGATAGTGTCTACCCATGGTGACAGCAAGTGACAGTGTCTACTCCATGGTGACAACAAGTGATAGTGTCTACTCCATGGTGACAGCAAGTGACAGTGTCTACTCCATGGTGACAACAAGTGACAGTGTCTACTCCATGGTGACAACAAGTGACAGTGTCTCCTCCATGGTGACAACAAGTGACAGTGTCTACTCCATGGTGACAACAAGTGACAGTGTCTACTCCATGGTGACAACAAGTGATAGTGTCTACTCCATGGTGACAACAAGTGACAGTGTCTACTCCATGGTGACAACAAGTGACAGTGCCTACTCCATGGTGACAAGTGATAGTATCTACTCCATGGTGACAAGTGATAGTATCTACTCCATGGTGACAGCAAGTGACAGTGTCTACTCCATGGTGACAACAAGTGACAGTGTCTACTCCATGGTGACACCAAGTGACAGTGTCTACTCCATGGTGTCAACAAGTAACAGTGTCTACTCCATGGTGACAAGTGATAGTATCTACTCCATGGTGACAGCAAGTGATAGTGTCTACTCCATGGTGACAAGTGATAGTATCTACTCCATGGTGACAGCAAGTGATAGTGTCTACTCCATGGTGACAACAACTCCATTGTGACAGCAAGTGACAATCTCAAGTAGACTTATTCTTTAAATTATTGTTGTATGATGTAGTTATGCATTCTCCATCAGAAGTGAGCACTATCACATACATTAGCCCACCTAATAGACTTGCAGGAGTTGCCAGTAGAAGAACCTCTGGCAGTCACATGACATCCTATATTTACCTTAGGAAGGTTCTGGTTAGAGGCTCCATTTGATTTCACAATGATCAAACCTTCTTCATAATCTAATGCTAAAGGTTTGTGGCTGCCATGTCCCATTACCCATACGGTGACAGATTTATTCAAATGACACTGATAAAAACTAGATGTGTTCAGCAAAGGTGCAAAACTTCATATCTGTCACATTAGTCGAGTACAACATACTAATGTCATATTAGTCGAGTGCAACATGCTACAACATACCAATGCACATGTAAACTTTTTAGCAGGAATGAAGTCTTCCTCGTATTAACAGCAGCACAATAAATTATGCGAAGTTCAGCTGATTTTGACAGTATTATTGGCTTTGTCTTCAACTTTACAGAATTCCTGGTACTTCACTCGTCCAAGTTTGCAAGCATAACATATTGGGAATATATAATGATAATTATATAGAATCCAACAATTATAAATGTTATTAACACTGACCCCCATCTTCTGACAGATAGTGTATCTCTAATATTTGAAGTTCAAGTCAGGTTCTACCATATCACTAAATAGTCAACTATTGTGAGTGGTTAACATGTAGAGTGACTGTTTGAATATAATCAAAACTAGGTTGTAATGCTATTAGTTTCTTAAATAAGTATGTTTAAGTACATTATGATAAAGACATTTTTAAATGTGCACATTCTGTTTGATATACTTTCAACGGGATCACATAATATCATTCAAATCAAATCATCTTTATTTCCAACTTCATTGACAACAGCAATACAATGATATAACTGTAAGACAGTCTATAATTAATTACATCCATTATTATCAGTTATACAGAAATATACACATGCATTTATATATAATTCTTCTTTGGTACTAATGAATAGCATTGACAAATGTGTAACATAAATTGGAAATGGGGAGAGTTGACATGTAAAACTTATGTTTACCCTTCTTGGTTCGTTGCAATGCTAAATTTAGATGTTCACTAAATAAAGAAACCTTGTTGCTGTGAACAATAGTAATTAGTACAAATTCAACCAAGATGTGTAATAATGTTGAAATAGTAATAATATAAAATTAATTTTAAATATGGCCTCCATCCCGGCCACACGATATCACAATTTGAAAATGGCTGTACATCTCTCAATTACAATTGCTTAGTATCTGTTTAACATACAATGATGCTGACATATGTTCTTAAACCTACAGATAAACTGTTCCGCAATTTGACTATGAAGACAACATTTTTACACTTAAAAAGGCTAAATCCTCATAAATCAATCTCGCAGGTAGATCAATACAAAATTTATTGTTAATCAAAAGCAGATAGTACAATACAAAATGTGATAATAAAATTAAATCAGACGGTCAGAAGTTTGTGAAACTAAGTGGAGTGGCAAATAATTAAGTATGCAATCAATGTGACATAACCCAGCGTACTGACACGACCCGTTTTCCCCTACCAAGTCTAAGTAGACGATGCGATTTCTTGGTGACTGCGAGAGAGCAGTCACGAACCCTAGAAGTACAGTTAGCCGAGACAGGGAGGTCCTTCGTAAGTGAGTCGGCCAGGGCAGATCAAGGCGCAAACTCTGAAGTCTATCCAGCATGCCAATTGCGTAACGTAATCGTTCGTGCGCCACTGCCTAAATATTGACGTAGTCGCCATGGCGCCGGACACGGTCTGTCGCTCACCGGTGACAGAGGCACACTTCACGGCGGAGACAACGATACAACTTTATCAGGTAGGTGCAAACGATTAGATCAGTTACATCGCTTACTTAACTTTCGCAAAACAACGAGTTATTAGGCGTTATAATGAGTTTTCCCCATGTCAAAAAATGCGTGTTTCTGTCGAGTTGTGAACTCATTTGAGCTGTCCGCACTTCCGGCGTAGACCGTAGTTGTGGAATGAATCATTGAATGATCAATATCGATCGCGTGTCAGTCCTCAGGGATTACGCTAACTTCTGTTTGAACTTAAAAGTGTGGACAAGCACCGGTATAGCCAGTAATTTTCACGGCCGGCAAATTTGTTTACACAACTGAACAGGCTCAAAAACTCGAGTATTGCCCTGTCCCGCGGGTAACAACATGGTCACAGTTTTAGAGTTTAGTTATCGAAGACGAAGTCGAAGGCCTTTAAGTTTAGTTCTAGTTAAGTTTAATTACTTGGTATTTCTACCAGTACTACATGAAAATGTTTGCTTAATATTATTTGAGTTGCGATCAATTTTTAGTTAGGGTTGATCCAAGAAGATTATAATGTGAACTTGCTCTTATACTTTTTAGTGGATTATTTAATATAATTTTTGAATGTAGTAGATTCATTCTTCCTCCAGAGAACATTCCACCAAGCATACTGCATGTGAGGGCGGGATGGGTTGTGGACCTTCCGAAGAGTTTCCCCCTCCAGACACCTGCCCCGAGAACAATAACAAGCACCAAAATGGCTTCGTGGCGAGGGACGATGTTAAACAGCAGCCAGACCATGTATCAGGTGGAGAGGTGACAGAAGGCGTACGGACTAGAAAGGTGAGAGAAGACATACGGATTAGAGAGGTAACAGAACAAGTACAGGTGAAAGAGGAACAAGATCCTGTCCAAAAGCCACAGAGACAGAGAGCTTCAGCGTCTACTGAGAGATCAGGTGTGTGTTTAGGTTACAATCGAGTCAAAATAACTCATGTTGAGGGGAGGGGGTCAGCCCGCAAAAAAAGAACATTTCTGTGAGTTTGTGTGTGCCTGAAAACTGCAGAAATAGTTTTGTCAGGTTTGTTCACTTGTATGTCTTTCAAGCTAAATATTTACCAGATCCATAAAACAAATTGAAGACGTACCTGTAGGTATTTACTTATTAATTTTGTTAACGTAAAATTCACCACTGTCTATAGCCTGGTACTTATTTCTATAGCCATGTAAACTAAGGCAATGAAGTGTGAACAAATTACCCAAGCATTGAAACTGCATGATGATGATTTGGACCATAATCCTCTGGGTGACTGTATACACTTATAGTCTAGTTATAATTGTATTATATTCAATTGACAAATATTAATTTTTATTATTAGTCACCTTTGAATTCAGGTGACCAAATGGAGAATGTAGACATATTTGTTTCAGTGCCAAAAGCAGTTGTGTTTGATGTACCACTTGAAGACACGGACGAGACAGACATCATTAGGAGACACCCACCAAAGAGACTGCAGGTACATTCTCTACTTTCATGCATGATAACACCAGTATTATAACCACAAAGCCAGAACTGTGAATTGTGTAAAGCTGGCTGCGTGAGATCTGTTGCCCAACATAGTCATTTGTCTCGTGGGCCGTGTATGTGTACAGCAGCGTCTGATAGCATATCAGTTCAAATGCTTGGATCTTCCATTCTGTATTAGTTCCTGTATAAAGTGAAGCTTAACACACTTTAAGCAGTCGTAAAGACTTGATATATAGGAATTTAGCACTACATTGGTGGAATCCCCATAAGTCATGACATTTTATGCTGAAGTACATTGATAGTCACATGTGTGGTTTGTGTTTGTTGCGGCAGCGTCTGGAGCCACTGGAGCGAGCTCCACAGGTGACAGCAGAGATACTGGAGGAGAAACTGAGACATGCGGAGCAGAAGAGGCTGCAGGTGGGAGTGTGTTAAACCAGTTGACAGTCGTGTGAGTGTGTGCATGCTGTCAACACAGCTGACATAGATGTACTTATGTGATTGTCAAGAAATGTTAACACTGCTGACATAAACGAACTTGAGTATTTGTCAGAATATGTCAACACTGCTGACACATATGAATTAATGAATGCATTTTATTTTACCAAGACCAATAAAAAAACCATATTATATAAGTGGTTATATACAACAGGGCAGGAAATCCTACATTTAATTGTGTGTGTGTGTGTGTGTGTGTGTGTGTGTGTGTGTGTGTGTGTGTGTGTGTGTGTGTGTGTGTGTGTGTGTGTGTAGTGTGTGTGTGTGTGTGTGTGTGTGTGTGTGTGTGTGTGTGTGTGTGTGTGTGTGTGTGTGTGTGTGTGTGTGTGTGTGTGTGTGTCATGAAATGCTAGCAGTAGTGACACAGGTGTACTTATGTGGACTTGGAGATATCAGTATACTACTGCTGATACATAATTATGTACATATGTCTGTGTCAGGAGATGTCAACACTGCTAACGCAGATGTATTTGTATGTCAGGAACTGGAGCGGGTGAAGGCGACCTCAAGAAAAGCATCCAGGGTACAACGGGATATTTTAATTGCAAAGCAGTTTGAAGAAGAGCAGCAACGAAAAAAGGAGGTAAACAGTAGACCTAAGTATGTAGTCTGCTGCTGAAATGGTATTTGGGGTACTTTTGGAATATATGATCAGGATCATGAATTTTTACTCCTGCCATGCAAACCGATTTCAGATCCTCTCAAAAGTCTTACACAAGTCAACGGTTTTCTACACTGCTGATTAAATGTCAGTTAAACATATTTGGGATGCAAACTGAAATGGCTACCGGTAGTTATATTTGGGTGTTATCACTATAAATTGCATGATGTCATTGAAAGGACACTTTGATTTATTGTTCCTACGAAGTTTGCCAGTCACAATGATCAGCGACTCTGTGTTCGCTGTGCTGTGATTTCCAGAAAAATTAAGACTGATGCAGAATTTATGACTGTTTTTGTCTGTAGCTTGACGAGAAGTTGAGGATTACGGAGCGGAACAGAGAAGCAAAACTGAAAGAAATAGAAGAGAAGAAACAGCTGCGAGAAGAACGAGCCGAGAGGAACCGTGCAAGGGTAATCTGCAGCCGCGCGTGATATTTTATTAACCTGATTCATTGTATATTTGAACAAAACACATTATATATCTTCATTGCTTGCACTTTTAACACAACTCATGGAGATAAGCACAAAGGGTGTGCTAATGCAGATGTTTCAAGAAAGATGTCAACATGGCAGATTAAAACTTACAGCAGAATTGACCAATGTAACTACACACTCTGCGACATCACTCAAAAAATAACTAATGTCCAATCTGTGAATGATTTGAAAAAAAGGAGCTCTAATAAATTAGATGTAATGTATATGCAAACATGCGCTGCAGTTTCATCCAGAATGTCATCGATCAACAAGTGGCCATTGCCACCCAAAACAGCAGTCATCTAACAGGTTGCTGTTTCCATTTCTGTCTACGTTTCACTAACAGTTATTTTCGATGTCAATATCGTGCCATAACCTTTGATCTTTTTTGCTGCAATCCAAATTATGTTGTTAGACATACTGGGTAGTTGCCTACACATGCCCTTAAACATTTAACTTGTGTCAATTATAAAATAAACATGCAGCCTATGTGAAGCCTAACAGGCAGTACATAAATATTTGAACATACTTTTTAATAAAATTTGCAAGCTGAACACAGAGGCATCACAAAATCGGTGGAGTTCATTGGCTCACTGACAGGACATCTCTTTCTGTTCAATAATAGAGTTGGTGGAAGGACTTTTGCTAACTTACATCATATTAAATCAATAAGGAGTTGCAGCAGACAATCATATAGACAGTGATGTATGTGCTGATTAAAGTGATGTTTCCAATAAATGTGAACTGTAAACGCTTCAATTTGGGTGCATGGTGCATTTTCAATAGCATCGAACAGGTTATGACTTGCCTAGACCAAACGCGTGAATGGTGGACAATTTACATGAAAAGTCTCATGAATGTGTAACCTACTGGTGACTGGTATGCATGAAATTAAAGTTTTGAAGGTAATCCTATTTTGCAGGCACGGAGATTACAAGAAGTTGGCACGCAACTTGACTTTGAGATAGAAAAAGATGAAACATTTAATGAAGATTCTGATGGTAAGACAATGGTGCCTCAAGGTTCTTGAGTAAACAGACATAAAACTTTACTCACGTTTTGTTACCATAATGGGGTCAATGATGCTTCTGCATAATAAGTATTTTTCATTATTATCAGGAAAGTACCTTTGACATGTCAGTGCCATGTCAATGTGATCGTGGTCATGTCAGTATGACCAGAAGGGTCATGTTGGTCATTGTGATCACGTATATGTCAGTGTGAGTGTCACCATGTCAATATGAGCAGGGTAGTTGAGTGTCGGCGTCACTGCAGTGTGGAATGACTATAATGAATATAGCTAACTAACAACTTTGTTTTGTATAATTGTCGTGGTTCAGTAAACTCTGTCTACCAGCCTTGCACCGATGACACAACAAACCAAAGGCATTAATTGTGTCCACTGCTGTGTCTTAGTCGTAAACACAGTGCAGGCTTCAGGAGAACGGGACAACCCTCTGTTCTGCTGCCTGTCCATCTAGAAAAGCATACAATAGTTAAAACAAACAAATAATCAACTCTGAATAACTGTTATTGCTTTTTTATAAATACATTGCAACTTGGAATATCACCTCAGGTCCAAGTGAGTGGATGGAGATAGAAAAAGGACCTAGGAAAGAGGTGCCTGGGAGGAGATTCTCTTACAATTCCCCAAAGTCAGTGTATTCATGAACCCACTGTAGGTGTTTGACAGTGAGTCTTGTTGTTGTTGTTGTAGATGACTCGTGGCTCAATGCTGAACCCACCGACTTAGTTACCCCTTCCAACGGGGATGAAGCAGGGGATAAGGAAAAGTTGGAGAGGGAAAAGTCAGATTGGGAGAAGCCCAGGGAGAGGTCAGATCTGAGTGGGGGAGAGAGGGGGAGTGACCCCTGGCAGAGGTCAGAGTTACACAGAGAGGTCGGGAAGTGAAGAGACGTTTGGGAGGCAATGCTGATGATGACGACTTCTTTGACTGACGTCACATGTCTAGTGTTGTATTGTGAAAACTGTCGTGTAGCTACGGATTGTCATTGCGTCCTCATGTTAAGTCTTCAGTTGATGTCTTCCAGGATATGATGTATTACAAGTAAGTAATACCAGACTACACCTATGATATTATTGTTATCCATTGTTTCAGATGGTATTATATGCATTAGGCCAGTTATTGGTTTGACAGTGAATTGCCTTCATAAAGTAGATGCAACCAGGGGACTGATTTAGTAGTATTGTCCTCTACCTCATACAGTGTACATTGGAACCTGTCACCACTGGCTGCAGGGACACTCCTCGCACCATTGGTGACTTTTCACAGTTTGAAAAACATCGAATTTAATCGTGGATTATATTTGATGATTGATTTTCCTTACGAGTTTGTTACTATATATTTTAATGAAACAGCCCCATATACGACACAAGACACCAGTGTTTTCACCAGCAGCTTGTGTCAGTCTATGACAGCTCTTGTGCCAAATCCATTTGATATGCATCGAAATGTATTGGTTACACATAGGTTGCATTGCATACACATATTGTATCTATCGTTTAGGGAATTGCATGAAAATTGCTAGCATATGAATCGTTCACGTAGAAGTTGTGATCGTGTTGGATTGAATGAGTCTGTAACAGGTGTACCAGGGAGTGAACAAATTCTGTCGGGGAGTGAAAAGATATCAGGGAGTGAACACATCTGTCAGGTTGTGAAGTGGGAAATGCTTTGAGTACCTGGGGTACTGTGTCATGTAAGAAATTACCTTTTTACTATGTCTTCATATTTCAGTGTAATAATGTTACTGTTATATTGGTGTGACGTAGTAATTTTGAATATTGAATACTATTTATTCATGATATTTTTTATAATGCAGATATTACCTGAAACAACTTTATATGCATGTACATATTTGTATTTATGCATACTTATAGGAATGTATGACACATTATAATACCTGTATTTTATTTGTCATTGATACGTAGGCAGTGGTCACTTTAAACATTGCAATTCTAAGCAATAATCAAAAGATATTTGATGACGCTATATTGGATTATTATAATTATATATTATTATATCACTGTAGCAGTATTGAAGCACTTCTGTGATTGGTAGATAGTAAAGTTGTTTACTGCTCAAAATTATTATCAAGCATCTTATACATGAATAGACATAGATATCGGGTATGCAATAATATAATATTCTGCATTGACACAGGCACTACAAATTCACATTACCATCTAACGACGGAACGACGAGCTAAGGGCATCCATTATTGCCATTATAGTACATTATATGATTATAGTATTTTGATGTGTTTAAAATATGTCCAAGCAGTGGTGCCCTCTAGAGAAGGGTAGTTTGTGAAATGTTTATCTCTGGTTGGAGAAAAACCCTCTAGAAAGCTTAGCATATGAAAACTACTTAAAACTGAATAGAAACGACTGTTGTTTTCTTAAATAAACTGTTAGATCAGAAGTCAGTGGCACAAGGACAGAATGGATGTAGAAACAAGAGAGTTGACTCGGCTCCGGGGAGGAGATGCAGCTAACGGTGCTCTCAAAGTCGTGGACTGTTGATTTATATACAGTATTTATTTCTCTTGAAATATTACAATATTGGACAGTAATAATGAGTATAATAGTGGTTGTTTGATACAGGTTATATACCAGCAATATCGTGTTTATGAACGACTATAAATTGACATGCTTGACCTATTGGCAGGT
Source organism: Ridgeia piscesae (assembly GCA_025642075.2). Classification (NCBI taxonomy): domain Eukaryota; kingdom Metazoa; phylum Annelida; class Polychaeta; order Sabellida; family Siboglinidae; genus Ridgeia; species Ridgeia piscesae. The sequence continues at coordinate 121,395 of JAODUO010000245.1, read as the reverse complement.
TCACAATACGACTGAATGTGGTGTATGAAGAATTTAGTTTGCTTTCTCTAGGGCTTAAACTTACAGTTTGTATTACTTTGTTTCTCTGCAAACATATTTTATGCAAACAAGGTAGTGCTGGTTTTATCAGCTTGTGTCTGGTTGTCCCAATAAATGCTAATTGTGTATTTATACATTCCGACTTATGAAACAACAGAATTGTGCACATCTTGATAAAGGGACCACAATAAACAATGTGCATTTACACCGGAGTGTCGTTTCTCTAGGGCAATGGTCACAGTTTGGAACTATACCTATCTGAAGGTAAATGTAAAAAAATGTATCCCTCACAGGAAATTCTTATGTGATGTTTGACAGCTCGAGAGATAAAAAGATTGATAAATAAAGTACAGTAAGAACAAGTTCTAAGCATTATATGTGATCAAAACATAGTATAATTTACATAGCACAGCAATAATAAATCAATAATAAAACCAGTTCATAATAAAACTCAGTTCATCATCTCATCTAAGGGAGTCCAGTGTGAGGACCTTTTCTTCTTTCGGGGGGGAGGCATATTATAACAGTGCATTATTTTTATCAGTGTCAACACAACTCATCATATATCATCAGAAACCAACTCTTGCTCATCAAGACACAATGTTTGTATTTACCTGGTAGTATTTATTTCAACAAACACAAATGAACCGGTAACATCAATCATTACTAGATATTCAAGAGTACTATGCTGAAGTGGGGCAAAAACTAAAACGTATAATGCTTATACTATTTATATTTTAACAAGTTACAATTAATTAAACAAGCAATTCTTAATTTACGTTCAAGGATAATGAACCAGCGTGATGTGTGTTTTCATGACAAAACAAATAATGTTATGTGAATGAATAAAACCAAAATTGTCAACACATTAGAATTAGCACATACAATTTAACAATTTCATAAAATCTACTGAAACATGATAATTAATAGTGAACTAGAAAAACAAGATATGGTCCAGAGTTAATAAATTATCGCTTAATGTGAAAAAAAATTGATCATGTTTGTAAATAAAAAACAACACAGATCAACAGTAAAGATCACTTTGAATGTAATGAACATTGAGCAGGTGTCGTACAAAAAATTCCTTGGAGTAATCATTGATTAAACATTTTACGTGGAGAGAGCAGATAAAAACGGTTGAAACGAAGGTATCAAAAAGTATAGCCATTTTGTATAAGACAAAACATGTTCTTGACGTTCAAGCATTACGCACGTTACAGCAGTCACTTGTTAACCATATATGTCTTAATGCTGTGAAATATGGGGAAACACATATCCATCTAGACTCAGAAAACTCTGTTACAGAAAAAGCTATGCGAATTATCTATAACCTTGAATAAAATGGTGATACATCTGTATATTTTCACCGCTAAAAAATTCTTATTAAACTTCAAGATTTAATTACACATAAGACTATGATTATGCTAAAGCAAACAATCACTGTTTAGATGGTCATGTACAAACGTTCTTTGAACCAACTGCAGCCGTACACAAGCATGATACCAGACAATCTAAACTATTTTATGTTAAAAAAGCGAACACCACCCACAGACTACTACTGTCAATTACTGTCAGAGGTATATGGAAAGGTCTAGCAAGCAAAATAGCACAGTTACCAAGTTTGCAACAATTTAAGACAAGATTCAAGTCGATATTACTTTCTTCGTATTTATGAATAGATATCACATTGTTAAACAAATTACTGTTACTGTTACTTTGTATTCTACTTTGTTACTTTTATTACAGTTACTATGTGTTTTAGTTTAAAAAGAGCATAGTGCCTTACAAGTCACGACTTCTGCTATCATGAAATTGTATTGTATTATCTTTCCGGACTTTCCCATAATGTATTATATTATCTTTCTCATAATATGTTATACTATTACTGTGCTGTTGTTCAATAAACTGTCATTCATTCATTCGTTCAATAAGCAAGATCATTATTTTCACTTAAACATTAAACATGTTATGAATCAATACGTTAATGGAATCGTTCTATACGTTTCTGTACATTAGATAAACCAAGTTACACAATTTGAAGAAACATGAATACATAATACGGACATATTTTAAAATAGCTAAAACCGACACATGAAGATTTAGATGTATGGGTCAATATGTCATACTACCTTTTTGATATGTTTATAAACACTACCAAACTTTTAAATAAAACTAACATAAGAATGATATCGTATCAGTACTACAACAATGTGGTGTATCGTCAACAAGCAAAATGAATTAAAATAATTTAAAAGATGTATAATGTAAATGATAAATCTTGCCTTGTGAATGATTGCAAACTATGTATGAATTAAAATGATTTTACAAATAACTGATGGTCCATTTGTGCACAGTTCACACTCACACCCTGTTGAAATGTATAATAACGTGATCAGTCAACGCATCATGTACCAAAAGCATTATTACACACCTGAAGAATGTAATTTGTTTAAACATATCCATTGTGATTATCCCACATGTTCTGTTTTTGCAAACAGTATATTCATTTGAACTTATAGTTGACCGTAACATGATTACAACTGTTCAACAGAATGATTACATTATTATGAATGTTGATCAGAATTATTACAAATGCTAACAAGAAAAGTTTTCCTGGAGTTTGTGACCCCTCCACACATGGTACACTGAATGATTCTGATATAAGTTGTCATTGTGAAATCAACATTCACTGTCTTTTTACACATAATAACAATTACAAAACACACACCGATGTGCCACCGGCTAGTTAGAATGTCAGTTTGTACGCATAGATTTCCATCACATCCAAGTGCACTGGTTGAGTTAGTGTCACATTGCGGATGTCTCTTGTCACCGACAGAGTTGTGTGTGTTATGAACCGGGGGTTGACGTGACGAAATGTTGACAGGTCGACACTGCCTGAGAGAGACCGAGGTGGTTGCTTGGAGAAACTACAGTCAAAGGCGACACGATGCAGGACCAAAACTGCCTGGGGTAACTTGTGGTAACCCCCAGCAGCACAGGACCGCAGGTTGACAAGAATGATGTCTTCTGGTAAAGCATTCACCATGGGTTCATAGAGAGCTAGTGAGGGTGAGGTGGACGCACTGTGAGCCAGACTCAACACAAGTGTTGGCTGCTGGAGTTGTTGGGTCAACAAGTGAGCCGTCTGGGAAGGCAACGGCACAGCATTCTTGGGGACATCTACTGTGTTTGTCCTGCTTTCTAGCAGCAGACAAAACTGACTGAGAGTCCGCTTATTGTCCAGTATGCCTTCCCCGAGACCGCGGCCATCGTCATACTGTAAGCGGCGGTCAAGCATCACTTCAAGCGAGCCTTTCTCAAGACTGGCAACACCCAGAGATTGTGCACCAATCAGACTCAAGCGTGTTACTGCGTCCTCTATGTAGGCCAACGATGTCATAGGATAGTAATTCGCCTCCAACGGGAGGTTGTGGAAGCGTTGACGTTTCACCATCTGGAAGCCGTTTAAGTCAGTGAAGAACTTGTCACCATTCTCTATTGAAGGTGACGTGATTCGCATAATCAACTCCTTGTTGTCCATAGTTGCAAGATCAACGATGTTGTTGATATGCAGGGCAGCCCCACAGACATCACTGCTGTTCACCATCCTTACACGGTGGTCAATGACAGATTGGATCACATGAACCTCGGACACAACAGGACCAATAACAACTCGCACTGTAGACTTGCCCAGCAGCTCTGTGTCGACAGCAGGGCCTGTAGGCTGGAATATGTACGCACCACTGCCACGTGCCTTGTACATCAACATCTGTAGGTTCACCGGTATTCTCAAATGGGATGGTTTAGCCGTCAGTGAAGACAGGTACCCTGTATTTGCATGAAACGTTGCACGATAGCGTTCATTCTCCAGCATTATGACGACACCGACAAAAGGTCTGATTGTAAAGCGACTGTTTCGAGGAATTATATCATCAACAAAATTAGACTTTATGTACGCTGCATGATTCAGTTGTGGTTTTTCAACGTGACGAATGCTGTAGGTGTGCAACGCGAGGGCAGGTAAATGTCTGGTTATAAATATCAGCTCAAACTCCTTATGTGATATGCGGGACTTGGTCAGCCACACTGGGTTGATCTGACTGAGGACTGGCTGTCCCTGGGTGTCAAACACCTCCACCGAGTCACTGTCAATCACCAGAGAAATCACTTCCTGGCGTGACATGCTCAAAGCATTGAACAGAACAACATCGAGTCCTTTGTGTCCGACATGCTGAACTTCCTTGCTTGGATGCAGAATTTGATCTCTCACACTGTCAATGGTTATGTTCATTTTGAGTGGTTGACTCTTACTCTGGCTGAGAAGGAATCTCACTGCCTTCTTGATTACTTTGTGCACTTGCTGCAATCCTGTTTTCAAACTGTTTTCGTAGTTTTCCGCTACGTAACTACGGGACGTGCCTGTGATTGCATCGTGATGCTGGAACAATCCTAGGCTCTGTCTGCCAACTGATAAACTGTAGGTGTTATGTCGAAATGCCGGATAATACAGATCTTGCGAAAGGGCCCTTCCTGCAGCCAACGTTTGCAACAATTCAGCAGCGCGAAGAAACATTTGTAGCTCACGTCCACTGTATTTGTCATATGGACGAGTGGTGAAGTAGCCCGTCCAGTACTCATTCTTCTCATCTGTATATGGAAAGAAATCACCAACTAAAGATGGGAAGGTATCAGGTTTTGATTTTGTTACTTTTTCAACTTCTCTGAAATAGTCTTTAAGTGTTCCAAATCGGGCATGAACATTCCACTCTTTCTTCTTGTTCATATGATCAAATAACATCATGTAGTTGCGAAACTGCTGGTCCCACTCGATGCTTCGATCATACCTGAAATCATCTCCCAGCGGGATCAGGACTACATTGTGTTTGAACAGGTCTGCTTTCTTCTGATACTGCGACAGGAGCAGTTTAGCCTTGCGGTCGACATTCATACTGTGGATGCGTTCAGAAGTGGCTTCACTAATTTCTCCTTCAATGTTTCTGAAATCAAACTCTAGACAAACACTTTGACTGGGCCCACAAGTATGTTTGATGTTGTACAGTTTATAGGGCATCATCAGTGTAAACATGTCTCTGTTTCCTCGCTTGTTCCACTGCTGTCTCCAGAAGAATTCCAGTCCTTTCTTAGTAACCAGCTTCTCTTTCAGATCTGTGTGCACCCGCAGAATTACCATGTTTTCAAACCCAGCTCGTTTGTACAAATAAGGCAATGTCGATGAGTAACCAAATGGATCAAGTGACCAGGTGTTGGTTGGTTTCACACCTAGTTCTGTCTCCAGCCAGTGGTGACCTTCTATCAGCTGATCAATCAAGGCAAAATAGTGTGGATTAGCTTCATCCGGGACAACCCATCCCCCGCCGACTATTTCCAGCTGACCTCGCTCAATCAGTCTCTTCACAGATGCTTTTTTAGTCGAGTCAAGGCCTTTCCACCACATGGACAGAAACACAGTTTCAGCCCATAGAAACGTCATTTTTGGATACTGTAGTAATTTTTCGACCATGTTGTCAAGAATATGCTTGGTTTGGTCCTCGAAATATTCGCCAACTGTCTTCTGCCAGCCTGGGTCATTGTGGGAATGTGGGACAACTATTATAGTCAGTGGGTTCTTCCCTCGGGTTATCTCAGCACTTCTGGAATGCACTGTCACACTTTCCTCTGCCTTTGGAGGCCATTTCAGGTCGTAATCAATGTCATGCAATATTTGAAAAGTACTAATATTGGCGTCTGCCAAGGTAAAACTTGATCCACATTGGTGCATATGTTGTACATTCTCACCATGGCCAGCTACATCTTTAGTTTCAAGATGTTTGTGAGAGGGTTTGTGACTAGATAACGTATCGTGGGTGTGCAAAGGGTTCATTCTAGGCGACACAACTTTGAATCCAAACTTGCTGGTTTTCTTTTGCATTTGCAAGTCAGGCTCTATAACTGGCATTTCTTGTCGCAAAGTGATCTTTCGAGCAGCAGTTGAAATGCGTTCCATTACCGGGGTTTCTTTCTTGTGCATAGGTTTTCTAGTAGTAACGGACATACGTGTGGCCATGTCCACAACAATTGTCACCGGAATTCGGCGCTCACGTGCAGCCTTTCTACTGGTGGCAAACGTTCTTTCCTGCACTTTAGCCCACCACATGAATGTCACGCACGCACCGACGACAAACACCATCAGACCTATTAGGCGATAAGAGAACTTCATTGCAATTGTGTATCTTCTGTCAACGTTTTGATTGCTCTTTGATTATTGTATACCAACTGCACCAAGCCAGGCCCTGTACACAGTAACACTAACTGTGCTCGAATGCAGTGGCAGTACTAGTATTGTATTGTCTTGTTATGATGATTTGTCTCGCATTTGCTATTGCGGGAGGAACAGTCACCAGGCACGACCATACTGCGACTGTCCACAGTAACCGGGCATGTTAACACTTAGTCCTGGCGACAGATAAATGTTTGTGTTGCAATCTCTGGTGCTGTACCATATGTGTGTCTCCTCATTCATTTGATGTTCTTCTTTATCAGTTATATGACAGTGACGTGCAATATTTTGGTCGAATTAAATGACTAATACTTCGTCAACAGAGAGTTACAGGAAGTCGCTGTTTCCCCACGTGGAGTAGTAGTAAACTAATGGTGTTTAGTTCACAGCTAATCTGTCAGGGCGCGCTTCAGTCTTTCGAACGCTTAAAAACGGATCGTTTAATGTTAACTAGACACTATTATATGCATGGTGATAAACAGGTCTAAAAGTTTATGAAAAATTTCCACGACTTTAAAATCAAATAATATATATATTCGGAAATATGAATTTATTGTTGACGTCACTCTATTGTTGGCATTTGACGTCACGCCCCTCGGCAACAACGCCAATGCCAAGAAATGGCAATATTGGCAATAAAAACGCGCAACTCGATTCTCCAGGACCAGGTGAAATGTTAGAACTAGGTCTTGAGTAGACTAGTAGTAGTAGTAGTAGAAGCTGTACAATCATGTTTCGCTCAAAGAAGGCATTGAATCTGTCAGATAAGTAACATTTGTTGTGATGTGAAGGTCTGATTTTGTGTCGGTCAATGTCGCCGGAACAAAAATGAAAAAGTCAATCGATTTGAATCACTCAACATGTGAAAGCAGTTTTTAAACTGTTTGGAAAATTTATGTCATAATCTTACTAGTCCAAGGGCAAGAGGCAATTATTATTGAATAATAAAATCAAATGTTTTGTATTTTATCGTTTTATATAATTGCTAATATCTAAGTTCTAAGATGAAAATGGATGACTTTATCAGGCTTATGATCTCAATCTCATGAACTTGTGGTGGTAGCCTGAATTGTAAAGGCTCACGCCTCAAGTCAAGACCAGTCAAGGGATCAGTCAAGAGACATTCGGATAGAGTCGTTTGGATAAATACAGACATTTAGAAAGGCAGCAACACAACTTCACAAGTTGCTAAGGCTTTCAATGCGAGTGTGACTGGGAGCAAGCAGTCTTGTATTAAAGTCACCATCACCTCAGGTTGACCCTGCCAAGATCAATGCATCATCCATGTATGACATCATGGTCACACAAGTTAAGTGCTAGTGTACTGATCTATAAGTATGTCTACTTATGGTCCTTGGGAAAATCTGAGGTAAGATGACATTTTTACACTACTTATTTCTAACCCAAGAGAGGCGTGATCCACACTCAGCACAACTCTAAAGGTATGTCTGTCATGTGGTGTCGTTATTAGTTTGTGTTGAGGGCCAGTGTTGTAGCCTGTGAGGTAAGATCTCCCATGTTTTGTTATAATTTTTGTGGGAAGACCAGTGATCCGTTTCTTAACCGCGAGGTACTACTTCCTTTCGTGCTGTCCTAGTTTATGTTGAAGCACCAGTGTCTTCTCATGGGCTTGACTCTGCGACTGCGGTAATGGCTCACTATCTTCATGTTTGTGTGTGAGGAGGGATGGGCCTGCAGTACTCAAATTTCAGGTGAGCCGTTTCTTCTATCTAATGTGGTGTTTGCAGTGTACCAGTGAATCTGTTTGGTGAGTTAACATTTTTGCATTGGTTTTGGAGACAAAGCTCCACCGTCAATACTGAAATTGTTACAGAATGGATTGTTCAGCCGTGCGTGATGGTGGAGAGCAGTTATGACGATATTACATCACAGTGATCACACGCGTGTCAGCGGAACATTTGTGCAGGTGGTAATGCTCATTTTAGTAATGAAATATGCGTACACTTGAAATGGATGTCAATAAATTTGTTTTCAAATTTAAGACAAATATTTTTCACATTAGTATGTGAAGCATAACAGCAGCCATTTATAAAACTCCAAGTGTCCGATTTCAAATTTTCATGGAAATTTTCGTGCCAATTAGAACTGCAACTAAACACACCATTTTTGTGAAAACTAAACTGGGGATGGGATATGTATCTGCACACATACTAATTAATAAGTTAACAGAAAACAACAATACATTTTCTTTTTGAAGCAGTTGCAAACATGGTTCCCTGTGATCTTAGGCAGACATGGCATCAATGCTTCATTAACAAGTTATGCCAAAACCTAAATGTGATGCTCGTCACATAGTTGGAAAGAGAACGACAAAGGTTTGCCCAGTTAACACAGAAGTACATAGCCCCCTCTGGATGTTACCCTGCACATAAAACACCTTCAATTTGTCTATTTCAGAATGGATTCTATTTTGTTCTCTGTTTTCCAGCATGACATGGAGGTAGCAAATTATTAAAATGTACTCATCTTTATTTGACTATGCTGATGGCCATCTAACTAAGCTGAAAGATACATTGTGATTCAACAATGACTCTAATGATTATTGGACACCATACTGGGTAACAGTATCTTCGAGGAAGTATGATTAAGATACTAAAACATGGAGCAACATATTGCAAGTATTGTTACAGTCTAGCTTCATACTTTAATGTTTTACAGGGTTATTAGCAGTACTTGGTGAAGGTACTGGTGCTTATCATTGCTGCCTCATTTAGTTTTGGTGATTCTAGAGTTTGTGTAGCATAGAATCCAGTCATCAGGATTGGTCAGGGCACTACACCCATGCACACTGTATAGTGTTCAGCCATACAACTATTACTACATGAAGGAAATAAAGCTACATTTCCATACGTACAGATACTGCATGCATAAATTTGTTTTATTTAAAATTTAATTTAACCACTCCATGTACCCTTTCGGAAAGAATCCACACAGGAATCGGGTATGAAATTTTCAAACATGATGTCAGAGGTATTCTGCATACAATATCCGTATGTTTCTGTATTTACGGAATCATAGCTGTGCACTCTACAGTTTAACAGTCTAGTGCATTGCTTAACAAAATAACTTTGTTCAAGACAGATGCAGTGTGCTTATATTTTATTGGAAAAGTTTCACATAACTCAAGCAAAAGTGTGAGCAAGTAGTAATCCCGATCAGCTACATACCAGTATGTTTATATTGTGATATACTTTGGTGTAATTGGTATAACCTTATCAATTAAATGGGCCTCAGTGAACACTCTTCATACACACAGCATTAATCAAAGTACTTTCCCAACCCTTTCTGCTATAAAATAATACCCCCAGTGCTGAGTGCATTACACATGTAGCTGCAATGGACTACACCACACATAGCTGCCATGGAATGCACTACATATAGTTGCAGCAGAGTGCACCACACATCACTGCTGTGGAATGCACCACATGTAGCTGTCGTGGAGTGCACCACACATAGCTGCAATGGAATGCACCACATGTAGCTGCAGCAGAGTGCACCATACGTAGCTGCTGTGGAGTGTGGTATATTAAACTCGTGCATTCACAACGACAGGATTACTTCTACACAATACGTGTTTCAAAGAAAAACATACATTAGAACTCGGCATTAAAGTAGACATGTGTAAGCAAAATTCTACTATTATAACAATTGTTGGTAGATCAAACCTGCTCGAACATGCATGGCTGTTGCTTAGAATGGTTATAACTTTTCTTTACAAAGGACAGACCTTTCTTTATAAGACAAGCAGCTTCAAACACTGGCAGTATCAGTAATGACTGATACCGTTTACTAAAAAATTCACGAGTGCCAAAATGTGTCTTCTAGCTACATCCTGGATGTCTACTGCTGGCCGACAATGACTGTCAAAATTGCTTATGACAATTCTGTTGAACTATAATATTTTGGTAATAAAATGTAATATTTGACATAACTGAAACTATGGTTGTTACTGTAATGAAACGTAGTATGTGTAGCTCCTGAGAATTGATATTATGACTGAAAGAAAACAAGACAATTATACAAAGAAACAACACTATAGTCTGAAATGAAGCACTATACTCTGAAATGAAGGTGTCTTAAGAATGTTGCTCGAGACAAATTCAGAAACAAATTGCCAGGGTTCAAACAAGATTATGGTTCAAAAGATTTCCACAAAATTAAAGCAAAACATTTTGATGCAATTAAAAAGCTTTTTTAAAGACAAATAAAAAATTATTAACTATTTTACAAATTGGAATATAAAGATCAGAAAGAATAAAATTTTGAAGGCTCACCAGATTTACACAGCATGCTTATAACTACTGTACAGGGAACATGACATTCATTCACTGGACCAAATCAACTCTTCATCTGCTCTGAGAACATTCAATGAACAAGTAACATGACTGATCAATCCTCCATTGCCTCCTCCTTGCGAACAGCTGTCCTTGCCTCGCCCTTCTCCACACCCTTGTCACCTGCTGCCTTCTCCTGGTCACCACCCCCTTCCTTCTTCGTCACGTCGTCATGCTCGTCCGAGATCTCTCCGGATTCCCGCCTGGCAGGCTTCAGTGCTTTAGTTTTCTCCGATAAACTTTCACTTGTTCGCCTTCGCCTGTCATGAGCATCATCAGAATCACCCTCGCTCTCCGAGTGCGCTCTCTTCCTCGCACTGTCCTTGACCTTGCGACTGTCACGACTACTTTTGTGGGAATGGTGGCGGTGTGACCCGTCCTTATCTCGATGCTTGTCCTCCTTATCTCTGTGCTTATCCTCTTTATCTCTACGCCTGTCCTCCTTATCTCTATGTCTGTCCTCTTTATCTCTGCGCCTTTCCTCCTTATCTCTGTGCTTGACCTCCTTATCTCTGTGTTTATCCTCCCTATGTTTGTGTCTCTCCTCCTTATCGGTGTGCTTATCCGTCCTTATCCTTATGTTTATCCTCCTTATCTCTGTTCTTCTCTTCCTTGTGTTCGTGACTGTCCTCTTTATCTGCACCCTCATCACCACTGTGCCCATCCTTATCACTGTGTCCTTCCTCTTTATCTACATGTGTCTCTTCCTCATCTCCGTGTCTGTCCTCCTTTTCCTTATCACCGGTGTCCCTTTCCTTACTGGGTTCATCCCCAGCTACGTGTTTCTTGTCTTCCCCACTCTCGTTGTCAGACGATGACTCCTGCTCATCCCGCTGCTTCCCAGCATCCTCATCTAAGTGTGCCCCTTTGTCATCCCCTATACTATCCCCATTAGAATTCTCCCACTTCCTGTGTGGCCCATCCCCCTGTGGCCCAGCCCCCCGGGACTCCCCCTCATCCGAGCTACTTTTAGCCTCCTCATTATCTGAATCCTTCTCTACCGGATCTACCCCGTCACTATGACCACCCACACTCCCCTGCCTGGTGTCCACTGTCTTAACCACGCTGTCACCCATTGTGTGGTTCGTGTCACCAGCCTCCATGGTGTCGGCGTCATGACACGTCACCTCGTCTATCTCCTCCTCCAACTGCTTGCGCCGCTCGGATATGATTTCTGCAATGAAACACATCAGTGCCAAGGGTCAAACACAAATGCTATCTTATGAAACAATAACAAAGAAACAATAATAAATATCCTTGAAAGTAGTGATGTGGCTTCTTGGTTCATGCGACCTAGTAAATTATTTACCTCAAGAAAATGTTTCTGTTTTTCTGTATATTCCTTATCAGCCAACCCCAACAAACGAACACCAGTGTTCAATGAAGGATGTCACAATCCTAGACCTTTTGGAGAAATGGCATAGGAAGAAAATCAAAAGGGCCTTTCACAGGAGGAAGCCATCACGAAACAGAGACACTGGCCAAGAACTCCTGTCGGTCATGCTCCAGCTTGTGGCACATGATGTAGGTCATGTGACACGACCATAAAATCAGTCGGCTGTGAGATGCAGCCGATATATATATATATATATATATGTGTGTGTGGAAAATCAGTTTCTTGTGAGGTAAATAATTTACAAAATAATAATATGGGACATTTTCTTCCAGTAAATCTAAACACAGCAGCAATAAATAATTCTAAACACAGCAGCAATATCTTTAGCCCATTCAATATACTGTATGTGGAAAAAACTCCATTCCTGGACTCCTGGTTGAATGTTTAAGTTATAATGTGCTTGTTGGGGAAATCCCAACTTCCCAAGCAATAACATAATGAATATCTATTCGCTGATCCCAATGTATGGTGACGTCAGTACTGTTTATTTATTATGTAGTGAAATAACAAAAAGGTCAGCATTCGTGGGCACATGGAAACCTGGCACAATACTGTCAAAAAAGTGGGCATATCCATAACTGTCAGTATTACACATGTGACAAGGGAATTTGTTGACACGAACCTTGCAGTGCGTCGTGTGTATCCTTCAGCTTGCTGTCAGTGGCAGGGCTGGGCACCTTGGGCAGGTAAAAGATGTGAGGTGTCGTCTTAGTCCTGATGAACTTCATCAACTGCTTCGTCTGTACCTCCCACTCCTCATGCTGTAGGGCAGAGGACACTCAGTGAAGGACAGTGCACACTCAGTGAGGACAGAGGACACTCAGTGAAGACAGTGCACACTCAGTGAGGACAGAGGACACTCAGTGAGGACAGTGCACACTCAGTGAGGACAGAGGACACTCAGTGAGGACAGTGCACACTCAGTGAGGACAGAGGACACCAGTGTGGACAGAGGACACTCAGTGGGACAGTGCACACTCAGTGAGGACAGAGGACACTCAGTGGGGACAGTGCACACTCAGTGAGGACAGAGGACACTCAGTGAGGACAGTGCACACTCAGTGAGGACAGAGGACACCCAGTGTGGACAGAGGACACTCAGTGGGGACAGTGCACACTCAGTGAGGACAGAGGACACTCAGTGGGGACAGTGCACACTCAGTGAGGACAGAGGACACTCAGTGGGGACAGTGCACACTCAGTGGGGACAGAGGACACCCAGTGTGGACAGAGGACACTCAGTGGGGACAGAGGACACCCAGTGTGGACAGAGGACACTCAGTGGGGACAGTGCACACTCAGTGAGGACAGAGGACACTCAGTGAGGACAGAGGACACCTCAATGGGGACAGAGGACACTCAGTGAGGACAGAGGACACTCAGTGGGGACAGAGGACACTCAGTGAGGACAGAGGACACTCAGTGAGGACAGAGGACACTCAGTGAGGACAGAGTGACATACATGCACACTGAGTGTATGACTGAGGACAGTTATGCTTGCTTAGGTGTGAGCATGCATGTGCCCACACAGGAGTGACATACACACACACCAAAGTCAATCATACACACTAAGTGCAACACCTGGCAACAATGTGTAATTGCGACATGGGTGTGTGACGGGACGCTGGCAGTCTGTGATACTCACAATCTCAACCAGCTCCATCTTGTGTTGGATGGCGCGCATGTGAGCCTGCTCCGCCTTGCGCTTGTTGAAAAGATTCTGCCTCTCTCGCCTCAGGTTCTCCTTGTCCTGCTTGGCCCGCTCCTCCACCTTCAGCTCCACGGCCTTACGTTTCTCCTCCTACAACCAACACACTTACTGTGGATGTGTCTCTAATATCACTTACTATTACATACAATTAAGAGATGCATTATCTACAAGTTTGTTCGTTATACTTCCAGTAGGTGGCGCATTCGTCACACAGCTTTCGTGCTGTCGTCTGATAAAAACAACATAAATTGTCTGTTTTTGACAGAACTGTGCAATGTGAATGATATATCAACAACGAATGTATTGAGAAGTGGATGATGTGATGAACATAGCCCACCCCTCCAATGACTATCTCGAGGTATTTCAGACATTTGATGAAATAAGTAACACGTCGCCACAATGATCGCATCTGCCGTTGTTGCTGAATAGTCCAATGGGTATCTCGTAGTAGCTCCATATCATGTCTTCTCCATGTCAATGATGGCCTATCATGAGAGGAGAGTGAAGCCGAAGTGAGTGAAATGAACAAAATCAAACAGCAACTGTTGGAAATACAGCAAGATATAGCGGGCATCTCTAGACTCCAGCAAGAGGTCGCCGCGCTGTTATCCACAGTTCGAGAGCTTCAAAATGCCAACAAGGAGAAACATCTCGAGGCCAGAATCGATGATTTGGAATAATATTCGTGAATCAATGAGTTTATCGTCTCTGGCCTAGTGACCAACCATGCCGCATATGTGTGATGGCTGGTCACTAGGCCTGAGATGCATAGGCTATGCGAGAGCCACCACTGACCGATCAACATTCGAAGTGGACGTAGATGCACCGGTCACCAAGACAACAACACTTGAATACAAAGTGTTTACTTTCTACAGACAAAAGACATCCACCTCGACAAGAATGACACCTCGGCATGTCATACTCTCGGCAGCAACACGTCATTCATTCCATCAACCGAAAGTCGAAAATCTGTCTACTAGTGGCTGGAAAGAAATTGTGAGGGACCAATGTGTATATTAACGAAAATTTGACATCCCTTGCAAAGACAGTTCGTCTTATACGTAAAGATTCACTTGATTAAAACTGCAAAAGACTTTGATGTATTCCAAAAATGAACTGTGCCACCAAACGTTTCTGGCTACTGCCTCAAATGGTCACCCTGCATAAGTTTTCAGAGATGAAGCAAATATGGTGGATTACGATGCGAGTGATGGTAGCGATTTTGATTACGCTTACAATAATGAAAATGGTATTGTGTTTCATTTTGACGGCCCTGGGGAGGCAAAAAACACCATCGATCGAGTCATGGGGAACAACATGCTTGTCAACGCGATGTTTGATGACAATGACTGTGTGGACTTTGAGGAATTTGCTGCTGCATGGGTGGAAAACAGCGTAAATTTTTACTCAGTCCGGGAACCGGCATTCTGTCTGCTACTCGGTCCAGTACCAGCCCGAGCTACTGAGTAGTGACAAATGAGTACTTTTTTGATGAAAAGATATGGCAAAGCGTGCCAGCCGAGATGAATTGCTACGCTGAGCAGCAGCAAACAGTCAACCTGCCGTTGGCCCTTCGATGAGTCCCAGTTAACGTCTCGGTTGTGAAAGCTTTCTTGGGTTTGACTGTCGATGGAGATTTTGCAGCTGCGTCGTCGTGTGACTACTGGCTAAAGACAAAATAGATTTACAAGACTTGCTTCTCATCGTGATCGTTTCGACCAGATATAGAAGTACTTTCACCTTTAAAACAACACCCCCAACCAGCTAACCCAAGCCCACTGGGGAAATTGCGATGGTACATCAATCACCTTGCCAAAGCTGTTCAAGGTGTACATTCTCGCTGGACACGTTATTATCGACCAGTCAGTGGTGAAGTTCAAAGGAAGACTGGATTTCAGACAGGCGAATCCGATGATGTGGGAATAAAAGTTTGATCATTGTGCGAGAGCAGTGCAGGTAGAACTTCCTTCCAGGTGTACACAGGCCCTGTCACTGGCCAGTAGGAGCATGGACTATCGAACTGCGTTGTCATGGAACTGACCGAGGACCTGTGGGGCAGCTACATGAAAGTTATGATGGATAACTTAAACTTTTACACAGGAACTGAGCTGCTCCAAGGTCTGTATATTCGTGGTCTTCTTGCATGTGGGACAGGGCGGGCGAAGAAAAATCCGATCATCTACAAAGTTAGTGTGACAATCTAGAACAATTCTCTAGAAGAAGTAATCTGAGGTTCCACGGAATTCCAGAAACTGGGGAGGACACTACTTCAAAAGTAGTGGAACTTATCAACGCCAAAATGGCCGTAGCCCCCAGTCTCTTAAAGAGGACATTGCAATTACCCACAGGCTGGGCAAGTGAAGTGACACCTAGGGATCAGCCCCGCACAGTCATCGTCATGTTCACTAAAGTCACAGTGCATAACGAAGTGATTAGGGCCAGACGTAGACTGTGCAACAGTGGAACACTAAACATCACAACGAAGACCTGACACAATGCCACACTGCACTTGCCGCTGCTACAAGGCAGCTGAAAAGAACTAAGACATTGGTGACTGCTGGAACCATAATGGGAAGACTGATGTATGAATGTAATTTTTTGTTACTCATAGAAGATACCTTATATCTTGCAATGATATAATAACTGACAAGATAATTGCTTATAATTGTTGAGGAATCAACAACACAAAACTGATTTTCATATTTATTGCCGGCCATCTTTGATTTTTGATATATATAAATTATAAACTTAATTAGTTTCAATTAGTCATACAATAATTCCTTTTTTTAAATAAACACTTATATATAATAAATAAAATAAACACTTATATAACCTACAAGAGTAACTTTGTTGATCAGTTCAAAGCATCTGTGCAGAAATGTGAACAACGATGCATTCCTATCTTTCTTGACAGCGTCTGCCTTGGTCCCATGTCTCACACTACAGTGGAGTACACAATCAGAACAGATTAGCCATAAAGCTGATCTAATCAAGAAGGTGAAGGCAAAAATCATGCGAAGACCCAGCAACAGTGACAACTAGCACAGATACAGACACCACTGGTGAACCACCGACCACCAAGAAATGTTGTGGCTTCTTCAGGACACCGATTGCCATTGCTGAGAATCCTGCCACTGGCACTGAGATAGACGGATGTCATGCCCTTCCAGCCCACGCATGGCGAACGATGCAGACCCTCTCATTTTTTGGAAAAGTAATGAAATTAAATATCCACCACTTGCAAAGTTGGCCCCACCTTTCTTTGTATCCAGGCATCTTTAGCTCCTGCAGAAAGACTTCGTCCAGAGAGATGGACTGAGAGCAGATAAGTGCTAATGGCCAGACAGTAGACATAGAACTGCTGCCCATATTTTGTCGGGTACCTGATGACATCACATCACTTTGTGTGTGTAAATATTTTGTAGTTCTACTGTTGAGATGGATTTACTTTGGCAAGACCAAAATGCAATCCAAAACATTACATACAATTTAAAATCTTTACATTATAGTATTTACATTATAAATAAATGTTCTGTTACTATCAATTCATTAACTACAAAATTAATTGACATGTTACAGACATAATATATTAACACAAATGCTCATACTTTCCTGTGCTCAACTTTGCATGGCTCTCATTTTCAAATATTAGTTTGGTTTATAATTATATATTAAAAGTTTCTGTTTTTTTATTGCAGAGAAAGCATGCAGATAAGCTCACCAAACCTGCAGCCAAACAAACTGCAACTGATGTGGAATAGCCCACTGTCAGTAGCTTCGTGAAACTGTTCAAGATGTATTCACCAACTGACCCAAAGCAGGCAACTTTCCCTATGTTTGTGGCTGGATCACTTCAGTCGTTCTCCATTGTTGAGGACAAGGGGTTTAAGAAGCTAATCGGCGACATAGACCCACGCATTGTTTGCCGCAGTAGGTACCATCTGTCTACCAAACTAATCCCAGAAACATCTGCCAACATCCACAGAAAACTACAACTGCTCTTGGAGACAATCTCAGGTATCTCTGTCACTGTGGACCTATGGTCAAACAGACAGATGCTTTCTTTCATCGGAATCACTGCCCACTTCATCAGTTACTGGAAACTGCTAGGTACTACGCCAACGACTGGAGTACTACACCAACGACTGAGACTGTTAGCGTAACATCGTTTTTACAACAATCTGACAGGAAAGATTCATAGAACTTTGTTGATAAGATATGCTCCAGGTGACAATTTTTTTCCTCCTTTTTATGACGAACTGAGACTGACCAGAGATGTGTCACGAGCTCCGCGATAAGTTGTATTTTCTTCTATTTGTACGTGTGCGTTGACAACCTTTTTTGAGTACTGCGTTGATGCAGACTCTTCATGACTGTGAAGAAATAAATTGCACAGGCATGCTATAGAGGCACCTGCCTTGGGAACAACGTGTGATCAATCAATGATTGTGCACACCATAACAGAATATCATGATAAAATGAACTGATGAAGAAAGTTTTTGGTATAGAACATACACACCGTGTATATAATTACGTTATTATGTTTAGTGTCCTACATCCAAGACACATGGATTGAAAGTCGTATGTGGCAGGAAGCTGTGCGGGTTCCAGAAGAAGACCTATCCAGATTTGCAAGGAAAGGTGGCCCTCCAGTGGGACATGTTTCGAACTGGGGAAAAGTCTGCAATGCAGATGCTGAATGCCTTTGCTAGGCTGTACGGCTGTACAGTGATGCACTGAACAAGTGCAATATCACAGCAAGACATGGGTTATAGGGAATTGTTATTAATAAAACATAACCTTTCTACATTATGCTTTATGTCTTCTGTGAATTTGCCTCAAATCGTAGTGCCACACGATAGGCGACTGTCTGGTCTTAATATTTCAGAGCTGAAACTCACCAAAACACATACTTGGATTATCGGTGCTTTTCTACAATTTAGAAATATATTCATTAAACTGTATTACACTGTCAATCTGGCCCACTGCTATCCTGGAATTGGTCAGCCACCGCATAAACGTACGATAAACGCAACTATTTGCTTGAAAATGTGTGTCAAACGTCGAAAATGAACACTTGTAACTGCATGTACTGCGATAAATGCCAGAGCTAGCGTAAGAGGCTGCACACCCTAGACGCTTGATGATTACCTGTGAGATTCTGAGAGAAAATCCTTAAACTGTACTCATAGGCATATAACCAACAACTACAACTAAATCTAATAGCCGAGTCGTTGCGTAAGCCTATCTCCACTTGGTACAAGGGTAAGCGATACAAGCCTCCACTTACTCCACTTGCACACGAGTAATGGAAATACCTTTATTTATGCTATACTCAAAAAGGACAAAACAAAGGAAAGATGGAATTGAAACAATAAGGTATGTACAACAAAAACACCTTACAAGTCACATGACTTCTGCTATGTCCTTTTAACAGCAGCTGCGACTCACCAATCACTGAATTGTATTATATCTTTACCATTAGGTATTGTATTATCTTTCCCATAAAAATCAGACTGTTTATTACTACCGTCGAATCAGTTCTACTATATGGTGCGGAAACGTGGACAATAACACAAACTATGAAAAAGCAAATTTGACGGTTGTTACACTAGAATGCTACGGATGGCCCTTAATGTCTCATGGAAACAACACATACCCAACATACAACTATATGGTGAATTACCGCCAGTATCCACCAAAGTACAACAAAGAAGAATGCGGCTCGCTGGGCATTGTGTCAGACACGATGATGAAGTCGCCAACAAACTTGACCTGTGGCAGCCAACGGTTGGACATGCAAACCGGGGAAGGCAAACAATGACTTATGTTGACAACCTGCTGCAAGATACAGGGCTGGGAAACACAAGTGAACTGCAGACAGTCATGATGGACAGAGTTGTGTATTCAACACGGGGCGTCCTGAAAGACGGCCAAGATGAGAGATGATGATAATATGTTGTATATTACTGTGTTGTTGTTGTTAAATAAACTTTCATTCATTCGTTCAAGTGCTATGCTAGCCTGCAGGCGTTTCACAGGCCGTCATACAGCTGACAACATCAGTGTACAATACGAGGAGGTTGTCAACAAATTCAACATTGCGGACAAAGTCACACATGTCGTGTCGGACAATGCATCAAATGTGGTGAAAGCTTTCAAACTGCCAGGTTACAACGCCAACTATAGCGACGGGCGATGACACATCAGAGCAGCGATACAGAGTTGGACGACGATGTGTCCAGTGATGTCTTCACCCACCTTCCCCAGCATGATGGTTGTTTTGCACACACCGTTCAGCTTGTTGTGAAAGGCACTTTGCGCAGCGTCACAGGCAATGCATCCAATATTGTGTCTCACAACCAGCCATGGGTGAGCTAACACTGAAGCAACCAACGCTAACAGATTTTAGCAAAGACACAAGTACACCAAGTGTACCGTTATCCCAGGAGGGAGCCTCAGAAGAAGGATGTATAGAAATATCCGGAGACAACCAGGAAGCCTCCAAGGAGGTTAGATCTATAGTAAGCAGCACTGACACACTGAAGGGCAGAATGATCCCTTGCCAGTATCTTAGATTAGCGGACACCTACAGAACGCGGATGCGGACTGTATTTTATTATTATTATTCCACTGCTACAGCAGACAGTTGTACCATTTTTTTTCTCCAAAATAAACATAATTTTATTGTTGTATAAAATATTTTTAAAGATGGTATCACCCATGTCCTGTATTGCACAGTGCATGCTGGGAGTGTTGTTTTTGTTGAATCACATGAGACCATGAACTGCAATCCGTGCGAGTTCAACCCACAGCTGTTTTATATTAGTTTGAACAGCACGCATTTCTAGTCTTGGCATGTGAAGGAAAGAGGAAGGTTTTGAGTCTACAGTGGCGAGTTGATGTGTTAAAGCTACTTGATAGCGGAGTATTTTGTCGCACGATTGCAGCAAGACGCAGATATGCCGCATTTGCTCTGAGCGAGATGCAGTCATGCGGGAATGGGCGACGGGCTTATTATGACATGCAAAATATGTTTTATTTATGTCCATCAATGAACTCAATATGTTTGCAATTGTGTTTTAGAAGAAAGCCGTGATGTTTGCTATGGAGATGCCCAGCGATGATGACTTCACTGCATCCAATGGCTGGCTGCAGGCACCACAATGTCAAGTGGGCGGCACTGTGGGGCGAGGCAGCCAAGGTGCCAGAGGACGTGGTCGCTGAGTGACCAATGCGTCTGCGGGACCTGACTGCTGGTTATCTTCCAGCAGACATTTACAATGCAGACGAAACAGGCCTGTATTACTGTGCCCTGTCTGAGCGATCAATGATTGTTCATGGTGATCTCTGCAAGGGGATTAAGACATGAAAGGAGCATGTGACCATGTGTCTTGCATTCTCTGCTGCAGGCAAAAAGCTGAAGCCATTTCTGATCAACAATTCGTCAAAGCCACTGTACTTTAAGGAATCGACAAGGTGGCTCCTCCAATGACATACCGAGCCAACTGCAAGGCGTAGTTGACGGGCATCCCCCTTCAAAGTGTGGTTGACAAACTGAACAGTTCGATGAAGCTGCAAGGACGGAACATTCTGCTGTTCGTTGACAACTGTGTTGCACATCCCGGCTTGATGATGTCAAACATCAAGATGGTGTTTTTACCGCCAAACACATCTCGTCTGCAGTCATGTAATGCTGGTATCATTGCTACCCTGACGGCACACTATCGCAAGCGCCTGATGTGACACGTCCTATTGGAGACAGATGATGCACGGACAGCCATCGAACTCAGCCAGCGTGTGGAGTGTGGACATCCTTGATGTGATTCGATGGCTGCACCTGGCATTGACCAGTGTGTCAGAGACAACCATCATGAAGTGTTTCGCTAAAAGTGGCTTTGGCTTGGTGACAGGTGATGACTCAGAGGAGTTTCTGGTGCAGCAGTCAGAAGGACGAGTTGGTAGGTGTTGAGTTGGACTGACTTTGTATCGATGGATGCTGCCACCAACACCACTGATGAGTCTGCCCTCATTGCCAAGGCAAGAGGAGTGCCAGCCAATGATGCGAGCAGTGATGAGACTCAGACTGACCATCCACCAGTGTTGACAAACATGGAGGCACTTGGACATGTTAGTGAACTCGTCAACTATGCCACACACACTGGAAACCAAGCCATTCTGGAAGCAGTCATGACAATGCAAAGCCTCGTGCAAGATCACTGCATTAAGCAGGCTGCTTTCGATAAGCAGGAGTCGATCACAGATTTGTTTACTGTTCAGTGCGATATGGGGACATGTGGGGACATGTTTTGCAGGGGACATAGTTTGCTGACTTTTAGTTATTTCATTCTTCGGTGATGTATGTATATGTGCTGTGTGTACTGGTGTGATGGATGTGAATAAGATTGTAAATATGTAAAAAAAAATGTAATTCTTGTCCCTCTGATGAGAGGACACGTGCGATGAGGGACACTTTTGCACAGCCCCACAGGTGTCCCTACAAGATGGGTACCACTGTAGTAAATTCAGACGGACTAGTAAACTTGTGTTTATTTGTCCTGCTGTCTAGTAAACAAATATGACAAAGTTCTCGCCCTGGCTCTCGTCTGCTAAAACGGATGACAGTGCCACTTTTAGTGCATGATATTGTGTTGCCAAAAGAAGACACCCAACTAAACATATGTAGAACAGGTCTTCCCAAATAATGAGGGACTTGTATGGTCCGTCCAAGTCAAGACCAGCACAACGTGCTTCTGGTATCCAGTAAAGTTATGTTCATTTAGTGTGCCAGCTGGGGCTAAATTATGCCTGCATTGATTCAGCTAACATGACATTGTACTGTGGCAAGAAATGTGTATACACAGCACACAGTAGACTGTTGACATCAGACGTTAGCCAATGAAGGCACACTAGACCAGATATATGAAATACACTGTTAATTCAATTTACATAATATTAATCTATCTGCCGACATTTCGTTCTGGTGTTTTCTTGATTATGTTAAATGAAGTTTGGTCATTAAGGGGCCGGATGAAATGTGTAATATGTGTGTTGTGCATGTCATTAGCTTTGTAAGATAACACACATATAAATGGTTTTACTTTATATTGTGTTAACCCATTAGACCCAACGCGCCCGAAAGCGTCCGGGTGGCTCCTCTCCAGAGTGCCCGAAAGCGTCCGGTGGAGATAAAGCCTCTAACGGTGGCCCCATCTTGCAGATACTTAAGAGACTAATTCCCACTGATTCTTTGATATCTCAGCTATGAATCCTGGGCAATTTTAACATGGGTTTGCATTGAATAATGTCGAGTTTTTCGTGATTGAAGTTCATCATCTGTGGACTTTCAAAAATGGCGGTGCCTTGGACATCGTAGCTGTTTACTACCGACTAAGTTTGTGCTTATATATCGTTGGATTGGACACTTCTGGCATTGAACTGAATGAATATTACGTTCAAAATACAACTGAATGAGCGATAAAATGAATGATCGGAGCTTTGTTTATGTTTTGTTGTCTAGGTTGGGTGACCAGTAGTCGGGTTTTCAGCACCGAAACTGTTGATTATGTGTTGATATATGAAAATTAGGTGTTTTATTATAACAAATCATTAGGTAACATTGTCAATTTTCCTAATGGTTGCCATTTCGTTGTTTCAGGTGTCAAAATACCAGTGATCACAATGTCAACATACACATTGGCATGACACAGAAGTCACATATAGGATGATGACAACCAAGACAGAAGTCTTGCAAAACTGTGTTTCCTGTCCATATCCAAACAAAAGGAACTGATTTACATAGTACCATGTCTAAACAACGCAGAGCATGTGTAAATAGAACAATATAATACATTTTATGTGAATAAAACATGATATATTCTACTGTATTGTTGTCCAGAATAGTAATGTTCTATGTTTGTCACCTATATATAACAACATATTTTTTACCAACATACACCAAAGTTACACCATTTTAAAGATAATTAAATGAACATTTTTTTTATGTCTTTTAAATTGTAATATGTTGTGAAGCGCCACGAACGATTATGGATGTGGCGCTATACCAAATAAATATATTATTATTATTAAAATAAACACAACTTGCAATTATAGAAAATCAGTAGTTTTGAAGATACAGCTTAAAATCTGCAAGCACCCCGAATTGGTGAAATCAAGTGGCTGCAGCTTGGGGAACAGGAGCACTATTCAATTTAACCGGCTGGGGTCTAATGGGTTAATTATTGATAAATTGCTATGTGGGTGACCGCATGACAAGAAAGTGAGCATGAATAATGCTTCGTGAAGCGTTACGTCAGCGTTTCATTATCCATCATTTACAACATTCATTCACAACACACTGCTTTGTGCCTGCTCCTCTCCTGTGACCAACACTCTCGACTCTTGTCACACCTACCTTCTCCACCTTGAGTTTCTCATCGTCTCGGAAGCGCTGTAAGGTGCCAAGGAGAAGACCAAACATGCGGCGATTCCTGCAAGTGAGTTCAATAACCATCGTCAACAACTCACAATCGGTACCTGCAGTAGCTATACAGGGTATAATGTACGAATGAACAACATAATTATACTCTACTTATACTTTATATTCAAGTTACATACTGGGAATACATCACAACTCATGTCATGCCATTTGAATATCACCTGCCCGATAAAATTGCCTAAAATAGTTTTTACATTTAGCATTTACTTCAAAGGGCTTCAAAGGGAAACAAAAGTCAACGCTTTGGTGATATGGGCCTAATAGAGTTGATAAAAAGTAACAATTTCCAATAGTAATCATACTTTTAATGTTAGCAATATATCATGTTATATTTGAACATAGCTGTACACAATTGGGAAAGATTCAAACTATGATTCCTCAATATATGATCTGATACTCTAATTCCCACCAGCTTGTGAGGGTGGCTACAACTACTGAGGTGTGCAACCAACATGTACCTGGCCTTGCCGGTGGTATCCTCATTCTGTGCGGCCAGGGTGTCAGTGCGTGTGCGGGTCTCCTTCGGCGTCACCACCACTGACGAATGCAGCGTCACCTGTACAAGTCACCGACACAAGTCACACATGATACTAAGTCACGAACATAAGTCACACTTACACACAGAGAATGATCTATGCATGGATCAGTGCTCAACATAGTAAAGTTAAATCCTGTGCAAGTATACAGGGTGGCTTTCAGGTGATGGTTTTCAATGTAATAAAATAACAAGTGTGCTAAACATGTTGATTTCTATCAATACGATTCACTATTATATAAGCTTTCAGCATGGCTTGTTGCGTTATGGTTTACTGTTCCAAGCAAAAAAACACATCTCAATAGAAGAGGGTTTTTTTTCTTTTTGGGCCCAATATATGGGTTTTTCTTTTTTGTCTGCATTACATTGTCAAAATATTTTTTTTTAACTTTAAGTGAAATCAATACTGGCAAGTCATGGTAGTGAATGGCACTGATTAGCTAGCAGTAATGTGCACAAAACATGCAACTATCTTGCTCGCAGTTAGAATGACTGTCCATCATTGTGATGACCGTCAGAGAGCAGTGGTTGACCTCACCTTCCGTGGAAGGTCGTCTTCATCGCCGCTGTCTCGGTCTCGCCGCGGGCCAGGACGATTGAAACCCATCTGGGGCCCCAGTCTGACAAAATATTACCGTTTTACAAATTACCAAGATCAGCATGATTGTATGTCAGTGTAAATGACAAACAAAACCACTATGGCACAATAAAAACAGTGAAAGATTAAGTGTGGTGACAGTCCATTTTGGCAGGCATGTCTGCCGCAAATAGTCACATAAATTATTAGTAAAGCAAGTTGTGGATACTGTATTTTACTTGAGCATATAATAAATCTGGTGTTTCCTTTTTGCTTGAAATGTATCTAAACGTTTATTTCTGATGCTATTGCTGACTGAAACTGTATCAACATTGTTGGCGCCCATTATGTAGTCATCACACAAATGCAACAAAATTTGATGTATCCATGGTACATGAGCATGTTTTTTTACATATCCTTTGTCGACTGGTGCAATAACAACAACAATAGAAATGTTAATTAATATACATACCTGCCAAATGCACTCTGAATGACTTGTCTCTTTGCTGGAGGCCCCCTATCATTGTCGACACCATATCTGAAAATAAATGTTTTGTGTCATTGTGCGCATTATTTCAACACAAATACATTGACTTACATTCTTATTTTTTTCATGGACTCAAATCTTGTAATAAAACGAGTGAAGAATTATATACAAAATTGACAGTATTTATTTTAACATCGATGGTCTATTCAACAAAATTGACAACTATTTAATATTACAAGTAACTCACCTTGCTAAAGCAAACATGCGCTCCCTGCCCCTGCCAAGTTCTACGCCCCTGCTAATGTCTGGTGTCCTCACAATCCTTCGCTGTCCAGGTCTGTAAGAACATTTACAAAAGACAACGACTGAAATGGATTGGAAGTGTGCATGAAAAAAAGATACTAACAATTTTATGGCTGCAACACACAGATGTCAGAAGGAAACGGAAAGTGTGTAACTCTAAAACAGCCCGGTAAATCACAATTGACAACAACGGGTTGTGGATGTATTACACTGTATGTGTTAAGACGAGATGGGAAAAATCAAAATCTTTACCAAATTTCAGATGCAGCAACCAGACCCGGGTGGAAAGGAAATGTTATTAATCTTCTGACCTTCACCTTAATTCATTACGTTGAGATATCACCGGGGAGGCTGGTAAAATATATATTTACTCATTACACAAAGGACTCGTGTAATACACCATTTGGAAAGGTCTCTTACAAATGGAAAGACAATACTGTTACTTTAACAAACCCACAGAACCCTTAAATCTTTCATTCCATCCTCCATCAAGTATCTGAATCAGCCAAAAAAATCATGGGATGGGATAACTCCTTTGATTGGGATGGGAAAGATATGGATATGTGCTTGGGAAAGGCTGTGTTGTATGTGGGAGGTACTTCTAGGCTAGCGCTGTCGATCGTCAATTGTGCCATAGGTGAAACGGTCTGCAATTATTATTGATATTATCAGCAATACATGACTGCATTTTTCACCGCCTGGTTCTGTTGATGTTGCCTAAATGGGAAAACAACAGATCGCTAATCCCTCCATTTAGCCACGCTCATATACAATAGTAGGGCTTATTTAAATAAAAAATTGTTTCCTTGACAATGGTTTGATTTACATTTATGTATATTTGACAAGTCTCATCACCAAAACACATTACAGAGAGAAAGATGCATGTCAAAACATGTTTTATCATTTACAGCCTGTCATTCAGGCCAGAATTAGTCAATCTGTAGACTATTACAAATGTTAGGGCCAGTGCTACAGTGCTAGCCTAGTACTTGAAGGGTGCAGTTATCTGGGCAATAGCCTGCATTGCATCCATGAATGCGAACAGGTTTTTGGTGATGACATTTTAGAGAGAAGCCTGTTTGATGTGATTGGTGACCTGAAATGGACTACAAACACACAACACCATTTTCACTCACTTTCAAGGCATATCTAACAATATCGATAGTTTTGGAAGAGCTTTTTTGCTCCTTCATTTTTTTACTCGTCAACCCATATTTCTACCCGTCCATATTCGTTTTTACCCGTCCAAATGACGGGTGGACGGGTCTCTACATAAAGCTATGATGGGTAGCTGATTCTTGTTTGATTGTGTCCATGCTAGAGGTAGTATTGAAATCAGTGACAATGTACATAATAATAATGTAGTGACAATTTTGTATTAGAAGCAAATATGGAATATACTCGCTTAATACATATATGCTTATATTGTTTATGTACTTCCTTTGTAAATGGCATTTAACCAATTGATATTACGAGCAAATAAAGTTTAGCTTACAGGATTTCCTCCATACCCTACTTTCTTAAGTTTCTAGTGTATATGTGTACACAATTCACACTATCTGGTACACTGTCATGTTCAATTATGTTTCAATAACTTAGATATACCATAATTTATAATAAAAAGCTGATAAAACAAAAACAATGAGTGGCGAGTAAACGGTCGCTTTGCTCCCTCCCAGTGAATTTCCGCTCGGGATTCCGTAAAGAACGGGCTATTACCGACCCGGTGTTTGTTGAGCCACCTGGGCCATCGCAACATTTAGTACCTATTTTCTGACGGGTCTCTTCCAGTTAACTTTTTTATTGTTTCATCGACACCTCGCAAGCGATCTCTGGTTTTTTCCAGTTCATCTTGCAGTGCTGCAACTCCTTTCACTACACTCGCGGTATCCGCCATTTTGCAAACTACATACGCACGCTTTTCGGTTTTCGTAAAGCGAGAAACGGGATCAAAGCAACGAAACTGGAGTCAGATGTCTCGACATGATGCGCTAGACTGAGCGCCTACTTTGAAGCTGGCAGACAGGCACCCATTTTTGGCTGTGACCTACGCCTTGGTAGGGAACAATAAAGTTCCACCCATGCCGTCGATTAAACAAAACATTTCTATTAAAAATGTTAGAAAGGTGCGATACTGGATTTTTATTTCATGACAAAAGTTTTTTTCGTATGTGCTACCCTGGCGAGTGTAAGAAAGATAGTACATGGACTAAGTTAAAGGAAATACGTCCAACGAAAGAAAGTAATAGAAAATTAGTAACACATTATTTTGATCATAATTTCGATGTTATATAGTATTTGTTTGGTATACACACAAAGCAATCAATTTTGTGTACATACTCAACCGTTACCTAATTGTCAGAGGGTTGTGTTTTATAATTCCCATATCCGGTATGATTATCAATGGCGGAGGAAATTGTTTTCGAGTTTTTGCACATGGAAATAGTTCATTATTTAAATAGTGATGATCGAAAGGATAAGGTGTCCATTATTTCATTGAATATATATCCATTCTAACTAATTGTGGAAATTACTTTGTGTTTGTTTGTACGACTGTTAATACAGTAACCAATGTTGGTGTGCATGTTTATCACTACCCTGGGCCTGGAGCGGAAGTTGGACTGAGTGAAGACGCCTGGCCTGGCCTGGCCTGGCCTGGCCTGGCCTGGCCTGGCCTGGCCTGGCCTGGCCTGGCCTGGCCTGGCCTGGCCTGGCCTGGCTGGCACTGGCCTGGCCTGGCCTGGCCTGGCCTGGCCTGGCCTGGCCTGGCCTGGCCTGGCCTGGCCTGGCCGGCTGGCCTGGCCTGGCCTGCTGCCTGGCCGTGGCCTGGTGCCTGGCCTGGCCTGGCCTGGCCTGGCCTGGCCTGGCCTGGCCTGGCCATGGCCATGGCCTGGCCTGGCCTGGCCTGGCTACAGTGAACTGGAAATGTGACTGTCAGTGCCACTGACTGAAAATGAGATGCTCTCACTAAAAGTGCACAGATCACATTAACAGTGCATTGGCCATTGCACTGGAGCTGGACATTTGTATATAAACTGTAATCGTCCTTGATGCCTTGGCTTTGACGTAATATAACTAAATTATTGTTTACTAATTTTATACCCAGCCCCGAGTATCAAAACCAGTTTACATAGCAGCAGTTTCACACTTCTAAGCCATGATCTTTGTTTTTACTCGCACCTTGTTGTCATTGATCCTTTGCTCACACCTTGTATATACTTTGTCTAGCCCCTTCACACCTGGCACAACACAATTGCCTATTCCATAGGGTTTGTTCTTTTCCCTATTTGCACATTGAAGTCTCCCATCACTGTCATGTAGTGGTTTGGTTTCCACAACGTAGACACATACAGGGCCTTTTCATTAAGTCACAGAAAGCACTTGTCCAGTTGGACTCATGACCACTTGTGCCAACAGAAATCTACATGTCCCAAAATTTACATCTGCATGAATTTAGAATGATAGCACAAAACAACTAGCCAGATGCTGACAGATTAGTGTATTAAACATTAGAAGGTAATAATATATCCAAGTCCACAGTCCTGTCTTCAGTCTTGAGAGTCTGGAATGAGCTCATGCATACATTTACTCACCAGTAACTCAGCCCAGACATACGTAGTCCATGGCTCATGCACAGATTTACTCATCAGTTACTACCAGTACCAGTCCTTGGTAGCGATGTCGATTGTTTCCCCAGTCATTGGGTTTTCCCCTCCCCCAACTGCTATAGCAACCACGGATTCATATACGAAGAATGGCCACTGGGTATGAACTTGTTAGGGCAATATCAACTTGTCACATCGGACAAGTGTCCAGGGTAACTACTTGTCCCAGACAAGTGTTACTGTATGTTTTTCAAAAGGGACAATGCAAATGCTTTAGTTTTTACAGTGTAACTGAATACCTGTGATTTGTGTTATATGGTATATTAATACCAGTTTCTTCTTACAGGAGAAGAGCTTGTCAAAACTAGAATCACTCGGGTTCCGTGTTGGTCAGAGTCTAGTAGAACGGTAAATAAAATTGTGGTCATTTTAAGCAATGTTTCATTTACCTCTCTAATTTATTAAATTAAAACATGCATGTTAAAATTGAAATATGTATTGATTATTGAATTTACATATATATGTATGCTACACATGTATATGCAGGCAGCATTTTATGTCTTATCAGTCTGGATCAAAACCTCCGAAATATCTTGGAGACATAATGCTATCTAAACAAGAGCTTAGGAATCAAAACCACCATTGCTATAATAATGGGTCCTCTGAGCAAGAGTATGCAACAACAAATTGTTAAAAGAAATAAAAAACAATTTATAGTTAGTAAATAGCACTTTCACTCAGTAAACCAGATATGTGCCTCAAAATCAGAGAACACTTCATATTTTCAGCAGCTAAGTTTAATACATTTTATTGATTTCATACCCACCTTATTGTATACACTTTATCAATATACAGGTCACCAAGATAGTTCATCAATTGCAATGCTGCCAAAAAAAACACCACTTTCAAGCAATTTGCAGTAATGGATTTATTTAAAATATCATGTTTAAAACCACAATTTTATGTAAATAAAATTGTTCCTTTATAGAGTTTTATTGAACAGCCCTCCGCATCTGAACGTTTGCTTGTTTCACTGTCAGAAATTATTTGTTGTAGGTTTACAAAAGATAGCCCTCGATTCAAAGATGAGTTAGACACCATGAAGTTTATCTGTAAAGATTTCTGGACAGCTTTGTACAAGAAACAGATCGACAACCTCCGGACAAATCACCAAGTAACTACTGGTTTAACTGACATGCATCAGACTGTGTGTGGTCAGTTGGGTGGCTCTCCTGTTGTCCCTTCCATAAAAACTTATAATTTTATGCTATAGAACGTATTGTTTATATATCTGTGTTTTTTGCTCTGCAATTTGGACAGCTTTTTATGTATAACATACTAAATATATGCAAAACACATTACATGTACTTTTGAGTGTCACTTAAATCATTACGATATATTTTCAGATGCCTTTGTCATTTTTCTTGTATAATTGTGTACACTACTAATAAAGTAATAACAGTTGGTCGAATGGTGACACTTGACATTATTACTTGCTTTCAGGGTGTTTATGTCTTGCAAGACAACAAGTTCAAGCTGCTCACTCAACTGTCCAGTGATAAGCAATACCTTGAAGCAGCACCACAGGTATGTCATTAGTCCCTACGCTGATTGATGTAGAAACCATGGTCAACAGTAACACAATGTATGTAAACATGTCTTGGCATAATTTAAGAAATTTAATTCATGCACACATTTGTACATACATATGCTTATGTTCTAAATGTCTGTGATGTCATATGTATGAATTGCCGTTTTCTATCAGTCCAGAAGGGTCCAAATGACATTGTGTTTGCAGAGTCAAGATATTTGACTGCCCACTTGAAAACATGCCACTAAAAATAAAATTACACTTTAAAAGTTAATGAGGCAAACTGTCATTTTATCTGTGGTAAAATTCTATGGCTATTGCTTGAGCAATTTTGTTCAATCCATGTTGCCTCAGACAGGTGTACGAACAGTCACTGCTTTGAACAATTGAACTGGACTGCACTGCACAACTTACCAGTTTTCTTTTTTTCTAGTTTTTGGCCTTTCCGTGTGGATTGATACGTGGTGCGTTAGCAAACTTTGGCATTGTGAGCATTGTTACAGCGGAGGTGAATGTAATGCCTGCCTGTAAGTACACTTGGCTACTTAGTGTCTGCTGTTTGTTGTCATGAACTCATGATATGCATTGTTCACCAATACGCTTTGAGATCAATTAGCAGTGTATCTATACTAGTAATCAGAACAGCTTATTTTATCAGTGACATGCTAACAAATCACTGATATGTACAGTATTTTTTAGACAATATCACTTCATATGTCAAATGGAAGTGCATGGTTTCTGCTGCATTATGTTAAAAAATATTACTCTATTGACAAGGTTCCTGTTGGTTAATCTAAGTTCAAACAAGGTCACTATGTGTAAAGAAATGAGTAAAAATTGTGTTGTTAAAATATAAGTAAGTTCTTTTGGGTTTATCTCAATACTTAAAAATATGCCTAGGCAACTACTTTATTAAGGTGATAACAGCAAAATGCAGCAGAAACCATGCATGTGGATACCATGTACAAACTGTATTCATGAGCTAGTGAAGTTTCAATTCTAAATTGTAGCAAAATTTAAAAAGGTTTAGTGTTTAGACGAAGTCTACCCACTAGTTTACTGTTATACATGTTTAAATCATGTTAGCAGTTCATGCATGATTTGTCAAATCATGTTCTTGTTGTCACTTGTGTATGTTTTATGTATGTAGATATATATATATAATATATTATATATATTTATATATATATATATATATATATATATATATATATAATTAGAATAAAAACATGGCCTGACAAATTGCAGTATTAAAGCGATGGTGTTAGCTCCTAGGTTTCTGTTGTTTTGTTTAATATTACATTCTTATGACTACAATATGCGTGTTAAACATTTACTGCCGGTCAATTTGTGTTTTGTTTATTAAGCGTGAAACAATGTTCACAATTTGAAAGATGTTGACATGTTCAAATGGTAAACAAAACATCCAGTTAAAAAACTTGAATGGCAATAATGCCGAGGCGAGGAGAGTTAATGACAATACCCTTTCATGTTTAACTTTCCCATGTTCTAGACAGCAGATGTCCCATTACAAATTACTGCTTGCCCAATTCTGGAGGGAGGAGTTGGTGCCTCCCTTTAACTTTAAGTCAAACATGTCAGTAGTTTAAAAGTACTGCCCATGAAATGGTGAGATTGTAAACAAGTTTCAACTTGTAAACAACTGCAGTTGTTTGCTTTAAGTTGGCATGTTCCATAGTTCTCACCAAATTGTGACCAAGTACATCTATTTCAGCAAACTTCCTGCTAATAGCATTATCAACTTAACACACAACAGCCCTTTAATGCACATACAGTATTGTAAAAGATGAATATTTCTTTTTGCAGGTAAATTCCAAATACACATCTCAAGGCTATGATGACGTGAGGGAGTCACAGATGTGTATCCATGTATATATTTTATTTTAGTCTAGTTCATGTCATGTACAGTTTGCTAAGTTATGGAGGCATTGTATATTGAGTTGGGTAATGAGTCAAATACAGCTGTACATGAGGACATGTTATCTGCACTGTCTGTAGACAGTGCAGTGCAGTGCAGTGCAGTGCAGTGCAGTGCAGTGCAGTGCAGTGCAGTGCAGTGCAGTGCAGTGCAGTGCAGTGCAGTGCAGTACAGTGTAGTAATTATTACTGTCGGTGATGTCAAAAAACTTTACAATTTAATGTGTAATGGTGATATCCATTGACTTCTAAATGGATTTTGTTTCAGTGTAACTATTTTGTTTAAGTTAATATACACAAATGTTGTTAATTTGCAGCCTTAATATATTTCACTGCAGTGTGTATGAGAGTTACTTAAACAAAATAAATGTTAAGCAGTCTTTGAACAAGATCAAACTGCTTTACATATTTACTACCTGATACAGGTGATTGATTTGTAAACACTGCTAAGTTTTGTCAGTTGTGAGTGCTGAGTGTAGCAGGTTTCCCGTCACAATTGGTTGGTGTTCGGAAATTGGCCTCAACATAGGTGGTAATGCGCTGGCCAAACAGCTGGGGGGTCTTGACCCTGTCGCAATTTATTGAATCTGATACATTGTAAAGTTTTAGTTAGTTTCCCAAAAAGATTAATCATGTGCATTTATTCTATTGAGAAATCTCCATGTAACATATACATGTCCAATGTACCTGTTGTCAAGTGCTACTGTGTATTCAGTTATCTAACGAGTGACATAAAGAAATGATCTATCAACATAGTTTGGCATTTTATGTACATCCTTTTGTTCTCTGACGTGTAATTATTAAGCTATTACAAATATCAGTCCGAGTTTGCTTGCATTAATTCACAGGTGAATCTGTGATGAATTAAGTGGATAGTGGCTGGTGGTCAATCCAGGATACAGGGGATTCAGATCTACCTGCCGAAATTTTGAAGTTTTCTCACTTTTTTCATTCCAGTCTAATTTGTTGGAGAATCAGTTTTATTAAAATTGTGTGACATGACAATGCAGAGTAAGTGGCAAAAGTTTGGATACATTTTTTATTCTAAAGATCATAAGCTTTAAAATAATACCTGCTGTGTTTAAATATCAGTATTTATTATGTAAAAATCACAAAAGTTATTGGACATGGCCTAGACAGACATTTTGGGCATGTGCACAGACTAGGTCTGTGCAACTTGATAAATGGTTTGCTATGACATATCGCTTGTCTATATGCGTTTAGAAAAGTAATGCATTTGGACATGACATACTAGACATTGACTCAACATTTGAACTCTGATGAAAGATCACGATGGATACATCTGCTACAATAAATGTTGCCTGGTTACAGCTTCAAAATCACTGGTATTTAGTATTCTCTGCAGAGCATATTTATATAGCTGTATAATGAAAATTCTGACTGCGATGAGTAACAACAAAACATTGCTTTGATGGTGCCTTGAACATTATCGTCATAATAAACACTTATGGTGTAAAATGCCCAATAATTCAGACAGTAATTGTGATATCCAACCTTGTGTCATAACAACACCCCTACGTGGACGCCACACAACTGCTAGAAGCCGTCGGTGTCTTTTCATGACTACAGTAGAACTCACGAACGACCACCCTGATTAACGACCACCCGCCTTTTTACGATAAAATGAGAGAATTTCTACTCAAACACCAATACACATTCCAATTTGACATAAAATGTGTTTCAAAATTTGTACAATAGCCTATTAAGCAGTCTCATCTACACAACCAGCATATCTAAATTCAATGCTAACTCCAGCAAGAAATTCCAGACAGCTACGCTCAACCAGTAGTAACCCTCTTTACATTCCTCGGGTGAAAACGAAAGCGGGGACCCAGCTTTCTTCTTGGTTGCCGCACCAACGTGTGGAATTCGCCAGTGTTAAATCAGAAGGTAATTTAGTTTCATTTTGCTGACGTCTAAAAACCTATCTCTAATGCTGCCTATCCTCCTTAGCCTCATCCATCATCCATCATCCATCCATCCATCCATCCATCCATCCATCCATCCATCCATCCATTGACGACTCACGCATTGTTTTGATTAAGAGTTTGCTTAATCCCTTGGTTTTGTCGCGCCACTGAGCTTGATCTTGGAGGATATTGGCGCAAAAGAAGTCATTATTATTACTGGGGTATATGAAATAAAGATACTTATCCTATATATCTATTTATTCAGCTGTGCATCTTTCACCTAAAGAATGTGTATATCATATCAGGCTTTAGAGGTAGCCGTATCCATAAAAATACATGTAGTTTGGGTTTCACCGTAAACAATACACAAGTTTCAGTTGTGTACAGCCAAGATGGCGGATCACAGTGACAACCACACTGATGGCATTGACGTTCGACTAATGGTGCTGATTTAAATTACATAGATAACTTCGGTAACACAAAAAGACTAGTTTAATCAAGAGTTTATTGGTATGTATGTATAAAAAAAATTAGTACAAAATAGCAGTAACATAAATTATGTATGCCGTTGGCTTCATAATGAATATGTATCCATTAGGCTTCATGACTACATATTCAATAAAGTCAGAACTGGACAGACACAAAGTGGGGTGACATCAAGTGGCACTGGGTTTTCTACGCTGTGCTGGGTCAGGTTTGTGACGTTTGCGCAGACCTTTGAGACTGGGGGAAGTCTGCACTGCCACGCTGGTCATAGCAGCCTTCCGTTTTCTGGGTAAGGGAAGTTTCGGTGCTGAAACAAGAAACATGCCTGTACATTCTGACACAATGACATAAATAAGCCTGCTTTAAATTTACGAGCCACCAGTGAATTATACCAAAAGCAATACAACTTTAATAAAAAAAAACTTATGTTGGCACTACGTAAAATTATATATAATTGGGCATCACAATAAATGTGACATCTAATTGAACACACTTAACAACTTATGACACTGGAAAAATGACAGATTCATTTCAGAATTGAACATATACAATATTTAAATGGTTAACTAAACATGGAGTTACAAGTGCATTTGAATATACTGAAATATAGTTAACACTCATTTTATACCACTCAAGTTTTGCAGCACTTATACTTTAGTAAGACATACATTTCAGTAGTAAGACAGACATTTCAGTATTCCTCCATCACTGATAGATGACTACAATCATTTTTTAAGTCAGTAATAAATACACTACAGTTTCTAAATATCAGGAAAGGTGATTTTGATGGTATTAAGTTTATACTGTTTTAAGTTTCCAGTAGACGTCGTACCGGGGAACGAGCCATGCATGAAAGCCTTCCGCATGCAGTGACACGTCAGCTCACCTATGCTAGATGTTTTTCTGGTCACACTTACTTGTTGGTGTTCCACTCTTTGGTGACTTAGCCTTTGCCCCATTGGTGCGTGATGCCACTGGTGTAGTCTTTGGCGGCTTCATGGCCCGTGGCATCTTGACAGGCACAGGGCAGGCTGGGGAGGGGGATGGGTGGGATCTGCGTACAGCCAGACGCTTCTCTAAAATGGCAAAGTTGGTAATCAACACACATATACCAATAATACAATTAATGATACAAGATAAGATCAGCTCTATTGCCATGTGTTTTCATTGCAGTTACAATAAAACGTTGGAATGCGTTGTAATGTTGGGTCGTCATCGTATAAGTATGTTCACATGACAATGCACTCACATGCACCAAATGATTACAATAAAATATATTACTATTTTAAATTAAATAAATAAATAAGAGCAATCACATACAATAGGTCCGAATATAAAGTTGTTCTTTATAACAGTTGATATGATCTAGTATAAATATAAAATCTTAAAATGTGGATTAAAATAATATATAATAAATTATGATAAGGTAACACTAAAACACAATGAAAGTGGAATATGTGCATACTGCAGATGGGAGAAAAATCACTTGTTTTGACAGGGCTTGTATGGCTGGGGGAAAAGCTGCTACTAAACCTGTTGGTCATAGTTTTGATGGATCTGAACCGGCAACTAGATGGAAAGGGATCAAATAGGTCATGGGCAGGATGGGGTGGATCTTGATAGATAAGACTGGCTCTTCCTAACAGGCGCCGCTGATACAATGATTCAAGACTGGGAAGGTCTCCGTCGATTATTCTGGAAGCGATGTAGTATTAAAAGCAGAGCTATAATCAATAAAAAGGATCATAGTATAAGTATCTGGACTGTCTAGATGTTGGAGAATATAAAACAATCCTAGAGAGACAGCGTCATCAACAGATATATTTTCACGATATGCAAACTGAAATCGGTCAAGCAATGGATCGATAACTGATTTCAGAACTGCAGAACCAAGCACTCGAGTGTCTTCATGACTGCAGAGGTCAAGGCAACAGGCCTATAACTGTTTAAACAAGGGATGATAGCTGACATTTTGAAGCAATGGGGGATATTACATTGGGAAAGAGACACACTGAATATGTCTGTGAAGACACCTGAGTGTGGCCAGCACACATGGAGATATATTATCCGGGCCAGCAGCCTTCTTGCTATTCGTCAACTTTGAAAGGAGGGAGGAGGAGGTGGGAGGTTCATCATAGTGAAACCCTGTGACAGAGGCCGTGCCGATGTTGGTGGCCTTTTCCGCTGCATATCTTGTTTTCTTGTATTTGTGACTTGTCTTTGTATGGACTCTTGTTTCGCCTGTAGCTTGTGTTTGATATAAGTATTAAACCAAGGTCGTTGGGTTCGCTTGTTATTGGTTTCGTTGGAATGTGCAGGCCTTTGCAGAAGGTGATGTAATCGCTGACTGTCTCTGTGTATTCGTGAATGTCGGTTGCACCTTCTTTAAACACACCCCAATCAGTGCATTTAAAACAGCCACGAAGCGTCTCCATCGCAATCACTGAGCACTGTTTCCTGCTGTATAGCAGAATATCCCAATCTTGTTGGTGCAAGGACCAGGAATGAATTAATAAGATTGCTCTCAGACACTTCACATGTACACGTAACTAGTTAGTATTGTAGCTACAGATTAAAATAGAAAATCACAAAAAAAATTATACTGTACTGTGAAATAAGAATTATGATATTCCTTACATAATTAAAACACCCCATGTGCAAGCAAGTGAAAAGTAGTATGATAAGTAAGACCAATAAAAATAAATAAGTGAATTATTCTCTAAACGATGGGTAAAAATTATTTTGATGGTATTAAGTTTTACGTTAACTATACTGGTATGTAACACCGTATGAAATTTTATTATTTGCAAATGTGTTTTATATATCAAAACATGTCAATAAACACATAATATTGATTGCTGGTATTTATATTGAAATTACCAGAAATTTCCAGTTCTTAACATCTAAAAAGAAACTACCACCAGTATAATATGTAGAAATATTCTTCTAGGATAATATTAAATAAACTTTACTGTCTTATCTGTTATGGGGAGACACTGCAGTCTGACCCTTAAGTAGAATAAAATTGTATTTTGTCTACACAATAGAAAACAAAATGCATCATACACAAGTTATGAATGATCATGCAAAAAAGTATATACTGTGATAACTAGAGTTCATAACATTAACTAAAACAGTCATAATTGCCTACCTGGAAACTACTGCAAAATATCTTGGATAACATAGGAAAGGTGCCACACTTGTAGCAAAGCTGTAGTGGAGTCGACTAGATTTGATGAAGATTTAGATTAATACATCACAGATGAGCACAACGGAAAGACAAGGCTGCATAGACAAGTGCACAGTGAAGTCAACTAGACAGGCTGAAGACTGATATTACATGACACAAGCTAGTGAAGCTACTAGCGGGAAGTGAGGCATGAAGGTCTGTACATTGCACTCAAGTAGGCCCGGTGAACACTGATATTACATCACTGACGTTTACAATAGAATGTGAGACACAGCTATACAGACAAGTTCACAGTGAAGTCTGAAACATTGTAAGACTGATATCACACTACATAAGTATAGGAGGACGAATAGACCACAAGACTGTACAGACAAGTTCACAGTGAAGTCTGAAACATTGTAAGACTGATATCACACTACATAAGTATAGGAGGACGAATAGACCACAAGACTGTACAGACAAGTTCACAGTGAAGTCTGAAACATTGTAAGACTGATATCACACTACATAAGTATAGGAGGATGAATAGACCACAAGACTGTACAGACAAGTTCACAGTGAAGTCAACTAAACATTGTAAGACTGATTACACACCACATAAGCATAAGAGGACGAATAGACCACAAGACTGTACAGACAAGTTCACAGTGAAGTCTGAAACATTGTAAGACTGATATCACACTACATAAGTATAGGAGGACGAATAGACCACAAGACTGTACAGACAAGTTCATAGTGAAGTCTGAAACATTGTAAGACTGATATCACACTACATAAGTATAGGAGGACGAATAGACCACAAGACTGTACAGACAAGTTCACAGTGAAGTCTGAAACATTGTAAGACTGATATCACACTACATAAGTATAGGAGGACGAATAGACCACAAGACTGTACAGACAAGTTCATAGTGAAGTCTGAAACATTGTAAGACTGATATCACACTACATAAGTATAGGAGGACGAATAGACCACAAGCTGTACAGACAAGTTCACAGTGAGTCTGAAACATTGTAAGACTGATATCACACTACATAAGTATAGGAGGACGAATAGACCACAAGACTGTACAGACAAGTTCACAGTGAAGTCAACTAAACATTGTAAGACTGATATACACACTACATAAGTATAGGAGGAGAATAGACCACAAGGCTGTACAGACAAGTTCACAGTGAAGTCTGAAACATTGTAAGACTGATATACACACTACATAAGTATAGGAGGATGAATAGACCACAAGACTGTACAGACAAGTTCACAGTGAAGTCTGAAACATTGTAAGACTGATATCACACTACATAAGTATAGGAGGACGAATAGACCACAAGACTGTACAGACAAGTTCATAGTGAAGTCTGAAACATTGTAAGACTGATATCACACTACATAAGTATAGGAGGACGAATAGACCACAAGACTGTACAGACAAGTTCACAGTGAAGTCTGAAACATTGTAAGACTGATATCACACTACATAAGTATAGGAGGACGAATAGACCACAAGACTGTACAGACAAGTTCACAGTGAAGTCTGAAACATTGTAAGACTGATATCACACTACATAAGTATAGGAGGACGAATAGACCACAAGGCTGTACAGACAAGTTCACAGTGAAGTCTGAAACATTGTAAGACTGATATCACACTACATAAGTATAGGAGGACGAATAGACCACAAGACTGTACAGACAAGTTCATAGTGAAGTCTGAAACATTGTAAGACTGATATCACACTACATAAGTATAGGAGGACGAATAGACCACAAGACTGTACAGACAAGTTCACAGTGAAGTCTGAAACATTGTAAGACTGATATCACACTACATAAGTATAGGAGGATGAATAGACCACAAGACTGTACAGACAAGTTCACAGTGAAGTCAACTAAACATTGTAAGACTGATTACACACCACATAAGCATAAGAGGACGAATAGACCACAAGACTGTACAGACAAGTTCACAGTGACGTCAACTAAACACTGTAAGACTGATAACACACTACATATGTATAGGAGGATGAATAGACCACAAGACTGTACAGACAAGTTCACAGTGAAGTCAACTAAACACTGTAAGACTGATAACACACTACATATGTATAGGAGGATGAATAGACCACAAGACTGTACAGACAAGTTCACAGTGAAGTCAACTAAACACTGTAAGACTGATAAAACACAACATATGTATAGGAGGATGAATAGACCACAAGACTGTACAGACAAGTTCACAGTGAAATCAACTAAACACTGTAAGACTGATAAAACACAACATATGTATAGGAGGATGAATAGACCACAAGACTGTACAGACAAGTTCACAGTGAAGTCAACTAAACACTGT
This sequence comes from Ridgeia piscesae, assembly GCA_025642075.2. Taxonomy (NCBI): domain Eukaryota; kingdom Metazoa; phylum Annelida; class Polychaeta; order Sabellida; family Siboglinidae; genus Ridgeia; species Ridgeia piscesae. The sequence continues at coordinate 80,122 of JAODUO010000245.1, read as the reverse complement.
AAGACTGATTACACACCACATAAGCATAAGAGGATGAATAGACCACAAGACTGTAAAGACAAGTTCACAGTGAAATCAACAAGACATCTATGGTAGCATCTATTCAAGTAACAAACCAACTAGATTTCTTCGGCAAGTTTTATTTGTCCACGGAAGGAGCTGCTATCACGAGGAGCTTTATGAGCTCTGTGAACATTTTATTAGTATTGTTTAATCTTGGGATTTTTTGCTGTCCTTTTTTTGTTTTTTATTTTCATATAACATGGCTCCATTACTATGACCAATCCGCCTGTCTTAAGACGAGCAGTAGAGCTGATGCCTCTCAGTCGGTTAGTAGAAAGCAGGTAAGAGTGAGTCTAGTAGAAGTGGAAGAAGGGAGCAAGCCATGCGTGAAAGCCTTCCGCGTGCAGCGACTTCTCACAGGTCAACTCAACTACGCTATGCGTTCTCCTAGACAGACTCTTACTCGCTGGTGTCCTCTTCCTCGGTGAGTTGGCGCCCACCCCGTTGCCTGGCGATGGTCCAGGTGTGTTCTTTAGCAGATTCATGGTACGTGGCATCTTGATGGGCGACACTGGTGAGAGCGACGCGCGTGGTCTGCGTTGGAATGGGTGCTTGACCGGGCTGTCCCTGCTGCTGGTCGATGCCTTTGGCCTGATCTGTGACGTTGTCTGCATATAACACAACACGCACAGTTGCACACACACACATCAGGCACGTCATGGTCAGGAGCAACAAAAACTGCTGATACCTAGCTCTGTCACTATCAGCACAACTATAAACCTGTCAGTACAACCATCAGCACAACTGTGGACCTGTCAGTACAACCATCAGCACAACTGTGGACCTGTCAGTACAACCATCAGCACAACTGTGGACCTGTCAGTACAACCATCAGCACAACTGTGGGCCTGTCAGCACAACCATCAGCACAACTGTGGGCCTGTCAGCACAACCATCAGCACAACTGTGGACCTGTCAGCATAACCATCATCAAAATTGTGGACCTGTCAGCACAACCATCAGCATAACTGTGGACCTGTCACAACTGTAGTCATGTCAGCACAACTTTGAACCTGTCAACAATGCAACTGTCAGCACGATGGTGAACTCATCAGTCCAACTGCAGACCCATGAGCACAACTGAGGACTTGGCGTAATAACATTGGATCTATCTGCACAACTGTGGTCCTATCAGTACAACTGTTGACCCATCAGCACAATTATAGTACACCTGTATACGTATGTCAGCACAACTCTCATCAACACACAGTGAATGTTTAATGCAACAGAATCAAGTTAAAAGCAAAGTGTTGCTTCTAGTTTTGGTTTGGTATTCTTGCTAACCTGGACACAAGAAGGAAATGTAAGACCCAAGGCATTGAATAACAATGAACCAAGAACAACAGGAAGCTGGGCTGGGCTGGGCTGGGGACAGGAGCGCAGAGAGCCCAAGACAGAGGGGACAGGTGGGTGCTTGTGTCAACGTTATGTGCATACAGATGTAAACACATGATAGAAAAGGTTTATTTTCAATTTTCTGACACTATTTTTATGTCATGGTCAACAGTTCACAGTGGTTTTGGTGTATTGCACCAACTAAATTTTGCAGATGCACCATACTTTTGTATGTGAAGAGACACACATGCACACCAAGCGACATGTCTGCATAATGGCCCACACACTCCAGTCTGTCTCCCACTCCTGCTCATGTCAGCCACCAGGAAACATTCTGTGTCTGTTCCCAGCACATTTTCATGTTTACAGTTGGCCCTCGTTATAACGCGGGTTTGGATATAAAGTGGTTGGTTGTGTACCCCTAAGTTCTGCCACCAGGGGAAAATTGGGGCTGTGACACAGTGTTAGTGCTGTAATTGCCAACAGTTTATTACAAATGCAAATTTTTCGTTATTGCAATGATTTAATGCATTTTACTGGTGTGCCAAAAACATGAATTCATCAACCGCATATGAAACAGTGCATTGCAATATAATTCAGCACAGTAAATTTATGTATTCTACATGGGTATTTAGAGATTAATCAGAAGACAGTTACACCAATAACAAACAAATTTATTGTAGCTTCAGTCTTGATTAAATTTTGGCATATGTCAACTCATTTGTGTTTTGGCTTTTGAGAGCCAGGGTATTAGTTTACATGTAGATATCACTAGATCAGCAACACCATATTAATAACTATAATTCATGACCCACCAGGCTTTGATCTATTTCAAACCTGAACTCCATCTGAGAATGTTATTCAGTTCGATATTAATAATAATAATAATATATTTTATTTAATACAGCGCCACATCCAATTTAAAATTGTTCGTGGCACTTTACATACATTAAAATCTAACAATACAAGACACCTGAAGAAAAAAATATATATACTAGTGACCTATATAAGATTATTTAAAAACAATTGTTAATATAAATATACTAACACGAATTATTTAAGCTACATAAATGTATTATATGTATAATAAATATATAAATAGGTTAACTAAAATATCGATAAAAGTACACAAACATTAAACTAAGACGCAACAACAGTAAAAAGAAGTGTGTCTTTAGGCGTGCCTCGAAGGTGGCTAAACAGGCAAACGTCTTAATGTTACTATGTACATGTAGAACGTTCCATAAGGTCGCTGCTGCGACCACAAATGAGTTATCTCCAGCTTTCACGTATGTCCGCACAACCGTTAATAAGTTATTGTTTGCAGAACACAATGCTCTCGCAGGTTTGTACGGACACACAAGGTCTGATAGGTATTTTGGGGCATTGCCGTGCACAGCTTTGTAAGTAAATGCAATAATTTTAAACTCGATCCTCTGTGGTACAGGCAGCCAATGAAGAATACATAACAGAGGCATGGCGCTATCACGCCGTGGGCGGCGTAATATTAGCCTGGCGGCAGAGTTGTGTATTCTCTGAAGGCGAGCAATATTGTTTACTGAAGTGCCATACAGAAGGCAATTGCAATAATCAAGCCATGATGTTATAATGGCATTGACCACACGTTCCTTAGTCACCATTGGGAGGTAACGACTCATCTTGTTGATATGGCGGAGGTGGAATGAGCACACAATGACAATGCTCGAAACTTGTTTCTTAAAATCAAGGTGGTGATCAATGACAACACCAAGGTTACGAACAAATCTTGAGGCAGTAATCGTGGCATCCCCTACACGTATAACACTACCGTCAACAAGCGCAGTGGCTGTGGCAGTCTTCGGTATTACCGGCAGATATTCGGTTTTGTTGTTATTCATAAACATGTAGTTAGATGCCATCCACATATTGACAACATCTAAACAGTCCTCCATGCATCGTAGAGTAGCCGATAATGCTGTCGCTGTTAGATCAAAATGACAGTATAGCTGCAGGTCATCAGCGTAGTGATGTAAACAAAGTCCATGCGCTGTAATTATCTCGCCAATGGCTGTACGTACAGCGAAAATAGCAATGGCCCCAGCACTGAACCTTGCGGGACACCAGAAGTCACACGTGTTGTATTTGACGACGCATCACGAATGACAACTCGCTGAGTCCGTCCCTCCAGATAGGATTGCAGCCAGGCAAGCGCCTTGCCAACAAAGCCGTAATGAAACTGAAGCTGCCCAATCATTATGTTGTGGTTGACAGTGTCAAAGGCCGCACTGAAGTCAATCAGAACAAGTGCCTTGCCTTGTCTATTGCACATAGCGGCTTTCATGGCATTTGTTACACACAACAACGCTGTTTCTGTTGAATGGTTCTTCCGGTAGGCTGATTGGAAACAATCTTGCATTCGCTGTTCGGATATATGAGAGTAATTCTTTCGTGCAACAACTTTCTCGATGACTTTTGCCAAGTGGCTTAGATTGCTAATTGTGCAGTAATTACTGAGTATGTCCTTGTTGAGTGATTGCTTCTTGAGCAATGGCCGGACAATTGCGTGCTTAAGCAGTACAGACATGACTGTGTTCTCGAGTGAAGCGTTAGTGACATATGTGATGCTAGGCACCATACTTTCCACGTTGTCACTCAGTTGTTTAGTAGGTAGTGGGTCGAGTATACATGCTTTACTCGTAATGCCAAGAATATTAGAAATTTTGGCGGTTGTAGTTAGCTCGAACACTTCGATGGATGCAGTAAAACAAGGGGTTTTGCCAGGTTCCGGCTCAACGGCAGTAGTGCGGTACAAATTAACCAGTAATTTGTCAATCTTTTCTTGGAAGAAACGCGAGAATGTATCACAACCATCCACCATTGAGCAAAATTCGGGAAGTTGCAACCGTTGGACGTCAAATGATCTAAGAATGCTAAACATGTCCTTGTTATTAGTGTTCTGTAATTGTCTGCAATAGTGTTGGGTTTTCTTTCTAGCAATCGTTGTAGTGCAGTCATCGTGAGCTTTGATGTATATTTGGTGATATATTTCAAGCTGTGTTCTTCTCCATACATTCTCACACGATCGTCTCTTCCTTCTTGCTTCATCGACCTTAATGTCATACTGTGGATGTGGCGAATTGCTCTTTCTACGCACATTGCGCCAAGGAGCGTGCTTGTCTAGGCAGTCAGAAAGACAAGTGTTGTAGGTCAATATTAAATCATCTACGTGTTGACCGTCAACAAGTGCACCACATATAGTGGAACACGTAGATTTGATGTCATCACAGAAAGCTGCAGCAGTTTCAGTTGATGGTTTCAATATATTTAATGTCAGAGCTATGCAGTGGTGGTCCGATATCAGATCTGGGTAAACGACAACAGATGATACTAAGATATCGCTATCACTACTTATCACGAGGTCCAAGGTATGTCCGGTTTTATGGGTCGGTGAATTAACATGTTCCAATAGATTGAACGCATCAAGCAGATTACGAAGTGGTTCTGATTTTGTTACATCATCAAAATGAATGTTGAAGTCACCAACTAAGTGTGACGGAAACAGTTGCTTCAGTAAATAAGCATTCAATTTCAGTATAGAATTCAGATGAAGTTCCCGATGATCGACTTGAAGCAGGTGGATGATAGACAACACACACGTTGAACGATACAGATGTGCTGCAGAGAACTGCTATGTAACAGTTCAAATGTATTAATGGAGACTAGGAAGAACCTTCTTTGCAAATGTGTCGTGGTGCAAGATTGCAATACTGCCGCCATGACGAGATGATCTTGCCACATGCCGGAAGACAAACCCAGGTTTCCACTTCAGCGATAACAAGGTCGTCACCAGTTTTTTTCTCAACCACATCTCGGTAATTGCTACGATATCGTATTCATGTTCACAAATGTATTCGTTGATTTGGAGTGCTTTGTTGCATACCGATCGAGCGCTTAGCAATGTAACTTTGACAATTGGTGTATGATGTGGCACAACTGACAAAGTACTTACATATGTCAAGTTCGCTTTGACACTGCATAGCTGACGAACAGTTCCTGGAGTATCTTCACAACGGTTCGCGATCCATGTTTCAATTCGACGCCCCGCTGGACTCACCAATGCCAAGGTTGTTGTCACTACCGATGCTGTCGTCACCACTGCCGACAGTATCGTTGTCACTGCCAACAGTATCGTTGTCACTGCCAACAGTATCATTGTCAGTGCCGACGGTGTCATTGTCGCTGCCGACAGTATCGTTGTCGCTGCCAACAGTATCATTGTCGGTGCCGACGGTGTCATTGTCGCTGCCAACAGTATCGTTGTCACTGCTGACAGTATTGTTGTCACTGCCGACAGTGCAATTGTTGTTAACGACGGTGTCGTTGTAGCTGTCAACGGTATCATTGTTGCTATCGACGGTATCGTTGTAGCTGCCGATGGCATCGTTGTTGCTATCGACGGTATCATTGTCGCTGCTGACAGTACCGTTGTCACTGCTGACAGTACCGTTGTCGCTGCCGACGGTGCCATTGTTGCTGCCGACGGTGTCGTTTTAGACGTGATATTAAACAAAGTATGACATTAAAACATTTATGTTCATTGGCAATCTTAATAAGCGTTAGAATTTACATGAGGACTGTGCAGCCAGCACACTACAAGTGTAGTTTTGATGCCGATGGTGTTTTGGTGCAGTGGCCATGTCAGTAGCCTTCATAGTGCCCCTGGTGGCAGATGTGGGAACATGTTACCGCACCTCACTTATAATGGGGTATCATTCAATGGACTACCGTGTTATAATTAGGCCTGACAGTATAACATTTTTGTCTGTCCCCTAAAAACAGTCATGTATGTCCCCAACACAAATCCTTACATGTCCCCAATACACTTTCACATCTGTCCCCAAAACACATTCCTGTCCGTCATTAGCACATATTTCTGTCCATCCCCAACATATATACATTTTGGTCCCCTACACTCATTCAGTATGTCCCTAATACACACTTGCTTTTCCCCTACAAACATTCCAACATGTCCCCTCACACATATTCCAGTCAGTCTTCTAAACACATTCCTGCCTGTCCTCTAGAAACATTTATGTTTGTCCCTTATAAACATTCCGGTCGGTCACCTGAAGAGATTCCTGTCTGTCCCCTACAAACATTCCAGTCGAATCGAATATCCTCGAAATTTTGGATACAAATCGAATATCAAATAAAATACAAATATTCAGTGGCTTCGAATTAGATCAGAAAATTGGTCGGTGTCGAGATGTCTTGCCGGTAAGTGGTATCATCCCGTGGCCATGGGCACAAGTCCGGTCATATGCATCGCCGTCATTGATCTTTTTGTTTACTTTCTGACTTAAACATGAAAACGATTCTTACAGCTGTCAAACTTCTCCCCTCACATATCTTATGTACACATACACACACAAGGTTACAAAATAAAAAATTATTTAAATTCTTGTAAAGAATAAAATTAACAAAACAAGCTTGTACAAAACTCGATATGATCTGCAACGGTTACGCAGAGCTCAGCGCTTACTGTAATATCGGTAATTTATCACAGGCATCGCTACATAAATGACCTTAACAAATTCTAGTCTAACTACCACTACGCTAACTTTAGCTAATGCTAAACTTACTCCAAACCCTAACCTAAAACCTTAACACGACACTGCTAACAAAACACCCCTCAACAGAATACTGATACCCTGTTTATACCGATATTATAGTATCATTGTGCTAAGCATGACCGCCACCAGCGAGTTTGTTTTGTGAAGTTTATTTGTTTCAGTAATGTTTGTGATTTTATTTTGTAACCTAGTATGTGTATAGGTATATAAAATATGTGAGGAGTAGTTTGGTGGTTGTATGTTGCCGTTTTCATAGTTAAGGCAAGGTGAGGCAGCAAAATATGTATTTTTAAAATTTAATAATAATGTTAGCAAACTTATCTATCCAGTGAAAAAGGGTAGGTCACTGGAAATAAAAAATCTTTGGAACTTTTTTCACTCGGACCCACCGTTGCCATGGTAACCAAACAAAATGACCACCATAATGGAAAAATATAGCAAATGTTATGCACAGTCGCCAGTCATTACTGTAGAAGATACAATTCTAATTCTCTCACTGTCCTATTTAGACTACTTGGTATTACACAACGACAACGAGATATTTTGAATATTACTTAATTTTTTATTTTATTTGTTTCTGTTTTTTTAAAGTTTTTTTTTAATACTTAAGCAACTTTTTACGTCTCATTGTAGTTGTGTGAAGAAAGTGATGCAGAATGCAATAATATAAACATCATTGATAGTATACTTCCAGAGATGCATGGAGTAAATCCAGAAAAAATGCATTTTCTGCAAATGGCCGTCAAAGTTTGAATAACAATTTGGAAATGGTTTTCGAAATAATTTTCTTACTATTATAAAGTTTAAAATGTTCTGTTATACATCTGGTATCATCAGTGATGATGGATAGAGCAACTAGAAAGTTGTTTCAAAAGTATGTTCTTTAGTCTCCAGAACAGCTAGAACATTACCAAACAGGAACACAATCAATAGCACTAACAACTGCATGATGAGGGCAATGACATGGCTGTTAGAACCAGACACTGAGCGGACAGGAGCAACTTTCCACTGAAGAACTGCTCCAGAGTGTCTTTGATTGCAAGAAGTCATGGCAGTCTCAAGTATTGGTGTTTGTCTCACCAATTTCTAAATCTCTGCAATCATCACAGCAAGAAGTCAAATGCAGCACTTTGTCAACTTGGCAATGGGGACAATCCACTGTCTCAAGAAGGTCATTCATATGGGTCAAACACCACTGAGGAGATGAAGCCGGAATGAAATATATCATGTATCAATAAAAAGAATTTGTCTAATGGAATGGAAATGTACTATGCATGCATGTGTTTGTATGTGTGTGTATGTATGTAAAACACACACACACACACACACACACACACACACACACACACACACACACACACACACACACACACACACACACACACACACACACACACACACACACACACACACACACACACACACACACACACACACACACACACACACACACACACACACAAACACACACAAACACACACAACCACACACACACACACACACACACACACACACACACACACACACACACATTGTAAAACAATATAATTAGCATGTGATTATGATGTGATATTGAAAAAGGCATATACCATAACTGTGAGACTGAAGTCTAAAAGCTAAGTAAAACATACCATAGGTAGTAAGGCTAGGTAGTCATGTAGCTGAATTTTCTAACTTGTTTATTCCAAAAGACTCAAAATACACCAGCCAAATTTATCAACAACTGCAAGTGACAATTCTGCAAAAACTGATCCATTCCAATAAGTAAAAAAACACCAATTTGTCATAAAATTTGCCCATGCTGCCAATGCCACCAACGATTCCAGGCTTCCCGTATGACCTCCGGCTGTTGGCGCTAAGCTGTCGCTGCAGCGAATAAGCCTACTCCATGCACGGCTGCGTGCTATGGGCAATAATCTCTAACACCATTCAATGTGTCTTCCCCGCCGCCCTCGGGCATCGCAGCCACTGTTGGCATCATCGACGTCGACGCCAACCTGTCATCTACGGTGATTACGTATGGCTGGATTTCCATTGAAACATGCTGTTTTGTCACCAAAAAATCCCATTTCGTACTTGTGCAGCCTTCCATTTCTTTCTGACAAAATGTTTGCCTTGTGGCAAAATTGTAACGTTTGGTAGCGACAGGATGCCCACAAATGTCGTTGAAACTCCTAGTTAGGTGCCATCTTGTTTACATTTGGAAATGGCAATATAGTGAATTGTGGGATACACGCCACGCCTTATATGGAATTATCCAGGTCACCACAGGTCATGCGCATAGCAGATCTCCCCGATGCTGACATGTCACAATGGCAAATGCCAAATAAGGAGACAGTCAGTTGAATTGAGCTCACATACATTAGGCATTCCCGTAAATACAAGTCAAAGGGAGGGTTGCCGTGCAAGCAGTTAGAGGACAGATTGGTGGTTTTGTTCGTACCAAACAACATGGCGAACGGTGAAAGTACAGTGGCATTATTAAGGTCTAAACATCACAATGGGGGCTCATTTTATTATAACAAAAAAGTTACTTAGAGGTATGTAATTGTTTTAAAAGTTAACTTTATTGATAGAAGACATACAAAAGGTTTTTTGAGCTGCCGTGTCCTGCCTTAAGTCAGAAAGTAAAAGATCACCCGGTGGAGGACTTGATGGAAAATATTATGCACATTTTCTAATTTCGAATCGACTGGCAGAAAAAGGCTTGAGTATCAATTTTTTAAATACAAATCAAATTTCATCCCATCCTTACAGTGTGACCCCTACAAACATTCCTGTCTGCCCTCTCTACACACATTCCTGTCTGCCCTCTCTACACACATTCCTGTCTGCCCTCTCTACACACATTCATGTCTGTCCTCATGTCCCCCAACTCACATTCCTGTCTGTCTCGAACTAATTCGTCGAGTCTGTGTCGCAGCATGGGCCGCTCTCTTTCGAGACCTGGACCGCTGCTAACAAAAGAACCATATTTGCAAACAGCAACGAGAACAGCAACAGAACGGAGAACTGGTGCTACATGAGCAGCCTACCCTGTGGCAGGTAGCGGCTGGAGGCAGCCAGCTAATGTAGCTGCAGACTCTGCAGCTGCAGTTGCTGCTCTTTCACCTCAACACTCTAGAAACAGGCAGCACCGCTGCGGTGTCAGCCCAGTCACATGTCTACGACTGCTTGCAAGTGTCTGTGTGAAGCCACGTGTATACACATGCACACATGAGGGCACTCTCGCACTTCCACAAACACACACCCTACTTCATTACCATTTCATATAATAATCCCTAGGCCAATACCAATTAAAAATTGGTTTGGAGCTGTTATAGAGCACGGCTGTGTTTGAAAGTGAGGTCATAGCTTTTGTTGTGACATCTGTGGTGGTTCACTTTGTCAACGCCGGGGGGTTGCAAATGGGGGCTGGGTGTGAGTCTCAAATGGCAATGACATGATTTGGGGGCACCAATGTCAAGGTACTACATGTGTACATATTAACCATACTAACCCTTTGCCATTATACAGTAGGCTATACAAATTCCATATCAAACAGTAACCAACTGTTTTGCTAATACAATGTACACTTGAATGCTACAAAATAAATATAATAGTCACAGAGCACCATAAACACATAGGGTGGTGATGTACAATTTTCTAAATATCTAAAAATGCATATGTTAAAGATACAATGTTAATACAGTTAAATGTGTGAAATAACAGCATAACTAGAAAAATTTATTCAAAATATGTTACCTCGCCAGTTGTCAGGTCGAGTCGGCCATCCACACGTAGACCCAGGTCCTTGAGGGCGGTTGTGAAGATGGTGCGGATATAGTTGTAGTCAGGTCTGTCAGTGTAACTGAGCTTGTCCACATAGGTGAGATACTGGGCAAGTTGAACTGTAACATCACAAGTGGTGTCATGTCAGGAAGTAAGTATTCTTTGTTACAATAACTGAGTAGCTGTTTCAAGTCACTGGCACGTGACAATGTATACTTTTCCTACCTAGTACCGCAGTGGCGCAGTGGCGAGAGCTCTGGATTCTGCTTAAGAGAAGAGATCCCGGGTAGAAATCCTGTGCTGCTGTGTCAAACCATGGGCAAGTTTGTTTCACTTTACTCTGCTCTAATTAACTCAGCTGTATAAATGAGTACCTGGCTATAAATAGCGGTGGATATTTATGCACGACTTTGTGCATTATCGGCAGCATGGCTGAATGCTTCCCAGAGAAGCCAATATGGTGTTCGATTGAACAGGTCTGCCAGAGAGTAAAGTGTAAAGTGCATTGAGCAATCCTGATGATTGAATACTGCGTTATATAAGAACATACTTACCTTTTTTAAACGTGTAATAAAGTATATTTTTTAAGTAACATTACTTTCTACCTTGCTATTTTCACCACTTTGCAATTTTCATTATGATGTTTGTCACTTTTGGTCAGGAAACCACAAAAAAATCCAGATTCTGATATACCAACTCTGGTCAGGTGACACTGACAAATGCCACCAGCAAACTATAATGAATAACAAAATAAAACTTAATTTTAACACTATCAAATCTGGGACGGCTGTTCAATTCACGGGTATGTTCATACATGTACTTTCAAACTATGGCACTAATATAAGGGGTAAAGAAGGAAGAACCTACTTATCTCTTAGTTGCTGCACAGACTATACAGACAGACAAACTATGGCACTAATATAAGGGGTAAAGAAGGAAGAACCTACTTATCTCTTAGTTGCTGGACAGACTATACAGACAGACAAACTATGGCACTAATATAAGGGGTAAAGAAGGAAGAACCTACTTATCTCTTAGTTGCTGCACAGACTATACAGACAGACAAACTATGGCACTAATATAAGGGGTAAAGAAGGAAGAACCTACTTATCTCTTAGTTGCTGGCACAGACTATTCCAGACAGACAAACTATGGCACTAATATAAGGGGTAAAGAAGGAAGAACCTACTTATCTCTTAGTTGCTGACAGACTATACAGACAGACAAACTATGGCACTAATATAAGGGGTAAAGAAGGAAGAACCTACTTATCTCTTAGTTGCTGCACAGACTATACAGACAGACAAACTATGGCACTAATATAAGGGGTAAAGAAGGAAGAACCTACTTATCTCTTAGTTGCTGACAGACTACACAGACAGACAAACTATGGCACTAATATAAGGGGTAAAGAAGGAAGAACCTACTTATCTCTTAGTTGCTGGCAACTATTCAACAGCCCAAACTATGGCACTAATATAAGGGGTAAAGAAGGAAGAACCTACTTATCTCTTAGTTGCTGCACAGACTATACAGACAGACAAACTATGGCACTAATATAAGGGGTAAAGAAGGAAGAACCTACTTATTCTTAGTTGCTGACAGACTAACAGACAGACAAACTATGGCACTAATATAAGGGGTAAAAAAGGAAGAACCTACTTATCTCTTAGTTGCTGACAGACTATACAGACAGACAAACTATGGCACTAATATAAGGGGTAAAGAGGGAAGAACCTACTTATCTCTTAGTTGCTGACAGACAACAGACAGACAAACTATGGCACTAATATAAGGGGTAAAGAAGGAAGAACCTACTTATCTCTTAGTTGCTGGACAGACTATACAGACAGACAAACTATGGCACTAATATAAGGGGTAAAGAGGAAGAACCTACTTATCTCTTAGTTGCTGGACAGACTATACAGACAGACAAACTATGGCACTAATATAAGGGGTAAAAAAGGGAAGAACCTACTTATCTCTTAGTTGCTGCACAGACTATACAGACAGACAAACTATGGCACTAATATAAGGGGTAAAGAAGGAAGAACCTACTTATCTCTTAGTTGCTGGACAGACTATACAGACAGACAAACTATGGCACTAATATAAGGGGTAAAGAGGGAAGAACCTACTTATCTCTTAGTTGCTGCACAGACTATACAGACAGACAAACTATGGCACTAATATAAGGGGTAAAGAAGGAAGAACCTACTTATCTCTTAGTTGCTGGACAGACTATACAGACAGACAAACTATGGCACTAATATAAGGGGTAAAGAGGGAAGAACCTACTTATCTCTTAGTTGCTGGACAGACTATACAGACAGACAAACTATGGCACTAATATAAGGGGTAAAGAAGGAAGAACCTACTTATTTCTTAGTTGCTGCACAGACTACACAGACAGACAAACTATGGCACTAATATAAGGGGTAAAGAAGGAAGAACCTACTTATCTCTTAGTTGCTGCACAGACTACACAGACAGACAAACTATGGCACTAATATAAGGGGTAAAGAAGGAAGAACCTACTTATCTCTTAGTTGCTGCACAGACTATACAGACAGACAAACTATGGCACTAATATAAGGGGTAAAGAAGGAAGAACCTACTTATCTCTTAGTTGCTGGACAGACTATACAGACAGACAAACTATGGCACTAATATAAGGGGTAAAGAAGGAAGAACCTACTTATCTCTTAGTTGCTGCACAGACTATACAGACAGACAAACTATGGCACTAATATAAGGGGTAAAAAAGGGAAGAACCTACTTATTTCTTAGTTGCTGCACAGACTACACAGACAGACAAACTATGGCACTAATATAAGGGGTAAAGAAGGAAGAACCTACTTATCTCTTAGTTGCTGCACAGACTACACAGACAGACAAACTATGGCACTAATATAAGGGGTAAAGAAGGAAGAACCTACTTATCTCTTAGTTGCTGCACAGACTATACAGACAGACAAACTATGGCACTAATATAAGGGGTAAAGAAGGAAGAACCTACTTATCTCTTAGTTGCTGGACAGACTATACAGACAGACAAACTATGGCACTAATATAAGGGGTAAAGAAGGAAGAACCTACTTATCTCTTAGTTGCTGGACAGACTATACAGACAGACAAACTATGGCACTAATATAAGGGGTAAAGAGGGAAGAACCTACTTATCTCTTAGTTGCTGCACAGACTACACAGACAGACAAACTATGGCACTAATATAAGGGGTAAAGAAGGAAGAACCTACTTATTTCTTAGTTGCTGCACAGACTACACAGACAGACAAACTATGGCACTAATATAAGGGGTAAAGAAGGAAGAACCTACTTATCTCTTAGTTGCTGCACAGACTACACAGACAGACAAACTATGGCACTAATATAAGGGGTAAAGAAGGAAGAACCTACTTATCTCTTAGTTGCTGCACAGACTATACAGACAGACAAACTATGGCACTAATATAAGGGGTAAAGAAGGAAGAACCTACTTATCTCTTAGTTGCTGCACAGACTATACAGACAGACAAACTATGGCACTAATATAAGGGGTAAAGAAGGAAGAACCTACTTATCTCTTAGTTGCTGCACAGACTATACAGACAGACAAACTATGGCACTAATATAAGGGGTAAAGAAGGAAGAACCTACTTATCTCTTAGTTGCTGCACAGACTATACAGACAGACAAACTATGGCACTAATATAAGGGGTAAAGAAGGAAGAACCTACTTATCTCTTAGTTGCTGCACAGACTATACAGACAGACAAACTATGGCACTAATATAAGGAGTAAAGAAGGAAGAACCTACTTATCTCTTAGTTGCTGCACAGACTACACAGACAGACAAACTATGGCACTAATATAAGGGGTAAAGAAGGAAGAACCTACTTATCTCTTAGTTGCTGCACAGACTATACAGACAGACAAACTATGGCACTAATATAAGGGGTAAAGAGGGAAGAACCTACTTATCTCTTAGTTGCTGCACAGACTACACAGACAGACAAACTATGGCACTAATATAAGGGGTAAAGAAGGAAGAACCTACTTATCTCTTAGTTGCTGCACAGACTACACAGACAGACAAACTATGGCACTAATATAAGGGGTAAAGAAGGAAGAACCTACTTATCTCTTAGTTGCTGCACAGACTACACAGACAGACAAACTATGGCACTAATATAAGGGGTAAAGAAGGAAGAACCTACTTATCTCTTAGTTGCTGCACAGACTATACAGACAGACAAACTATGGCACTAATATAAGGGGTAAAGAAGGAAGAACCTACTTATTTCTTAGTTGCTGCACAGACTACACAGACAGACAAACTATGGCACTAATATAAGGGGTAAAGAAGGAAGAACCTACTTATCTCTTAGTTGCTGCACAGACTATACAGACAGACAAACTATGGCACTAATATAAGGGGTAAAGAGGGAAGAACCTACTTATCTCTTAGTTGCTGCACAGACTATACAGACAGACAAGGTAACTGGCTTTGGTGGTGACATCAGGCAATATGGAGGTGTCAGGTGCACACGTGGTTGTTTGATTCATGGCTGAACACCTCCGCTGGAGTGTCAGACTGAACACCTCCACAGGAGTATGACACTGAACACCTCCATTGGAGTATCAGACTGAACACCTCCATTGGAGTAGTAGACTGAACACCTGCACAGGAGTATCAGACTGAACACCCCCATTGGAGTATCAGACTGAATACCCCCATTGGAGTATCAGACTGAACACCTCTACTGGAGTATAAGACTGAACACCTCCACAGAAGTATGACACTGAACACCTCCATTGGAGTATCAGACAGAACACCTTCATTGGAGTATCAGACAGAACACCTTCATTGGAGTATCGGACTGAACACCTCCATTGGAGTAGTAGACTAAACACCTGCACAGGAGTATCAGACTGAACACCCCCATTGGAGTATCAGACTGAATACCCCCATTGGAGTATCAGACTGAACACCTCTACTGGAGTATAAGACTGAACACCTCCATTGAAGTATCAGATTAAACACATCCATTGGAGTATCAGATTAAACACATCCATTGGAGTATCAGACTGAACACCTCCACAGGAGTATCAGACTGAACACCTCCACAGGAGTATCAGACAGAACACCTCCACAGGAGTATGACACTGAACACCTCCATTGGAGTATCAGACTGAACACCTCCATTGGAGTAGTAGACTGAACACCTGCACAGGAGTATCAGACTGAACACCCCCATTGGAGTATCAGACTGAATACCCCCATTGGAGTATCAGACTGAACACCTCCACAGGAGTATGACACTGAACACCTCCATCGGAGTATCAGACTGAACACCTCCATTGGAGTAGTAGACTGAACACCTGCACAGGAATATCAGACTGAACACCCCCATTGGAGTATCAGACTGAATACCCCCATTGGAGTATCAGACTGAACACCTCTACTGGAGTATAAGACTGAACACCTCCACAGAAGTATGACACTGAACACCTCCATTGGAGTATCAGACAGAACACCTTCATTGGAGTATCAGACAGAACACCTTCATTGGAGTATCAGACTGAACACCTGCACAGGAGTATCAGACTGAATACCCCCATTGGAGTATCAGACTGAACACCTCCATTGGAGTATCAGACTGAATACCCCCATTGGAGTATCAGACTGAACACCTCTACTGGAGTATAAGACTGAACACCTCCACAGAAGTATGACACTGAACACCTCCATTGGAGTATCAGACAGAACACCTCCATTGGAGTATCAGACTGAACACCTCCATTGGAGTAGTAGACTGAACACCTGCACAGGAGTATCAGACTGAATACCCCCATTGGAGTATCAGACTGAACACCTCTACTGGAGTATAAGACTGAACACCTCCACAGAAGTATGACACTGAACACCTCCATTGGAGTATCAGACTGAACATCTCCATTGGATTATCAGACTGAACACCTCTATTGGAGTAGTAGATCGAACATCCCCTTTGGAGTAGTAGACTGAACACCTCCATTGGAGTAGTAGACTGAACACCTCCATTGGAGTACTAGACTGAACACCTCCATTGGAGTAGTAGACTGAATACCTCCAAAGGAGTATCAGACTGAACACCTCTATTGGAGTAGTAGACTGAACACCTCCATTGGAGTAGTAGACTGAATACCTCCAAAGGAGTATCATACTGAACACCACCATTGGAGTAGTAGACTGAACACCTCCATTGGAGTAGTAGACTGAATACCTCCAAAGGAGTATCAGACTGAACACCTCTATGGAGTAGTAGACTGAACACCTCCATTGGAGTAGTAGACTGAATACCTCCAAAGGAGTATCATACTGAACACCACCATTGGAGTAGTAGACTGAACACCTCCATTGGAGTAGTAGACTGAATACCTCCAAAGGAGTATCAGACTGAACACCTCTATGGAGTAGTAGACTGAACACCTCCATTGGAGTAGTAGACTGAATACCTCCAAAGGAGTATCAGACTGAACACCTCTATTGGAGTAGTAGACTGAACACCTCCATTGGAGTAGTAGACTGAATACCTCCAAAGGAGTATCATACTGAACACCACCATTGGAGTAGTAGACTGAACACCTCCATTGGAGTAGTAGACTGAATACCTCCAAAGGAGTATCAAACTGAACACCACCATTGGAGTAGTAGACTGAACACCTCCATTGGAGTAGTAGACTGAATACCTCCAAAGGAGTATCAGACTGAACACCTCTATTGGATTAGTAGACGAACACCTCCATTGGAGTAGTAGACTGAACACCTCCATTGGAGTAGTAGACCGAACACCTCTAAACTAAACTGTCATATTATTTCACCTGTATGATTGTGTAATATAACACTAGCATCAGCAAGTTGTATTTATGTATCACGTCAGCGAAGAAAACATTGTAAGAACTTGAACAATTAGAACCAGAGGATCAACTGTCTCTAGGTAAGGACAATGACTTACTTGGCCCACCACCTTTTGGGAAGCACACCTTCATCAAACCCTGAATGTTCTTCATGTACCTGGAGGGAAAAGGCAGAGAATCAGAACTGCTGATGTCATCATATTGCCATGCAGCCATGGTTTATGTCAATCAGTGGAACACTGATGAATGTTCTACAATAAAGCTGAGTATCAGTGATCTAATTATCAAACACTAACGCTGTCTGAACAGACCAATCTTGTAGATATAACTTGTCAACAAATTTTCAAAAAAAAATGTAGTTAAAAATTTATATATATATATATATATATATATATATATATATATATATATATATATATATGACATTCATACTGCTAAAAATTCTTTTAATTTCATCTCTAGCAGGCATCTTCATTTGAACGCAATCTCAACTTCTCTTGTTTACAGGTAATTGGCAATTTGTTCACATTTGTATATGGCAAAGATTACATCTACACTACCATTATTTTTGCTATATATTAAACTGACATTGTAACTACATGGGTTCTCACACAATGCAAAACCCCACATTATGGTACATATTGCAATATAAATTAGTTTCACAATACGTTTATGTATAGTGATACTAAGGGTATACAGATTTACATACATAAAATGTGTTCATTGATTATTTTCTATAGCCCTTGTAAGAACTGAGGACAATGTGCACATTGATGAGATTGCTGACAACAACATCAATATAAAATATTAGCTTGTGGTACCATACGAATCCAATCACAACGATCTATCAATGACTTTGTATGTACACCGACTATAGTGAATAAGCTGGTGAAATTGAATGAACCAAGAATAAAAACTGCTGTTGTACACTGATAACATATACACATATAATGTATACACTCACTTGAATTTTTGGTCACGAACAAAAATTGGGTCTTTGAGATTAGATTCCCATGGAAGTTTGCCTGCCAGCCACTGCAGCAGACAGTAACCAAGGATCTCCATGTCACCTCTACGCGATGGCACTGCAACAGAGGGAAGGCTGTGACACACAGAAGGCTAACTTGTGACACACTGTCAATAGAAGGCTGTGTCATGTCTCGACACGCTGTCAACATAGAGCCACCTCACTGCCAACAAAGAGCTACCTCGTCAACAGAGAGCTTCCTCGTGACACACTGTCAACACAGAGCTATCTCATGATACACTGTCAACAGAGAGCTACCTCATGATACACTGCCAACAGAGAGCTATCTCATGACACACTGTCAACAGAGAGCTACCTCATGATACACTGTCAACACAGAGCTATCTCATGATACACTGTCAACAGAGAGCTACCTCATGATACACTGCCAACAGAGAGCTATCTCATGACACACTGTCAACAGAGAGCTATCTCATGACATACTGTCAACAGAGAGCTACTGCATGACACACTGTCAACAGAGAGCTATCTCATGACACTGTCAACAGAGAACCACCTCATGACACACTGTCAAAAGAGAGCTACCTCACAAACACTGTCAACAGAGAACTATCTCATGACACTGTCAACAGAGAGCTACCTCATGAGCACTGTCACAGAGAGCTACCTCATGAACACTCTCAACAGAGAGCTACCTCATGATACACTGTCACAGAGAGCTACCTCATGACACAATCTCAACAGAGAGCTACCTCATGAACACTGTCAACAGAGAGCTACCTCATGAACACTGTCAACAGAGAGCTATCTCATGACACACTGTCAACAGAGAGCTACCTCATGAACACTGTCAACAGAGAGCTATCTCATGACACTGTCAACAGAGAGCTACTTCATGACACACTGTCAACAGAGAGCTACATCACGAACACTGTCAACAGAGAGCCATCTCATGACACTGTCACGGTATGCATGGATATGTACCGCACTAAAAAATACATCACATTTATTAGACCTACTAACACCGTTTAAGGATACAACATATTTGTAATTTTACATTCTAGTATTTCACACCTCTGTTTTGTAATTATAATTTTTTGCAGGTAGCCACTTAATCCATAAGCAGATGTGAAAAACATGGTTGGCAAGTGTCACATAGTGTCATCCTCACATGCCAGGGCTATTTGCTCTTTAGCCCTGACAGATCCCTACACACCTGTGTCAGCCATAAGAACAACGCAAATACCCGTTGAAATTTGAAAACAAATAAATGACTGGTGGGAATTAAAATACAATGACCCATTCATATCCTAAACACTGCTGCGTGGTTGGCTGAAATATGTGTATATCACAGTCACATGAGGATGCCCAGGCTGTCCTGCTATGCAAACTCTCAACATCTCGACGGTAAACCACAACGAGGGTCATGAATGACATGAATGACACCAGGTGAGAAGAGACTGATCTAAGCCCCTGACACACTTACTGACTCCTCTGTGTGCGTCTCTGCTTGTGTATTCTATTGTGCCATCGTGCTGCCGTCGCTTGTCTTCAAAGTACTCCCTGTGTTTTCCGTCACATGTGAAGCGGTAGGCAAGACCAAAGTCTACCAGATATACCTGCACAAAGATAGATTGTCTCATCATGGTAAATATGCTCAATATTTTGATAAATACTGCATATAAATTAACAAAAGGCAACACTATAGAGGCACATTTAACTCGTTTTGCTTCGGCTGCCAGTGGCAACGTTGTGTTTCTGCAGAATGGCTGCTGTTGGGGGCTGTTAATTTTTCAAAAATTACTGAGAATGAACCAGTTAATTAAATGCTGCCTAATTTTGCCACACCCTACCCTAGCAGAGGTGTATTGTAACAGCATCAACATGTCAGATAGTTGGTCCTCATTTTTTATTTCGCCAATTTTAAATTGTGATTCTTTCTTTGTGTTTGTCACCGATTTGGCCAGTTATTGGTAATAAGATAGGGGTGAATTATCTTTAAACATCTTATCGTCCCAAATATCTGCTGATGGGGTTTACACTGATGGTGACACTGACGGCTAGAACCTGTCTTCGATCGTTCCTGTTTTTATTATGTTGCTGTATTTTTCAGATTGGTCACATAGCCTTGAGGCATATATTTCTGGAATAATCTGCTATTTATGAGATACTGTTTGCATATGATCTGAAGAAACACATTCCCAATCACAATTCCGCTTGTTTGTATAGTGTTTGTTGTTGTTAACAATGTTCTGAGTACGATGTTCTGAATAAACTTTCATATATATAATCTTAGAAAAATATAATCTTAAAAAACTATCCACATAACAAGCTAACATTTTCTTCAAAATGAGGACACTGGTTTTTAAATACTACGTACATCATCCTTGTGACCTCTCTTTAAACCCAGCAACAGGTTTGAGCCTTTGATGTCAGCATGTACGTACTCGTTCTCATGAATGAACTCAAGGGCATCCACCTACAACATTGACACAGGGTAAGTTCTGTTACTACTTACTAACATAGCACTGTGTCCTGTCCACTAAACCACTGAAAGACCTGTCAACTTCATCTGCTGCATCTGAATGAACTGAGGCAATGTAGAATGAACACAACTGGCCAAGCTTAACAACGGCAACAAGAAGTATAAACTCTGGTTTGTTATCAACCACGAGTCTGACTTCCGAACCTGCCCACAATTCACATGTACAACTCAATAGACGTCACCAAAGTTGTCGACTCACCAGTTTCAATGCGATCGTGAAGACAGTCTTGGGCGAGAACTTCCGTCCATGCTGCTCAAACACCTTGTGTATGTCGGTACCGAAGCGCTCCATTACCATGAATCGGTAGCGCTTGCCGTTCTTCTCCAGACACCCGGAACCAATGTATGTAGGGATGCCCAGTGTCTTCATTCGCTTCGCAGACATCCACTTTTGAACTGGAAGCGACAAGTAAATAGTGCTTCGATGAGTGATAACATTAGGCTAACACAAAATTGTATTATCAAGAAACATTTGAACCAGTCTTATCTGTCTCTATTTGTGTGGCATTGACACACAGTGGGGTAGTATTTTCTAGCATAATTTGTATTCAGATAAACTAGTAAAAACACACGAAAATAAACCCCACACACTTCTTTGTTAATGATTATAGTGCATACATGTAAATATGGAAACAATGAATATAATGTATAATATACATTTATAAATAGTAATTAAATGTAAGTTTTTTTCTAAAGATATATATATATATATATATCAATGTTGCTGGCTCACTCTCAAGAAAACTGTACAAACAGCAGCAGTGGAAATGGAAATGAAGAGAAATTGGATAAATACATTTGGGTAACTTACATATGTTTAACTGGCAAAGTAGTTACAGAATCGCTGACATCAGTTTATGTGACTGGATGAAGAGTTTTGTTTGTGTTTCTAATGAATGGATTTATAATGATCTATGTCACAAACTGTCCATTTTAAGAATTAAACATTTACAACGATATGTTAAAAATTATGTAAAAAATTTGAATATTTGCTAAGGACTTAATATGTGACTTTATTTTAGTTGTTAAACAATGTCTTTCAATGATCATGATTTTTTTAATAAATAAACCCGATATAATAAACATTGCTGGTTACAACACAAATTTGTGCAGATGAAGATGAAAATACACTCACTGATTTCTGGCTTACAGACTCGTTGGTAGAAATGCATCTCACAAAAGAGTGGTCCATTTGATTGAGGCTCCTACATCACACAAACAAGGTTGATGGAACAAAGATGAGACACATGTATCATTAGTATCTGTGCACAGTAATTTTCTACACTTCACCATACAGCGGCCTCAGTCACAATTGGGGACTTAGCAAGAAATATTTTCTGCAGCCTTGAATTAATCGGCAATGTATCTTATAATGTGCGAATGGCTTAGATGGAAGTGATTCACGTCAATCACTGTCATTATTTCCCAGTTTAGTTTTTCAATGACAAACCTGTCATTTGCACCATTTATTTAGTTAATGCCGATCCATTCAATTTATTTCACTACCGTTTGTACCTTTGAAAGTCATTTATGTGACGTGAAGAAGATTAGTAAAGTGAGGTAACTTTGAAGGTATGCATGCGACAATATGAAATGAACATGTACAAGACATTACAAGAAATGATGATGATGATCAAACAACACTCACCAGTTTAATGACATAATATGTATCATTTGAGTATGAGTTGTTCTCATTCGTCGCTGAAATAAAACATATCGGCAGTAGATTACTAGAAACTGGAAGAGTTAGCACCATTAATGAATGTACTTTGTTACATACTGACACTGCATTCGTCACATCATGTGTTTACCAAACTTATTAAGTATAGTTTGACAAAACACATATTTTATTGCTTCCTCTATCGCATGCAACCACAAGGAAATGTGACCTTTAAAATATTTTTTTTTCATTAATGAAACTTTTAATGTAATTGACCCAAATAATTAAGATATGGATGAGTACACTAGTGCTCTGCTATACATAATATGACCAAATAATTTTAACCAAAATCTGACTGAATAAACTTTTCCATAAAACAATCAGCTGTGGTACCATCTGAAGGATAAGTATTTTTGCTAGAGGCAGTAATACATCTCCTGGTTGTTTGGTCAGTGTTAATACCTTCATATATAAGACCAAATCCACCAGTGGCAAATGCTTTTCCCAGCTTCCACATGTTGCCTGACAAATCCTTCATGACCTGTCCCTCTGGCAGAGGATCAGCAAGTTCATATGCCTTCTTGCGTTCCTTTACCTTCCGCACTGAAAACACCACAAATGCATTCTCAAAGCAATGTCATCATGTTGTTGAAACTACCCTGAAAACAAACATGTAGTTACACATTTTTATTTTGTGTAAGGTAACACTTAAAAAACAACTGAAGAACTCAAACAACAATTATTAAATAAGTAATGAAACTAATAAACAGGTTTAAACAATGGGGTGAAAAAGATGGATGGTATTGAATGTTCTTTGTGTTGTATATCTGATGGCCTAGGGTGTCAGACACCATAGGGAGTCAGTAGCTAAGAAGAAAACAACAAACAAACAAAAAGTTATACAGTTTTGATGATTTTCTTGGAAAATATATTTTAGCAACCAAACTGGTACTTAAAAGTTCTGGTGCAAGTACTGAATTGTTCACATTTCTTTCATCAAATAATAATTGTATAGTTGTAATATGTAATAATTATAACTACGGGGGTAACATAAAATTGAACAAAATAAAGAACCCAATTTTTGACTGCATCAACAGGTACGGCTAAAGCACAATCAGGTATACACAAACTATGTAACTGTATTAACATTTAATGGATGTTTGCATGCAAAATATTTTATGTTATTTACTATTATAAAAGGGGATTTAAAGCAATGATTAAGCATACAGTATATCATATCAAAAGAAAAAACTTCGGGGATATTTGTATTCAGTTACACCTTGAAAAATCAACTATTTTGTAAAGTCCATGAATGTAAGTATTGTAATTTAAGAAAAGTGTTTTTAACTTGAAGGCTGAGTGAAAATTTTGAAATGCCCAGTAAGAATTTTTTTAATATTAAATCATGATTTATTTAGCAAGTACACATATTCAAGGAGTCCAAGTTCACTAAGATTCTTCGTGGTGGATTATCTGATAAATTACATTTTCACTTTTTGTACAATCCCATGTGTATGCCAGATTGTGCTCCAGCCGGAGACATATAATCAACACAGAACAAGCACAATATTATCTTATCACTAAAACACTTTCAATACATACACAATGTCATGATTCCCTCCACGGAGCGTTTGATACCTGCCCTCCTGGCTGCCAACAGCGATACCAGATTAAATTATAAATTCCTATATTGCCAGTTATCATTTTTTGCAGTTTTTTTCTTCAAAATGTGAATTAAAAAAACCTTCATTTTTAATTATTAGTATTTACCAGTAAGTACGATGTATACATGAACAACACAAGCAAACAGTGACTCACACGCAGGCTCGACACTGCTGCTCTGCTTCCCATCAGCTTTTCGCTTGACCATTTTTGATGTGTGTACCTTTGCTCCTTCACTGAAGAATCCTTGTGGAAGAGTCAATGTCAGGAATTAGTCAATGTTTTAAATGGTGTTACTTGGTCTCGACGAAAGTAAAATAGTACAGTTGTTGTTTGTTAAATTATTTCATGGAAAAGTCCCTCATAAACGCCTCCTATCAAAATTAGCCTTCTATGGAATAACTGGAAACACAAAAAACTGGATAAAATCATTTCTTTCACACCGAAAACAGAGTTTCAGTCAACGGCACCCTGTCGGATAATACATGTGTTACATCTGGAGTACCACAGGGATCAGTCCTAGGACCAGTTCTTTTTCTGCTATACATAAATGACATAAACAACAACATTCAATCTCCAATACGGCTCTTTGCTGATGACAGCATCATCTATCGCATAATCAAATCTGAAACAGATAACAACATCCTCCAATCTGACCTGATCCAACTACAAACATGGTCCAGCAAATGGAGTTTAACATCCCCAAATGTGTGCACCTCCCAATAACAAACAAAACCAAACCCAGACTACATTCGTATTCCCTTTGTGGTGTGCCACTCTCCACAGTCTCCAGCCACCCATATCTTGGAATAAAATTAGATACTAAACTAACCTGGGCGAATCACATCACTGACATAGCTTCCAAATCATCAAAAGTTTTAGGTATGATCAAACGAACCCTCGGACCATGCAAACCTAATGTAAAAGAAACAGCCTATAACATGCTAGTCCGACCAAAACTTGAATATGCCTCTCCTATATGGAATCCACACACCACTACCCAAATTAAACATCTTGAAAAGGTACAGCACTG
The DNA here is from genome assembly GCA_025642075.2 of Ridgeia piscesae. Lineage (NCBI taxonomy): Eukaryota > Metazoa > Annelida > Polychaeta > Sabellida > Siboglinidae > Ridgeia > Ridgeia piscesae. The sequence continues at coordinate 54,551 of JAODUO010000245.1, read as the reverse complement.
TGCAGCCAGAATTGTCAAAAACAACCATCGACGCCAAACAGCCACAACAGACCTAATAGCCACCCTTGGATGGCCCACTCTTGAGCGACGCAGGATTATCAAACAAGCAATGACATTTTACAAAATTTTAAATAACATAATCAACATCACACCACCACCGGGCCTACTAAAACCATCAAAAAACCGTGGCCATTACATCGCCACCAGGTGCCGCATCAACACTGCAGTGTTCTCCTTTTACCCCCGTGCAATTCGCATCTGGAACATGATCCCACCACACATTACTGCAATAGAAAATCCCATAGCTTTTCAAGCAGCAATAATGACCCTCCCCTTCCCAACACCCAATCACCTAAATTGCCTGTAAAACAAACAAACAAGTTATAACAAACAAACATACATACAACCAAACGCATGCGCACAAGAAGCACTACAAACTCCTGCGTTAGCCCAAGTTTGGGCTGTTTGGAGTAAACAACCTGAGACCAGTTTAGTTATTCAATTCCATATGCAAACAACGGTTTAGAATGCTTTGGTTTTTGGTTAGAATGCTGGTGGTTTTAAATTAGCGAAATACTTGCAACTGGTAATGAACCAATCAATAATGCTTGGAAGTCACACTCAATCAATTTATTGTTTTACTTTTTAATATGAGCCTAGAAAATACGTTGTGCAGAAATGTATACAGATCGTGACTTGAGATACGAAATGTTTCAATTATTTGGCCTCGGCGTCGTTACTTCTTTAACCATTTAGATCATGGCGTATGACATATAAACTAGAACGACCACATCTGATCTTCCAAAAATGTCAAAAAAGCAGTTGTCATTCGAACATATGTGATTACTACCTGACTGATAGTAAATCGTCTAAAGGATTTGTCGACTGCTCGAACTAGATCACATCATTCAAAAATGTCCGCTTCCGTGGGTTACTGTTTGTTTTGTGTCGGACGCTGTAATTGGTCGGTTATATATTTTTTATCCAATGAACATCTCTGTTAGCAAAGTATACTCACCTGCAAAATATCAATATGGTGGCAGTGTTTAGGGAAGGAAGACTAGGTTCCGTGGATTTTATTTAGATAAAATCATTCATGATTTATGTTAAAAACCGAATATATGGAGAGCAAGAGCGAAGTACAAGTTGCCACATTTTCTGAAGTGTCATCCGAGGTACATGGAAATGCTGGGTGGTTCGACAAGACGAAGGATGAAAAAGACTCGAAACCGGAAGTGTGCAATAAACATTCGGCCGTGCCACATTCAATGCCTACTGGTGTTGACGATCTCGGAAGAGAGACGAATGTCACACAAAGAAGACACGCTAAAGTGTCTACCGTTGTTTCGGCGATCAGGGACAGAGGCAAAAACAATGACCCCAGTAAAAAGAATAGACGGGTATATTTTCCGGAGGGCGGTACCATCGTCGCAGGCTACATGGATCCCCCCAAACCGTGGAACGATGGTAATTTTGTCATGTGATTTTTTTGTAGATACGCCTGTCAAGCCCCCTTTAAATTTAATAGGTTACCATTTACATTTGACAATTCAATGATGGATGATTTTTGCATGTGTTTTTGTTAGAAGGCAAGAAATAAGGATGAAATAAAACCTGCTTGGCTTTGGTTAATGTTTACTTCACAAAACTGACGTGTAAAAGGAAAAATGGTAGACTTGAAGATAATGTTGACAGCATAGCTTTATGTAGAGACCCGTCCACCTGTCATTTGGACCTGTAAAAACGAATAGGGGTGGGTAGAAATAGGGGTGGACGGGTAAAAAATAAGGAGCAAAAAAAGATCATAGATATTGTTAGTTTGAAAGTGAGTGAAAATGGTGTCATATGTGTGTTTGTAGTCCATTTCAGGTCATCAGACACATTTAAAAGTTTGCAAACTGGCTTAACAGTTAACATCCATGTGTCCACCAAAACGTATGACTGGCAATCATTTTATCCTGCATAAAGCCCTGGTTGACAGTAATCAATAATGGGCTATAACTCTCTAATAAGCTATGGATGTTTTTATATTAGTTGTGGCCACATCACTCTGATATGAACTAAATGGGAAAAAAATGCAGCCTTTAAAATATTACGGCCACACAAAATAAATGAAACAAAATAGGCTATAAAGTTACTTATGGTTGTTAGAGATGTTTATACAAAATGTAGACTAAATGTAATAATAGTTATGTTGAATATTATTTGGACATTGTATCCTGACAGTTTGATGCACATTGTGTCATTGTCACCTGTCTGATAGCTTAAGAAAGTAACACAATGTTTTATGTACAATATATTTGCTATACACGTTGTTTGAATACCCCTGTATAAAATTCTCAGGAAGAAACTACGATGAATCTGAGAGCAGTTTAAAGACAAACATGAACTGAAAATACCTAAGTACAGTGCTAAAATTACAACATAAGTGTATATCACTATTAGGATGTGCCCCTTCACTCTCATCGTATCATTAGGCATATGGTTGACTATGGTCCTAGGAGGCTAGTTGCTTTCAACAAGCTTATTTAAGGACTATCTGGCCAAATGAGTGAGACAGTCACTCTCCTCAGACTTTCCGGGAGAGTGATTACCACTCTCCTCATTTCTATTAAATAAAAACACCTGGCAGGTGTAAATCTGTTCCTATACAAAAAAATCATCATGCCAACAATGGCAAAACAAGATTAATGTTTAACAATGTGAAACAAATACTGAGACTCAGAAGTAGGATACTGAGTGTTGTAATAATGTGATTACCAGGTAAGTCAGTTTTAACACAAGAGTTGTTAACATATAAACCAGGACAACAGAAACACTGTTTTGTCACTTTCTGGATGAGAACCTGTGAGGGAGCCAAGATTACTGACAATGACGGTGTCATATAGAATATGGACCCCATGGAAAATGGACCCCGGGTCCATATTCTCTATAGAAATGCCATATAATTTTGACCCGGAGGTCCATATTCTATAGGGGTCCATATCCTGTATATGTGCCATAGAATATGGACCCCCATAGAAAATGGACCCGGGTCCATAATCTATAGTGGTCCATTTTCTGTATGTGTTATATAAAATACGGACTTCCATATAAACTGGACCCGGGTCCATATTCTATGGCGGTCCATATCCTATATGTGTGTATTATAGAATATTGACCCCCCTATAGAAAATGGACCCCAGGTTGTGTTGTTGACATAATTTATTCCTGATGTAGCAATGGCATGCTTACAATAGAAGTTGGAGTTAGATTAACATGGCCCTTTGGACCAGAATGACAGCACCTATCATGAATTGTGACCATGGGACAGACAGTTACACACATGGATCATGGTAACAGTCTACTTGGCAAACATTTGGCAAACAACTCTAATACAAAAAAACTATGATTCAGAATTCAGCTCCCGAACAAGCAACCCATAGTAGAAATGTTATGAACATTTTCACTGATATTTTCATCTGTAGCACATATTTAGTATACTCCAAGCCTACCAATAAATTTAAAAATTATTCCAATCTAAAACGGAACCTCCCTCATAAAAGAAAACGTAGATATCAATTGTATTTGTATGACGCTTGGGTAGTATTTACACTAACTTATTGTAGATCCTGCCAACAAGAGCATGGTTGTAGAAATGCAGCTTGTGGTAACCATTGTGATGTCTGTTGACAGCGGCGTCATGTTCCACAGAGGACTTGGTGTGTGCCTACCAGGTGGCCTGCCAGAAGCACGGAGTCAAAGTGATCCCCAAGCTATTGCAACAACTACAGGTAGGTAGCAGTAAATGCAAGGACAGTGCACAGACATTATGCTTTGGAGCATTCAGTTGGAGCCATGGACAATATGTTTTCGACATCATGCTAATTTATCAGATTGCATTTAAATAATTTACTAGATTACCTGTGTGATTACTGCACAGACACCACAGTCAGCCGACACGACAAAGCATTAGGTGCTTCTTTTATACAGGCACACCAGTAATAACTGTACTCGGTCATGTGGAGCACATTGTTGAGGTTTTACATGTTGTTTCCAGGCAATAAATGACTTCAGTGACAGGAATGAAACATTAACATTGCGGGGTAAGTACCATAGTTTTTTTTAATACAAATTACCTTGCACAATAAGTATCTGTGTGTACAAGATTGATGTACTCCATGGGGACAACTATGCAATGCCACTAACATTGACAGTGGTTGATGTGACCATATCTGAAAGTGGTTGATATGACGTTTCGTCCGTCCATCTTGATTCCTAACATATAAAAAAAAGCCTGTCTCGTGTCATACAAACTGTATACAGGCAGTTGAAATGACCTGACATAAACCACAAACACATGTGCCATCCATTTCCAAAGCATAACTGACAACATTTATGATTTTTTGCTCCTTTTGTAACCCATCCATCCCCCACCCATCCAACACCCATCCAACACCCATCCAACACCCATCCAACACCCATCCAACACCCATCCAACATCCATCCTATCCAACCCCCCAAAATGCGTTCCCTCCATCCAAAATCAACATATCCAACACCATCCCACACCCATAAACCCTAACACCCAACCATGAGTTTTGGGGGTTTTGGGTTTTTGGTGTCTCTGTAAAGTTACCCCCAGACTTTGTAGTGTGCAGTAATGTTCCAGCACCCGTTTAGCTTTAAAAAATTTTTTCAAAGGGCAAAAAGTCAACAGTTTGGTATTATGCATAAGGTTGTAGCAACAGTACAGGGAAAGACAGTATCAGTAAGCTGTCTTTTTTGTTACCCTTTGAATGGACCAGAACTGAAACAATGGTCCAGAGTATTCGTTGGAATTGACAGTCACAGTGCGGATGCCAGACGACCATGTTGGATTGACTGAACCATGAAACGCCAAACTTCTCACATATCTTTCATATGTATACATACACTATGTTACAACAAAATTCACTTGCATTCCTCTAACAAAGAATATTCACAAAACAAACGTGCAAATCTCGTTGGACAGCAACTCCACTTCTTTGGCTACACACAGCTCTGCGGTTACCTAATATTCGCACACACAAACTGATGTTATTTTGGGTAAAGCTGACTTATGTAATGATTTTATGGTAACCGTGGAGCTGCATGTAGCCAAAGATGTGAAGTTGTCATCTGATTTGTGCATTTTTTTGTAAATTGTCTTTGTTACAGGAATGCAAGTGAATTTTTTTTAATGTTGTATATGTATGTAAGATATATGAGAAGTTTGGCAGCTGTTGGTGCTTGTTTTCATGGTTAGGTCAGAAAGTAAAACATACTATGCACACTTCATGCTGACACCACTAAGCCATTCTGTTTGTTAGATGGCGTAGTCCATAGACGTTCGATGGCTATTTGTTCTAAAAAAATCTGGTAAACTGCTGATGTTAAAAAATATAATTGTTGTTGGAAGTTGTTACTTTTTATTAACTCTATTAGGCCCGTATCACCAATGCGTTGACATTTGTTTCACTTTAAGGATTTAGATGCTATAGAAATGTTACAATTACTATTACTACTGTTTCAACTGACTCTGACGAATGACATGACACAATACCTGATGCATCGCCATGGATGTCACCAGTGTGACCAATGTCCACCAGTGCAGGTGTAACATTGTTCTACAATGTCACAGGTGAGCGACTTGACCAAAGACACTGTGAGACACTAGAGGAGATTCTGAGACGTGTCCAGTTCCGCACCATTGACCTGGAGGCAACACATCTAGATGTTGAGGTGAGTAGTGACAGTGACATTAACTACGTCAAAGATGTTGCCATGTTGACAGTGACACTAATATCATGGTGCATGTCCATGAGATGACAATTACAGGAATAGTTGTAGGCTTGTAGTTTTGATTAATCAATATTTAACAGTTGCTACTACAGAATTATGTTGTAGTAAGGGTAGCCCTGGGTAGGTAATGTTACATACTGATCAATGTCATGTTTGTAACATTTGTATCTATTTTAATGATAGCATATTATGAGTTATGCATACTATTTAGTATTTAGAGGTACTCTAGTCACTATAAAGAATTGCAGTTGAAAATATTCATGTACGTTTCTTAAATTATGGTCTCTTGTCTCAAAATAAACTGGTGGTAAACATTTCTAAACATTGTTTACCTTTCCAAAACAGTAATAGTTGCTTGGAGTTGTTATAGGATAATTCAGAGATATAACATATTGTGTATGTGTTTATATATATATATATATATATATATATATATATATATATATATATATATATATATATATATATTACTGATATGTTGTCTGTAATAAATAGTTCTATAATTCCTGTGAGGCAACTTGTTTGTAATTGCAAATTAAAAACAAATAATGCTAAAGGAAAAGCAAGAATCATTCTAGTGATGTGCTCTGTTCCGTGAGTGGAAGACCGATTAGTATTGATTTTACAAATAATTGATGGATGCAAACAGAAGAGTGAAATGAGAAATGTCACACAACAATATCTATGACCTTGAGTATTGTCCCTGAGTAGAGACAAAGGTTGTCTATCTATTCAGCCAATACATTTACATTTATAATAGTAATCTGGTCAGAAAATGTTTCATTGCAACTGATGTTTTTAAGTTTCCATTGTGAGCTTTGAATAAGTTGGAATGGTAGTGTTTCCATCATAGACCTTGTAGTGTAGTGGCACAGTGGGTAGAACATACCTTGTGTGTGGTGCAGTGGCACAGTGGCAAGAACATTATATGTGTGTGTGTGTGTGTGTGTGTGTGTGTGTGTGTGTGTGTGTGTGTGTGTATGTGTGTGTGTTTGTGTGTGTGTGGTGTGGTGTGTGTGTTGTGTGTGTGTGCAGTGGCAAGTGGGTAGAACATCACAGACCTTGTGTGTGGTGTAGTGACACAGTGGCAAGAACATCACAGACCTTGTGTGTGGTGTAGTGGCACAGTGGCAAGAACATCACAGACCTTGTGTGTGGTGTAGTGGCACAGTGGCAAGAACATCACAGACCTTGTGTGTGGTGTAGTGGCACAGTGGCAAGAACATCACAGACCTTGTGTGTGGTGTAGTGGCACAGTGGCAAGAACATCACAGACCTTGTGTGTGGTGTAGTGGCACAGTGGCAAGAACATCACAGACCTTGTGTGTGGTGTAGTGGCACAGTGGCAAGAACATCACAGACCTTGTGTGTGGTGTAGTGGCACAGTGGCAAGAACATCACAGACCTTGTGTGTGGTGTAGTGGCACAGTGGCAAGAACATCACAGACCTTGTGTGTGGTGTAGTGGCACAGTGGCAAGAACATCACAGACCTTGTGTGTGGTGTAGTGGCACAGTGGCAAGAACATCACAGACCTTGTGTGTGGTGTAGTGGCACAGTGGCAAGAACATCACAGACCTTGTGTGTGGTGTAGTGGCACGGTGGCAAGAACATCACAGACCTTGTGTGTGGTGTAGTGGCACGGTGGCAAGAACATCACAGACCTTGTGTGTGGTGTAGTGACACAGTGGCTAGAACATCACAGACCTTGTGTGTGGTGTAGTGACACAGTGGCAAGAACATCACAGACCTTGTGTGTGGTGTAGTGGCACAGTGGCAAGAACATCACAGACCTTGTGTGTGGTGTAGTGGCACAGTGGCAAGAACATCACAGACCTTGTGTGTGGTGTAGTGGCACAGTGGCAAGAACATCACAGACCTTGTGTGTGGTGTAGTGGCACAGTGGCAAGAACATCACATACCTTGTGTGTGGTGTAGTGGCACAGTGGCAAGAACATCACAGACCTTGTGTGTGTGTGCAGTGGCACAGTGGCTAGAACATCACAGACCTTGTGTGTGGTGTAGTGGCACAGTGGCAAGAACATCACATACCTTGTGTGTGGTGTAGTGGCACAGTGGCAAGAACATCACAGACCTTGTGTGTGGTGTAGTGGCACAGTGGCAAGAACACCACAGACCTTGTGTGTGTGTGTGCAGTGGCACAGTGGCAAGAACATCACATACCTTGTGTGTGGTGTAGTGGCACAGTGGCAAGAACACCACAGACCTTGTGTGTGTGTGTGCAGTGGCACAGTGGCAAGAACATCACAGACCTTGTGTGTGTGTGCAGTGGCACAGTGGCTAGAACATTAGGATAATCCGGGTTTGAATCCTGTACTGCCTTGTCAAAACGTGGTCAAGTTTGTTCACTCTACATTGCTTACTCAGTACACCTGTACCTGGTTATAGGCAGTGGTAGATATTTGTGTGTGAGTCTCCGTACATTAAACTGCAACATGGTTGAATATCTCCTAGAGAAGATGGGATGGTGTTTGATCGACTATGTCTGCCAGGACACTCAGGATACTGTGCTATGTAAGAAGTTACCTTTATTTTGATTACATTACATTACAGGGGGCAGTGGCGCTGTTTGACATGATTGAGTACTACCAGTCCGCCACAAGACTCAACATCTCATACAACCGCAATGTGGGCCCACGAGGCTGGCAGGCATTTGCTCGCATGCTCAAGAAGGTCTGATCACAGTTCTTTGTTTCTCTTCACTGGGGCCAGTGGGGTGGGTAGCTGGGCTGGGGTCATTCTGATGTCAGCTACAGTTGAATGATTTGTCATTACACTAGGAAATATTGATCTCATCATGTAAATATGCACACAAGTCATAGTTATGCAGTAACTGTAAGTAACCTTATTTTGAAACTGGATGTTTTCATTAGACTTGTACGTGTTCTGTGGTGTATCTTCTTAAGTGTGAATATTCTTATGGCCTCACCAGACACGGGGTCAAATACATTTGTACTTGTGTTTAAAAGTTTTTTAATACTTTCTTCAAAGTATTTGTTTTTGTGTTTGACCTTTAAGAATGAAAATAATTTGTATTTAAATACTTTCTTAAAGTATTTAACATTTTCAAATACTTTCAAAGAATTTTCAAATACATTGTCAGTATCAAAATTCATGTTTCATGATCACATGTAATGCAAGCAAATATGATTACCTTCACTGCAAATCACGTTTCACCAAATAAGTTGTTTTCAGTCTTCAAAATACCCATTGATTGTAATGTGTCTTTCACCCAACAGTGATAATTACTGAAGACACTTGACAGCAGGTGTCCCCCATGGCCCTGGCAGTGACCACAACTTTTGTTTGCCCAGAGCCAGAGGATGTATTAGCACCTAGCAATGACCATAGGCCAATATCCCCTTTGTTCTTTAGTCACGCTCTAAGCTGGCACCAGGCTATTCTGGTCTCCAGGCTGTCTTTCTAGTTGAGCTGTCACACTTCCTTTATTATGGATCTCCTGGCTTAACTTAACAAACAACAGATCATGGCCTTTACCTCTGTGGATAGAGGTTTCTGAGTCAGTTGTCACTGTGATGTAGTTAGTAGTTTTTAGTAGTTAGTAGTTTGTTTAGTTAGTAGTTTGTAGTTTTTCCTGTTATAGTAATATATCCTGAAAAGGAAAAGTATTTGAAGAAATATTTGAAATACTTTCCAATATATTTGTATTTAAATACTTTTGCATTGAAAAGTATTTGTATTTGAATCCCTCAAGAGTATTTGTATGCAAATACATTTCAATGTCTGGGCCACACTATAAACACAAGTTTGGTGGATGAGAGATGAGAGTCAGCATAATTGAACATCAGCATAATTATTGTAGTCTTAAAAACATCACATTAATTAATAAATAATAAAGTAGGAACAAGCTGCATGCTTTGAAATAAATGTTCAATAGACTCTTTGTGAATGTTTGTGAGTGTGTGTTTGACAGACTCCATGTCTGGAGCAGCTGGAGGCCCGGAGCTGTGCCATCTCGGAGCAGGTGATGCCAATGCTGGGTCGCTCCCTGCGCATGGGCTCACTACTGACCACTCTACACCTGGAGAACTCCATCATGTCTGGCCGCCACCTCATGATCCTTGGTGAGCAGTAGTCTCAGTGCTAAGTCTGGTCCTTAATGTATTAAAGAGATACAGTGTAGAGGTTTGTTCACACTGCACTTTGTTCATTGACAGCTGAAGTGTGTGTGTGTGTGTGTGTGTGTGTGTGTGTGTGTGTGTGTGTGTGTGTGTGTGTGTGTGTGTGTGTGTGTGTGTGTGTGTGTGTGTGTGTGTGTGTGTGTGTGTGTGTGTGTGTGTGTGTGTGTGTGTGTGTGTGTGTGTTCAGTACACACACACACACTACACACACACACACACACACACACACACACACACACACACACACACACACACACACACACACACACATGTATTTGTGTGTTTATATAGTTGTGTTCATGCAATGGATGCGTGTATGTTTGGTGGTATATGACACAGTGGTGTGTAGTTTGACAGCCGTGGCTGTGGTGTGTTGCAGTGGCGGCCATCAAGCTGAATGAGACATTGAAGGAGTTGTACCTGGCAGACAACCGTCTCATGCCGTCTGACGGCATACAGCTGGGCCACATGCTCAGGTATAACCACCACCTGCAACTACTCGACGTCAGAAACAACCACTTACAGGTGAGTGACTGAAATGACCACTTACAGATGGGTGACTGAAACAAACGCTTACAGGTGGGTGACTGAAACAAGCACTTACAGGTGGGTGACTGAAATGACCACTTACAGGTGGGTGACTGAAACAAGCACTTACAGGTGGGTGACTGAAATGACCACTTACAGGTGGGTGACTGAAACGACCACTTACAGGTGGGTTACTGAAACGACCACTTACAGGTGGGTGACTGAAACAACCACTTACAGGTGGGTGACTGAAACGACCACTTACAGGTGGGTGACTGAAACGACCACTTACAGGTGGGTGACTGAAACGACCACTTACAGGTGGGTGACTGAAACAACCACTTACAGGTGGGTGACTGAAACGACCACTTACAGGTGGGTGACTGAAATGACCACTTACAGGTGGGTGACTGAAACGACCACTTACAGGTGGGTGACTGAAACGACCACTTACAGGTGGGTGACTGAAACGACCACTTACAGGTGGGTGACTGAAACGACCACTTACAGGTGGGTGACTGACACAACCACTTACAGGTGGGTGACTGAAACAATCACTTACAGGTGGGTGACTGACACAACCACTTACAGGTCCATAACCAAAAGTTTCCGTAACCAACATTTCCTTTACCAAAATATCTTGGATCCTGGTTGTTGCTTGCTTAGCATTATACAGATGCATGAAGCAGATATGTTATATGTTACCTTTTATGTTTCATTCCATCATTTGTTGACCAGTTGTGAGTCGCGGGCAGTGGTCTTGTGGTGTGTGCTAGTTCATTTATAGTTGAAAATAATAGTCTTGAATTTTCTTTTGCTTAGCCTTGAAATAGCCTTGGATTTAGTATCATTTAGTGTGCACGTTAGTTAGCTGTCTGTACAGCATTGACACTGCAGTGTGTTTGCGTGTTGTAGGACGTGGGCACAAGTCACATCTGTGATGGTGTCTGTGAGCAGGGCTCAGGACTGAGCACTCTCGTCCTGTGGAACAACCAGCTCTCCTTCCAGTCAATGGCGGCTGTCGGCAGAGCTATTGTGAGTGTCATTTCTCATCAACAAATGTTCACTCATGTGCCTTGTAGTGATCCATCAAAATCTATCAAATTTGTAATTTTGCCAATGAATTAATAGGACAAGAATGAGGTACATGAACACAGACATAGACTGGTGTCATTTGTTATGTCAGGTTGTGTCAGTGTTTGTCATACATCTATGTGTGTGTGTCGTCCAGGTGACCACCAAAAGTCTACAGACGTTGAATCTAGGCCACAACAACATCACCAACGAAGGCGTCTTCCGCCTGAAGGACGGCATGCTCAGAAACAAGTCACTGCTTCGCATTGGCATGCAGGCAGTGAAGATGTCCTGTGAAGGTGAGACGCTCCTCTCTTCCTGTAGACCAATACACCACAACGACAGAACCAGTCACTGCCAGGGTTCTTTTTCTCAGCCGCCAAATGTTATACATGGGATGCTGTAGCGGGTCTTAATCGAGAGATTCTGGGTCCCAATTCTTTACCCAGTTCAAACTTTGGGCAGGTTCTTTTGCTTCTTGTTATTCCAAGTGTGTAAATGAGAGACAGGTGGCCAGTGTTTGTGTACACATTGTCATCACTAATCACTGTACAGACAGGTATGTGTAAAAGTGAAATGTGAAATGCCTTGAGCTGTCATGTGGACTGGACGCTGTGCTTTATAAAAACAACATGCCTGTATTGTACCAGTGTCAGACTGCAGACACATTTCCTGCATCCAGTACACAGTTTAGAGATTTGTAAATGCAATGTGGCCATATTCTGTTTGATTTGACATATATATTTATATCCAATATAAATATTTTGATAAAATTAACATTTTGGTGTACTGTTCACTTTAGTAAATATTGAAATGTTGATCACTGCATGTTACTAGAAGATGCTCAGTGTTCTTCAGAGCATGTCACTAACATGGCGCTCAGTGTTCTTCAGAGCATGTTACTAGCATGGCGCTCAGTGTTCTTCAGAGCATGTCACTAACATAGCGCTCAGTGTTCTTCAGAGCATGTCACTAACATGGCGCTCAGTGTTCTTCAGAGCATGTCACTAACATGGTGCTCAGTGTTCTTCAGAGCATGTCAATAACATGGTGCTCAGTGTTCTTCAGAGCATGTCACTAACATGGTGCTCAGTGTTTTTCAGAGCATGTCACTAACATGGTGCTCAGTGTTTTTCAGAGCATGTCACTAACATGGTGCTCAGTGTTCTTCACTGTCACTGACTGCTGCTCACGTTCCTACTACCTACCCAGCATCCAACAGTGATCTTCCTGTTGCAGGAGCTGTCGCCATAGCAGAGTTTATAGCTGACAGTCCGCGACTGCTGCGACTTGACCTGCGAGAGAATGACATCAAGACAGCAGGGCTGATGGCTCTAGCCCTGTCCTTCAAAGTCAGTCCATCTCTCACTCGCCTAGACCTGGACAAGGAGCCGAAGAAGGAGAGTGTAAGTATCACCTGGTGAGAGTCGGCCCAGCAGACAGTGGCTCAGACTTGTGTTACTGGAGATACCTTGGAGATTGTGATTCAGGAGGTGAACACTGGACACTGAGAGGTTCTCTCGTCTCCAGGCCAAATTAACGTAGGGAGTGAAGAACCGTGGTATCAGAAACAGCCCACCTCCTCCACGTAGCATTCCATGTTTAGTTCAGTCTCAGTAAATACAGCGATCAATTTATTTATCATTTAACTAACTTGTTCATGTCTTATTGGTGTACGTATTATGTCATGTTTAATTAGCGTTTCTCCACTTACCACAGTATCCTATTTGCCTATTCATCATGCACCATGGTTTTAGCGTGCCTGTAAAAAAAAATCTGTTTGATCATCATTTATTTAAGCAGCTAGTTTTATCCCGTATGTGTACGTATTTACTTGTTATGGACTTTTGTCCAGATTCCTGGCGTTTACAAGTTGACACATCGACTTACTGTCATTGTGTGTGTCGCTGCAGGGTGTCAAGGACTACGCTGAGCAGCAGAGACGTCTCATGCAGGACATCGGGACGTATGGACAGCGCAACCGAGAGTTGTCTCGCAAGAGGGAGGAAGAGGAACGACAGAGGGAAAAAATGCTGGCGGAAGAGGCAGAGTCCCGGGAGGCTGAGGGTGGCGGGGATGCGGAGGAACAGGGCAGTGGGAAGGATGAGAGCGCAGAGGAACCCGTGGAGAACGACACAAATGCGGTGGATAACCTGAAACAAAACCTGCACCTGGAGTTGGTGAAGTCCGGCGCTGCACGCGAACTCACGCTAGAGTCTCCCGCGTTTGTCTCCGAGTCAGCCCTGCCGCTGACTGAACCCCCCAAGGAAGCAACAGAGGCGACACCAGTGGCTGACGCTAACGACGAAGTGACGCTGGCCCCCGAATATCCCTTGTCACCGGTCATGCTATCAGAGGGAAAGACGATCCTGACACCAGTGCCGCAGCAGCCACTGACAGTGACACCGTCACCACCCGAGTCACCAGCGACATGTCAAGTGTCGACTCTGTCAACCCTCCAGGGGACACCTGAGAAATCGCCTCAGACGAGCCCGAATAATCGCCGCAGGTTTGTCATATGTAAAGTGAACGAACAGTCGAGTAAAGCAAGGCGCCTAGCTGCAACTGCAGATCCACTGGGTGCTGTTCAACTAGTAGATGACGTCATTGCTCATCCTGTTACCCCAGAGAGTGGTGACTCAGTGACAGAAGCTGGGTCAGAGGACGTCACCAACAGTGAACACATTCCAGATGTCGACACCAACAGACCTGTTGTGACAGACACCGACGCGTCCGATAAAAATGACACCATTGTATCTGTTCAGGGCCTCGTGGGTTCAATTGTTGATTGCGTCATTCACGACGTTGTTGGCCAGTTTGACTCTGCCCAATGTCGGAGCATGGGTGAGTCTGGTGACACGGCGCCGTGTCAGCCAGTTGATTGCGCGCACAAACCTGTTGACACAGGATGTGGTGACATGTCAGAGACTGGTGACACTGCAGCCAATGACACTGACATACGCACAGCAAGTACACAGTTATGTGAAAACATTCCAGCAGTAGTCACAGTGGATAGTGGACGTGTAGGTGATGACGGTAGTGGAACAAGTGACATTGTGTTAGTGGCATCAACACTGGCTGCACCTGGTGACACTGACCAACCTCAGTCTGAGTGTCCAGTCACTGACCATAGCTCAACTCTCACACCTTCTGGCAATACCGTTGCAACCTCCGCCGAGTGTGAGTTGGCATCATCTGTCAAGGATGTGAATGAGTTAGTGTCATCTGGTGACAGTGTGAATGAGTTAGTGTCATCTGGTGACCGTGTGAATGAGTTAGTGTCATCTGGTGACAGTGTGAATGAGTTAGTGTCATCTGGTGACAGTGTGAATGAGTTAGTGTCATCTGGTGACAGTGTGAATGAGTTGGTGTCATCTGGTGACCGTGTGAATGAGTTAGTGTCATCTGGTGACAGTGTGAATGAGTTAGTGTCATCTGGTGACAGTGTGAATGAGTTAGTGTCATCTGGTGACAGTGTGAATGGGTTAGTGTCATCTGGTGACAGTGTGAATGAATCAGCAGTGTCATCTGGCCATAGTGAGACTGTATCATCAGGCCGGGGTGTTAATGAGTTGGTGTCGTCTGATGACAGTATGACTGAGTCAGTGTCATCATGCCAGGGTGACAATGTGACAGTGTCACCAGGCAAGAGTGTAAGTGCATCTGTATCATCTGGCATCAGTGTGAATGGGTCAGTGTCATCAGGTGTCAGTGTGAACGAGTCTGTGTCATCAGGTGTCAGTGTCAATGAGCCTGTGTTCTCGGAGTATGACCAATTCATGTGTGCTGGGAGTGGGGTGAAGGAGTTACCCTCCCCCCGCCCTGCAGGGTGTCAGTTGTGTGTGGCAGACACAGGTGACAGGACAGACACATGCAGTACTCAAGTAGATGAATGTCATGTTGAAACAGTGATGTCACCAAAGTCTGACCAATGTCATACCAATGATGTGTTGCCAAAGTCACTACAACCTGACCAGTGTCACAGTGACGATGTTGTGTCACCAGAGTCACTTAATTCTGACAAATGTCATGAAATTGTGTCACTAAAGTCACACCAGTCTCACACTGGAGAGGTAGTGCCATCAGAGTCACCAAAACTGGACCAGTGTCACGCTGAACCATACTTACTGAACTGTGTAGCGGAGTCAGCGACGTCAGAGAGGCGTAGTGGGCCAGCTGCCTCGCCCGATGACGTCACCGTGTCACTGTCGGAGGACCTGTGTCACCAGACAGAGCCTAACCTACACAGCAGTCTCAGCATGAACGGCATGAGGGTGGAGCTGGCCAGTGTCCTAGACAGTCTTGACCAGCAACTGGACCCACTGACCACTGACCAAGGTTAGTCACCATAGATACTTCTTGTGTCACTGTTGTGTCGTGTCGTGTGACCTGCCATGATGAACCGGGTGTCAAGTTGCACAGGCCTCATTTCCATGGGAACTAAAAATAGGAGTCTAGGTCATGTGACATAAGTTTCTGTGATTTTGGCAGAAATGCAAACACATAATGTTTCATCCAGAATCAGACGGTTGCTGCCAAGTAGCAGTACAAAAGAGTATGAGGAATTGCAGTATATTTTTGACATTGATTGAGGCGTCAACAACTAAAGTAATCTTTACAGCATTCAGTTACTCAAAATGTACAAAATTCTGTTCACAATTTTTCATACGGCTGGTCACATGTCATCTGTTGCCATAGTGACCACAGTAGCAAGGTGACCTGAATAGAGATGATGTTGACTGAAGTGTGGTGGGAATTGGGACTTTTGCTGTAGGACAGCTGCACAGCTTACAAATAGATCAACTGAGATTTTAATAAAATGAATAATTAGATACATGTATTTGACTGGAGGGAGTTGATGCTCAGAAATTATCTGGTGACAAGGTGTAATAGTTTATTATTGGATTCTGTTTTTATAAATTTTTGAAGTAATAAACCTATCCTCAGATGTCATGTAGCAGCTAATGTAGTATTATGTCAGAGCATTATGGAGTTATTTATTTATTAACAAAATTATGCTTTTTCAAAGCGAGCCATAATGTGGCTGAATTCTAACAAATGCAGTAGATTCTAAATCTGAATGGGGTACGTCACAAGAGGCCAATATTGGCTATTGTGTATGACAGTTTGGCTACCTTTCTGGTTTTAACACCTCTAGTGCATCTTGCAAGAAAGACAATTGCATATTTCACTTTATTTCTACCCAGGTTTGTCGTCACTAAATGACATTGAACAAGAAATAGAAGACATGTTGGCAGGCGTACAGACATGATAACACAGGGCTGGCATCAGGTGAGACACGTTTACTCGCTGATAACAAAAAGCATGTTGAAATGGTAGACACAAGTTTAATCTCTCAAAAGTCCACCAATAAATTGTCTTATAACAGTTATATGGCACATGCTGAATATAGCTGATGCTGATGTACAGGCCTTGAGTTAGGCAAATGTAGTAGCAGACTTCTCATATATTTTGGGGGGGCATCAATTTCAAAAAGGTAAGTTCTTAAATAACATGGTCTTCTCTCTCTAGGACTTCACAAAACACTTTTCATTTCACCTGGTGGTAAACCTGAGCACCACCAACTTCTCAGGGAGTAGTTACACTATGCTACAATTACTACACAAAGTTTATTGAGACACAAATCCACCACTGGCTATAGCCAGGTGCTATGTTTTACAGTTGTGTGAACTGAATCAATGGTGGGGGGACAAAATTACTACTTGTTTCAAAATGTAGTTGATTCCGGATTCTCATTATTTACTCTATGTTTACATTTCACTACTTACCAGGGCTGACTGAAAGGCTAAGCAAATTGGTCAACCTTCTATAGACATTTGGTCAACCAGGTATTTATTGACCACTAACACTAGACCTATGGGTTGTGTTGCAGGCCTGGATCAGATCATAGATGAAATCCTTGCAGAGACGGGAGACGGGCTGGAGCCACCTCGTACTGTCTTAGGGAGCAACAACTGACCACACATTCCAGAAACAGCGGCCTGTCTCCATATACAAGGCCTGCGTGACGGTTCACAGACAGCGTACATCAAGTGTTGACTGCGACAGTCTCAGACCACAGGCACAGCCGTACTGCAGAGACAGTCTTACTGCTATGGATACAAACATACCACATTACATATGACTTACACCACACACTCTCTACGTGTACTGACCACTCTAGCTACTGACCATTCTTTGTATCTACTGGCCACTCTCTAAAAATGATGTACTGACCACTCACTGTATCTACTGACCACTATATATTTTATATATATATATATATATATATATATATATATATATATATATATATATATATATATACATCTACTGGCCACTCTAGATCTGTGGTAAATGTCACACCATGGAGTCACACAGAGTTTCTTGAGCAGTGGACACACCATGTCACTGACCGGTGTCATGGCATCCTGATCTCGTCATTTTACGCACATGCCAGCTGTCGTGAGCACTGAACTCCTCTGTCAGTGAGCAGGCAGGACGTTGACAGGAGACGGGAAGCCAACTGGTGAGTCGGGTTGGAACTGAAGTAATCAGATCAGGGCGAAACAATCCCTGAAGACCTAGTTTCAGGACACTGGGCCACTACTGCCACGTGACTGGACGATACACCAAAATGAGACGTGTCGAGTTAGGACACACTTGTCAGCCTGTGATTGTATATGTCTGTATGAATGTGCCACATGACGATGTCAACTACACAAAGGTGACAATGTCAGCACTGCTTTGACATCATTTAACTGCCCTTGTCAGCAGTGCCACGCCTCCTGTGATTGTCTGCACACCTTGCACACCAGATGTTGTGGCTGATGCTGAAGTTGTTGCCACACCTGCAGTTTTGGTGCAGTTGTAGTTGTCGCCACACCGGATACTGAGGTTGTTGCCACAGCAGCCAATATAGTTGTTGTTACATGAGTTACCTCTGTGGTTGTTGCCAAACTAGCTGCTGTTGTTGTGGGACGCGTCCCTTCAGCTGGTGGGGCGGATGAGCACGAATTGTTTATTTATACAGAAATTGTAACCAAAAATGTACAACTTACAACAACATAGTCATCTGTGGTGTGAAGGTAGACTAGTGTGAACGTGTATGAGCTGTCCTTATTTATGATGGCGTACGCTTTACGATGGCAGTGTCACTTGCAGTGGTGCTTAATGGCTGGTTCAGGAAGCACGAAGCTTGCAAGGTGAGTACGATTGTTATGAAACACCCATCTGCACTGTGCTCACTACAGACCACGGGACAAGTGAATGTGATGGACACTGATGTGATTGAATGTGTCTTATGTAGGATGGTTTAACATAGACTCATGAATGTTGTGGCGACCAGTATCACTTGAGTGTGGCTTCTTTATTGAGCGCCTGTCTTTGTAAAATTATCTCTGCCAGCAGTAAGCATCTTGAAATGCATTACGCCGATCAAAAGACTTTAATACATGATAGCATGCTGGATTTAATCTTGACTAATGCAGAAAGAGTTATTTGTATCAATGTCATTAACTTAAAGATTGACTGATTAGAATATAGATTAATATATTCCGTAATATTCACTAGTAGTGTCAATGTTGCACTATACACTTGCTAAACTGGGTGGCGCTGTAAGCTGATGACAAAGTCTGTGTTCATAAAGGTAGCTGTGCCATATTGATGTAACATCGGTGTGAAGGTTCAGTTTATGTTGTAAAAACACCTGCTCTAGAGTAGTTACCCAGCTGTTGACACATATGTCATTAACACAAATATACTTTTTTAAATGTTCAGTGTTAATATACATGACTTTAAAATTGTTTTGTTTACATTATACCAGTGGCTGCGTGGAGGTAATAGTGGTTTGTTGAACTGTTGTTCATGATGGAACTGGCTTGTTGGATACGGAAATGTGACTGGTATGTTGTCGTCATGATACTGGTTGACAGAGCAATAATCCACGGCGCAATGGACATACGTGAAACTGAAAGATGTATTGATGAGACTAAAAAGAGGGTTGTGGTTTTACCAGGGGTTGTCCAAATTAAATGACACGGATCATGGCAGAAAACTGATGTAAAACTTAGAAAAACTAGCAATACAAGTTAACATAAATAAGGGTAATTGTGTGTACAGTGTATGTGACTAAGGAAAGTTATGTTAACGTGAAATGTTTACATTTTGCCTGTCAAGCACATTGAATGTATTTTGCATGCACTGCTGTGCCAGCTCATTTGCACAAACATCATTTTGTGTTGGCAAAATCATCACATCAAGTCCAGATTCTACAAAAGCAATTCTGCTGTTAATTATTCTGTCACGATTTTCCTGATGTAACAAATTAAATCCATTTGATAGCGTAATGAAAGGAGACACTCAAGCTGAATCAACTTTACTTATCACTTGTAACTTTTCCACAAATTTGTACATCAACAAATTTGATTCACAATTGGTTAAACTACCTGATATTTTGCAACTCCATCCATGCAAAACCATTTAGGCAGCATATGGAAGGCTGAATATAATCTCGTGTAAGAATAGCAACCATGTATCAGCTGTGAATGAGATCTCTCTCGAGCGTGGCCAAAGGTAAACTTGCATGAACTGAGAGAGACCAGGATGTTATGCATATGACAGCACGCAACTAATATCACCAGTCCATTGTGATGTTGGCCCAGCGTGCAGTTTTACCAGAATTTTCACAAGTAATTGTTTAGCTAAGTTGAACTATGTCTTGGTGTTTCCTGTCAGAGATCACAAATGGTGGACCAAGGTGAGACCAAACACTGGTATTTGTGTCCTGTTTAAGGATTACAATGACGGTCACAATACACCCAGCCAAAATATTCCATTTCTGAGAGGGTATGAGGTATATGTCGGAACAATTCGTTATTCATACCTATCTGGTATTTTTATTATTTTGTCATACGAAACTCGTGATACTCACTAAATGTAATGTAAGCTGTGGCATTTTCCCAGAAAATTATGTGGCACATATGAACAACAGCCACACCATTTAATTCAGTTTATAAATAATTATGGATAAATAGTTCATTTGGAGCAAGTCTGATTTTGGAAACTGTGCAAATGCCATATTAAACCTTTGAAATGTGCTTTCAACAGACTTGCAAAAACGTATGTATTGCATTAACCTGTGCTATAATAATTGATAAAAGTGATAAGAAGTGAGAAAATTTATGTTGTATTATATATATATTATATATGTACATATTATTGTGAAAGCGAGAACAACAATATCAGATGTTGGGCAGTGGCTGCACGTGCACTGTGTTAGTATGTAAACAATGGAATATCGACTAGTAATATAAATAAACTATATGACTCAAACAGTGTGTGTGTTTGTGTTTATGGTAGAACTTTTTTCGTAGTTCACTTAAAAAGTGCTTATGTAGTTGTTCTGATATGTCGAGATCCGTCACGTTCTCCAGTGGCCACGAGTCTTATGCCACGTGTATTTCTGTCGGCCAGACTGCCGCTCTCTCTCAGCTGTATATGGGACTGTCAAGGGGGCTGTACCACACACAGTTCCATTTCCCCAATATGCAGTCTTGTGTACGAGTGGCGCCTGAGTTGGCAGCAACCAGTCGTCAGACGCACCACTGTCACAGTCCCTTCACTCACTTGATCGTCTCTGCAGGAAATGGCTTTATGCAGGATAAAATCATTGCCAGTCACACATGTTTTGGTGGACACGTGGATGTGAACTGTTAAGCCAGTTTACAAACTTTTAAATGTGTCTGATGACCTGAAATAGACTACAAACACACGTGACACCAGTTTCACCCACTTTCAAGGCATAACTAACAATATCTATGGTTTTGGAAGACCTTTTATTTGCTCCTTCATTTTTTTACCCGTCCACTACCAGTCCACCATATTTCCCATCCAAATGATGGGTGGACGGGTCTCTACATAAAGCTATGGCAGGAAATAGTTGCCGTCCTTATTGTAGCTAGGATATTCATTCAGCTACCTCTTCCTCTTTTTGATGGCTTTTGCTTCTCTGTAAGTGACCTGAATAAAGTTTCATACCTCCCTCTGTTATTGGATCGGTAGCCTGTAGTGTAGAGGCAGCACTGGCAGTGATAAGTTTTACATGTTGGACAATGCCTGCATCACTGACAGTGCATCAGCGAAAACGACTTGTAATTCTATACAATAATTACATAATCTGTGTTTCTTTCTCTCCACAGAGTTTTTATTTCTCAATATTCCATTACATGATGACCTGTCACTCGGATTGCAACACTGTACAAACAATAATTATTCAATACACGTGAAATAACAGTACAGAATATGATGAGTTTATATATAACATGCATCTTATCATCGAACTGAACACAACTGGGTAAGATGACAACACAGGCTGCCTAGATTAGCATATTTCTACTAGCTGCCGACTGTGCAAACACAATGCACTGAGATCACCTGCACATTACATACACAATATAAAATTATACAGTTACACAGTATTATTAAAGTTCTTAAAAGATCAAATCAAATCTAAGACAGTTTTCTTCCGTGATACAGGATACATTGGAAGACCCAATTATTTAAGACACGCTAGGAAGGCTGGTGTAACATTTAAATGAACAGTTGGACATCTGACAAATTTCTGCGTTACCTTGGAAACAATCATGTGTACATTTATTTAATTGTTATTATCAACTGATTTTGTGTTCTGATTCTGGGTTTCTATACTATCCTTGTACCTTGTAATGGCAATATCACATACTGGTGTAATTTACAAAGCGGTCTGGTGGTCTCTGAGGCCAACCATGAGGTAATATGACATGGAGACAACACGAGGGCTGGTGGAGAAGCAATAGGTGCTCACCTGTGAAGGGAAGATGCAAGAAGGCAGAGTAGAAGTCACAGAGGGACACAACTGATGCCACACCTGTGGGGAATGTTCCAGAGAAATCACAGTATGTTCTACATCACAAGTCTGTAACTGTACATATGTGACATTGTTAAAGGATTGTTTTATGCGGCTAACCTTCTCTTGTTTATGTCCGTGTTTTGGGCGACTTACTTTCAGTTCATAATATCCTTGTTTTCTGTGGCTAACCTTCAGTTGATTATGCTCTTGTTTCCAAGGTTTACTTTCAGTTAATTATGCCCATGTTTTTCGAAGCCAACCTCAGTGAGTCAGTCAGAAGGCCAACTTGCACCTTGCTTCATGTGCAGCACATGCATCGCACTCTTCATTTCCTTTTCTTGCCCTTCGCAGGTTTAGCAAAAAGTGCAGGATCTATCTGATGCTGCTTGAGTCCCTTCACAGCAAACAGTCTCTCAGCTCTCTCCTCCAATGTCCCGCCACACTTGAGACCACGTGACTGTAGCGCCACCTTCAGGCAGTCGAGACCCAGCGCAGTCAGTTGTTGCACAGACTCCATCTGATCCAACTCTTCCTTGCCGAGCTAGACAACAGGCAAAACAACATTTACAGCAAACCAATCTATAAGATGTACCTGTTGATATTTTATACGACAATACTTTTTTACAGTATATGTAATTACCAACTATATCATTTGTACGTCAACATTCTCATATTCTTGTTAATTGAACCTGGTTTGACAGTCTGCTTTTTATATAATTCTGCTGTCTCATACTCTAATATAATATATATATATATATATATATATATATATATATATATATATATATATATATATATATATATATATATATATAATGGTAAATGTAGTTGTGTGTGGGTGTATGCATGTGAATATATATATATAGTGTATCATTTTACCAAAAACATCACTGCCATATTTGTTGAATAATCCACTGTGTACAAACGGCACTACACATACCACTTTTGCACTGACTGTCGAAACATCTCCACCGGCAAATGAAACATTTCCTTGAGCAGCTGTCACTTCTGTCTGTGTGGACGACACTTCTCCGTCAGCAGATGACGCAGCTTCCTGTAGTGCCTCTGTAGAAGATGCTTCAGCATGGACAGATGACGTGCTTCCTTCGTCTGTCTGAATGGATGTGTGGGCTGGGTGACTGTTGGAGACGGCATGGCTGCTTGACGCAGTGACACAGCTGCCATCTTGTGGATTGCACGACGATGTCGGATGTGACGCGTCAGTGTCAGAGTCACTGCTTAGATCACTTAAGTCTGCAGGGTCAATACCCAACCTGTAGAACACACAGCAGTCAATTTACACACTTGCACAACTATCAATCAACAAACACACACAGACGCACTACTACTTCTTATCTTCTTATATACACTACAACTTCATATTATTTTTAGCAGGTTGTTTGCATAACCATCTTTCATGGCAAGCACCTGTGACGTTTCCATGAACACGTCAATCATTATGTATGTTGTATTTTGTTTATTTTACTTTTTTATTTGTGAAAGGATGACCACAATTATAATTATGATTTACAATTATATTATAGATTAGTTCTTATATTTTATTATGATTAATGTTTACATACTGTTTTAATAATGAATTTATCTGTATTTTTATACTTTTTTATTCCTGTATTTTATATATTTGACGAACGCTGCAAAATTTATTTCAAAGTCTGGGTTATATTGTGTTACATTGTGTTACATTGTGTTACATTGTGTTTGATTGTGTTTTATTGTGTTTTATTGTGTTTTATTGTGTGTGTGTGTTGTGTTGTGTTGTGTTGTGTTGTGTTGTGTTGTGTGTGTGTGTTGTGCTTGTGCTTGCGTTGGCTGCTGTGCGGTGTTGTGTGTGTTGTGTTGTGTTGTATGCTGGTTTCACGTACCCTCCTAAGCCAGTTATATCAGGAATATTAAACCAGCTTCTCAGATTCCAAATGCCATATACAATAACTTTGTTCATTTTACAAAAAAAAGTGCCATGATTTATATGATACTTGACCAGTCACAGGCTTTCTTGATTCTAGAAGAATTCATTGAGTCCGCCGATCGCTTCCTGCTCCCAGAAGCCACTGGGTCTGACGGTCCGGCTTTTGCAGCTGCATTCTGTAAACCTGCATCACATGTTTTTATCAATGCTTAGTATATATTTTTGCTATTGCTAAGGCTACCAGCTGTTACCTATGACAACTTAACTAACACTATCTAGAGTCAATGTCATGATTCTTTGTAGTTTGACATTTAATGTTTTCTTTATCTTGTTTAAAAAAAAATTATTACTTAACTTTGGGAACAATGCGATAAGTCACGGACAGATATGCAACAGATTTACCAGTTCCAAAATCCACCAAACTGGGAAACAAAGGAACATCTAAGTACAAAGGACAGATCAATTCCTTTGTGAGGTCATAATTTAAGAGAGCATGAGGAACAAAGACAATCTTTTTAAAATAAAGACAATGTAACCAGTAATCTTGTTGTGTTTACTTTATGGGGTGTTCTATTCACCCACTGTTGTCAATCTGTTGCTAACTTCAAATTTCTCTCACAACACTCTATCCTGCAGACGTGTATTTGATTTTTTTCAGTACGATTTAATTTATTTATTATCCCAAACCGACGTCATTAGTGTCTGTTCAGCCACGACTGTGCTGTGTGCAGCCACAGTTACCTTGCTGAAGTGCGTCTTCCAACTGTTCTGTTACATGAGTCTTCTGTCGCACATAGTCTGGGTCGTTGAAGTGATGTTTAGGAACAGCGCGTCGCCTCTGTATACGGTCCTCTTTCTTCTGCTGTCGCTCCTGCTCTCTCTCGGCTGCCTTCGCCACCCACTCACGCAACCTACAACGTCAAACAGGTAAATATATGTGTAAGTTGTAACAGCCATCCATATGACAGGACTTTCCAACTTCAAGCATCACCTGAAATGATTCTCAGGCAAGAATTAGATACGTTAAGTTCTAAAGGTAAGTTCTTATTTAGCGTTGCTTCATACCTTACTCCTGGCAGACCCCTTCAATCAGACACCATCTTGGCTTCTCTGGAAAGTTAATTCTTACTTATTTCCTAATGGTTTGTACCTAAACTACATTATTGTTATATGAACACAAATATGCTAACTTGTTTTAAAATAGTGGATATTAGACAGGTTTCTTCATAATATTGCAAAAAAAATAAATGCAAGAAGAGCAAACAAAAATATCTAATTGAGGTACGAGTCTTCAAAGTCCTACATGATAATAGCTAAATAACAGTATAGCTCTAGGTTAATTCACAAGGAGACTGGTGATGCAGCAGCTACACATTAGGACTCTCAACCATGACCTTCCAGCTTTTAATTTTGTTTTAAACCTTGGTCAAGTTCTCTCACTACATACTTCAGTCCATTAAACTGGATGCTATTATATATATATATATATATATATATATATATATATATATATATATATATATATATATATATATATATATATATATATATATATATATATATATATATGAGTGGATATCTATGAATAATAATTGTAGGTGGGCAAGGTGGATGAATGACAAGATAAGCCAACAGATCTGGCATGGGGTGATGTGAGCCGGCCTACAGGCGGGATACTGCACTATGTAAGAACATACAGAACTTGCCTAATAAAGAGTTGAGTGTTGATGTAAAGGCCTTACTGTTTCTCATTATTGACGTCTCTCATTCTGCGGCCACTGAGGTCACGACACGCCTCCCGGTTGGTTGTTTTCTCAATCTGTGCTCCAATTGCACGTAGCATCGAACCAAACCCTGCAATACACAATGTACACATGTATTCACCAAGATATAAGTCATATCATGCAATACTGACTGATATAAATGGTGATGTCCATGATATTATCATCATACAGTAACATAGTATGATGATTAAAATTATCTGTGTATTGACTAGATTGTTCAATGCATACTAACTGAGCATCAACCCATGTAAGAATTATATTACCATATCCAGACTTATATATATATATATATGTAATGTGTACAAATTACTTATGGTACCGCTTACTGATGCTATCGTCAATATGTCACAGGCAAGCTTTAATGTTGAGCGATCCCTGTAGATTTCATGTCATTTACATTTAAAGCATAACAGACATATCTACTACCTCTAACTGGTTGCCACCTTGTCGGGTAGTTGGATACTTGGATAGCTAATGGCATTGGCTGTTCTTACTTTTGACGAACTTGGTTAACAAATGGTTAAAACCTACCCCCTTTTCCACCAAGGACACGAGGCAGGACATGATAGACATGCTGGTCCTGCAGTTTGGTGTCATCTTGCACCAACTGACCATTGCAGATGATGTAGCAGCTTTCTGTCGGCAAACCCTGCAGATAGAATGGTAAACTAGAAATACTGCCGCACATATCGATATGGACACTGGCTTTGTATCAATGATGTGTTGTCTATGTAAATGCTATGTACATGGTTTTCTGTCACACGTTCCGTAATGACGTACGTGTACACAAAACTTTGCTTAACCAATTGTGCCTATTGCTTTAAGCAGAGACCCACCCATCCGTCATTTGGACAGGTGAAACCTGTCATGGACAGGTAGAAATATCACTGGAGCAAAGAAGAGATATTGTCAGTTAAATTGAAAATGGGTGTCACATGTGAACCTGTAGTTTATTTCAGGTTATAAAACACATCTCAACTGGCTTGTATATACAGTAGTCCTCCCTTCACCAGACCCTCTGACGAGTAGACACCTGCTATGCCGGGACACCGTCTCAACGTATGGACTGTTCTATCATGTTAATGTCCCTCTGATGTGAGGACACCTGGTGGATGCGGACAGCGGACAAGATATTTTGGTTTTCAATTTCATTCCATATTGTTAAAATAATATTATTAAAATAATAATAAACTTCATATAGAGTAAATCTCTGTTCAGTAGTGTCGACTGCAGTAGTTAAAAGTTATAAGACATAAATAAAATAAAAGTACAAGTAAAACATATGAATAGCTAAATCATTGATTTGATTTAGTTTTATCTCCTGTTACACAGGGCTTTATGCAGGATAAAATTATTGCCATTCACACATGTTTTGGTGGACACATGGATGTTAACTGTTAAGCCAGTTTACAAACTTTCAAATGTGCCTGATGACCTGAAATGGACTACAAACACACATGTAACACCATTTACACTCACTTCCAAGGCATAACTAACAATATTTATGGCTTTTTTTGCTCCTGCATTTTTTTACCTGTCCACCCATATTTCTATACGTCCATATTTGTTTTTACCCATCAAAATGACAGGTGGACGGGTCTCTGCATAAAGCTATGCTCCTGTAGTTCAGTTCCGTACAACAAAGGTGGCAGTGTTGTAATTTGTATTATTTATCAATGTAGTCAACAAATATAATATATAAAATACGAGCATAGCAACTGCAAAAAAATGTAAATATACCATGCCTGCCATGACGGGGAATTGAACCCGGGCCGCTGGCGTGACAGGCAGAATGCTAACCACTACACTACCCACGCCACTTACGACATTATCCACACCTCTTGCCTCATCATTGTTAGGACAGAATAGTATTTAGAAAAAACTTCTATGAACACATGGCAACTGTATTTAGTAAGCAGCTAGTAAAACCTATGCACTGAGTTCAAATTATCTGTCTGTGATAGATGCTCCATCAGTCCAATCATTTGAAGTAAGAATTGATAAACTATGGAAAAATCATCCTATAAAAATGATTTTACTGCACCACCTCTACTATGGACTGTGTCACCTTTAGACGCATGCGCACAGTCTCAAAACAATGCTCAAGACAGAGCTGGCACAAGAAGCAGGAATGCCTAATACTAGCCAGAAAAGGACCTGTAAGAAATAAACACCCTTTCCTACCTGCTCTGCGAATAATAGCAATGTTTTTCTTAATTTCCAGAGCATGCGTCACGTACTGCTCTGCGAATAGTGGTGAGTGTAACCTTATTCGCTGAGCTGCTCTGTGAATAGCCAGTCAGTTTACGAAACATGGCAAAACACGATCGGCTTGGACTGTGTTAGTTGGTACCAGGCTTGGCCTTGGGCTTGGAACCACGATTATTGCTTACAATCTGTATCTGCCGATACTAACTAAGATACGTGTATAATCTGTAGTTGAAACCCAGCTTTTGCAATCTGCCGATTCGGGTACTATAGTTTAATGATCAATATGAAAACACATCGGAGCCTGGCCCACAGGCCAGCGTAATCCGAATCAACTACATTCAGTCTGTGTCGACTCACCGTGGTCTCACACTCAATCTCATTGCGAGTGAGACTGACAGTGACAGGCCAGGCCAAATAGAAGCATTTATCCTTACCGATAGTTTGTATAACGATTTAACGTTGCTGCAGCTATGCTCGTCGATACATTGTATCTTATGTCCTGGCGTATTAAGGAAATACACCATAATGTATTGCTAAATCAAACAAATATGCAATTGCAAGATAAAAATCCACACGAAAATAACCGGAAATAACGGAAGTCGTAAAATGAATGCGCAATAAGAGTGCGCTGTATTCAACGAAAGGGTTATCATTTATTCGCAATTCTATTCTTAAGAAAATACAATAATACAAATTGCTTCAAAGTATATTTATTACGTAATGAGGTAGAGTAAAATTATTCAAGCCACGGTTTCGTTCTGTGACTTAGATGGAATTCTTGACAATGATATAACCGAATGCGTTGTATTGGTGGAAATAATGTAGCCTCCATTTTCCATGGCTAAACATGAGAAACGCCATAAACACTTCCGCGTTCGCGCGCCAGATCAGAAGTTGTTTTGATGAAACACATGTTACATAAATACGTGATGCGGTTATCATCACGTTATGAAACAGTGTATGAATCGTATCCGAGTCTTTGTGATATTGATTTGCGGAGTAACGACAACCGTTCGGGGAACAACACGACTACACACGAATGGAACCGGTTTGGACCCGGTGTCTGCCCCGGTAACGTTGTCATTGCCATCACTTCCACCATTCAGAGGGCGTGCAACTTGTCATTATTTGACAGATCATATTATCTGCTACGAAAATGCGTCATTATACATGACCCATTCAACTGGTCAAGGACAAGAAATTAAAATATGTTTCACCGCATTTAGTAGACGGTTCGACCTGATCTTACAACGCATTGAACCATCAACAGTGCTTTCTTCACACAAACTGAACATAACAATAATTGGTTTACATACGCAGAGCAGACAAACCGTTGACATTAGACAATACTACACCGGTCGCTTGCTTGGTGAACATTCACGGTTTTTTGGTCATTTTCAAAATGGTGTTTTGTATGGAGAAATTTATACAGGAGCTGAAACATATTTTGTGGAACCATTTGAAAGATACTTCAAAAGTGCAGAGGCAAACCATTTGAAAGTGGTGGTATACAGAGAACAAGATATCATGCAGCTAACGCACTCACTCGGCACACATTATAAAAGCATTGCAACTGGTCACCAACATGAGAACTTATCTATATTTTATCACAAGGAAGAAACAGTGCACTTTCAAAGGCATAGGCAAAAAAGACACCCAGCTCAAACAGGTCACAAGGCATGTGGATTGAAAATAATAGTGGATTATAATTTCTACAAATATTACTGTGATGGATCAGTCATGAAGACGGTTGATGAAATTGTTTATGCCGTTACAACTGCCAGCACAATATTTAGAACTATGGACTTTGATTCTGATGGTAAACCAGATATTATTGGCTTTACTATAAAAGAAATTGTACTGCACGAACGCAATTCATCATGGTATTACTTAAGTGAAAGTGAAAATCCACTCCAAGTACTAAGTACATTCACTAAATATGATCTTAGTGATTATTGCCTAGGCGTGTTATTCACATATCATGAATTGAAAGATGGTGTACTTGGCCTTGCATGGAGAGCAAGTTCTTCTTGGCATGGACGACCAGGAGGAATTTGTGGTTCACCGGGCTCAGCAAGGAGTCTTAATTCTCTAATTGTAACAGCAGATTGTTATGGTTCACCAGTTCCTAGATGGCTGCTTGCCATGTCATTGACTCATGAACTAGGACACTCGTTCGGTTCTCAACACGACAACTCTAGTAACCCTGAATGTTTCCCAGACAGTTATAGTGGAAACTACATCATGAGCGATCATATAACGTACAGATTAAAACCGAACAACAAAAAGTTTTCCAAGTGTAGCCTGTTGCAGATGAGCCCTGTTGTGTTTTACAAGAGCCACTGCTTTGAAACTTTAAGTGTAGCGTCGCTGTGTGGCAACTATATGCTAGATCCCGGTGAGGGATGTGACTGCGGCCCTGTGCCTGACCAGTGTCACTTTGTTGACCCGTGCTGTGTACCACAAACAGCGGGTCAGTCTGGATGCAGGGTGGCAACAGAGCTCGGCAAGAACTGCAGCGCAAGAGCGTCTGCTTGCTGCTCTCAAGACTGTCAGGTTGAAACCCGCTCCACTATCTGCAGGAATGCCACTGAATGCACAGAAGCTGCCTTCTGCAATGGCATTGATTTTGACTGCCCTGAGACCATGCCACGCCCTGATGGAACTCTGTGCATGGGTGGGATGCGTGTGTGTGTACACGGCGATTGCATCCTGAGCAGGTGTCGACGTTACGGCTGGGAAGATTGCCAGTGCCTTGAGAAAACATCCGAATTCTGTCAGTTTTGCTGCAGACATTTCAGTGCACAACCTGTATGTGTTCCTGCGTACACGATCTCTCGCACTGATGACTTACTAGAACCTGTCTACAAACCATTCGGAGAAATGTGTGGCAATGAAGTCGGCTACTGTAACAACGAACATGTTTGTGTTACTGGATATACCAGGGCCTGCGTTGAGATAATGAAGCATGCGTTCAATTTCACCAGTAATGAAGTGTTTGTTAACTGGCTGCTTAACCAGTGGTTTTTGGTTTTGTTTGCAGTAAGCTCTGCAGCACTATGTTGTGCAATGCTACACATGTACACTAGCTCCCTGAACACATTTACTCTGACACCCTACATGACTGGCAGAGAGATCGCTCTGAAGGAGAATATAAGGACTGAGAATGTGTCGCTAGCTGATCAACTACTAGACTTAGAATCAAGCTATCTGTGGAAACTAAGTAATCTGACTAAAGGTTCCACTATTACTATGGTTATGGGTATAACTCGGTTGTACTACCTGTTTCCAACCGTGCCAAACGCTGTACTAACAGAGGTGATCAACAGTAGCAGTTGTGAGGAACTGGCAGTGAGGTGGCTTCTGCTAAAAGGTTATCCTATGAGGAAGCTTCCACCACAGCTACCGAAATGTTAAAACAAATGGTCTCAGGTTTTGTGTAAGTTACAATCACAGTTGATCACCACCAGTGTGAAAACATGAATTTGAGCAACCCAAAATTATTCTAATGCCATAGTATGGTGACTGTGTCATGTCCATTAGCATCAGAATGAGCTGTCCTCTGTCAACAATGTTCTCAGAGCTGTTGTCATTTGACTACTGTAAACAGTGACAGGAGACACATCCTGACTCTGACTTGATTTAAGGTACAATCGTGTAATAACTGGCACTGAACTTGCAAATGAATACAAATAAGTACCCGTGTATGAATGTACATGTTTCAATAATGAAAATGTTGGTGTTTATACATTACCACAATGAAAACTATTAAGTGTAGGCATTTCCAAGTGTTATTTGTTGTGCAGTATACTGTTTTCTGTACTCAGAACTTGTCACTGGAGAATGGCAATCACTAGGGCTGGGGTCAATTCCAATCCACTTTGATTCAATTCCTTCTGTAATTGCTCAATTCCCGCTCCAGTTTCATATAACAATAAGTCAACCTTACACGATTAATGTGCACACACTGCATCATATTATTTATAATTATAATACATATTACATCAAAATGAGTAAACCATAATTATTGGCAGCAACATAACAATATCAGATGTCAATTCCTTTGTCCATTTTTTTCAAATTCCTACTTTAATTCCTTTTGTTCAAAACCTTTCAATTCCTACTCCAATTATGGAATTAATCAAATCCTTTTGGAATTGACCCCAGGCCTGAAAGTTACTAGTAACTAATCTTATCATTTGTTTAATCACAATGAAATTTGTTGAATGTATACTTTTCTTAATGTTGTGTTGTGCAGTACCTTTTACTGCATCCATAGTAAAATGTCATTGGTGGTCAGCAGTAACTGTGTCGTCAGTCTGCCGACTAGTCTTGTTACGTTTGGTGTCACTGTGGTTGATCAAACTGTTCTAGTTATTAATTACACATTTTCTGTTGTAGAAAGGTTGACATGCTAGTTTTTGTATATTAATATTTGTCATTCAATTTAGAGCATTTGTAACAACTATGTGCTGATTCAAGGTATCCATTTGATCACTGGTGTGTTATCTACCAATTTGCATTATATATTAACAACTAGTTGTAGCATTTTGTTTTCTTTATTGGTGTGCCATAATTTGCTGTAGTACAAATAAAAAGTTGGTGGGAACAATTTAAAAATAAATATACTGGTACAGGTACTGTAACGACGGTAATTGCTGCCTTTGGCTGATTGACAGCCTGGTGTGCTACCGAGTGACCACTACTCCCGACTATGACCACTGCCCCTGACTAAGAATCCTTGGACCTGTCTCCTGCCATGTGTGTATATAATATGTACATTGAACTATGTCACATCGTCCAGTTACAACCAAACAACGTATTCTTTTCCGTCCAGTTTTAATGTACATCATAAAATAAATCCTACAAAAAACACAATCGTGGCACCCAAATAAATGTGACAAGTGATTTGAGCAAGTTCAATGTGCATTGATTTCAATACAAATATGTTCACAACTATAGCAACAGTTTCTAGGACGCAGTTAACACAGAACGACCACGGCGGCCAGGACTGTTTATGTAGTATTTGTGTTGTGTGTGCTGTCTTCGAGCGGCACCATGAAGAAATCAAGGTCCTGGAAAAACGCCCCGTCGTTGTCTCCGCCCCCAAACACAACCACCTCGTCGTGTCCATCATTGCTGTGTTTGTACGGCAAACAGAGGGCGCTGTGACCTGTACGCGCTTGTGTCGGCAAAGGCATCTCGACACGGGTCCACGTGGCGCACTCTACAGGAGAAACAAGTCGAGACAAATGTAGACACCTACGCAGCATCATATATTACACAACATAACTCCTACAAAAAACACAATCATAAATGCTGATAAATTTCACCAACAATGTATTATGTAGGCTTGTTATTTGGAAACATTTATAAAGCGCCATCTATCCAGGTTAAAAACCTGCTCCAAGGCGCTAACAATATAAAATAAATAAATACATAATATACAGCTATATAATTAAGTTAAATTAATAGGTTAAATAAGTTAATTCAATCAATAAGTTGAATACAATAAAAATTGACATTGCAAAATCAGACATGCCTAAAGATTAAGACAGGCAAACTTTAAATTATATTACTAAAGTAGTTAAAAATGTGTAAATGGTCAAGTCATTTAAATGTCACCTAAGCTAGCCATGCAATGTTCTAAAGGCTATGCTGAAGAGATGTGTCTTTAGCAATGTCTTAATGTTGCCACTGAGTCAGTGTCTCTAACAGCATGGGGTAGATTGTTTCAAAGTGCCACATCCGATACCCCAACTGGTACATGTATACATGTATTACTGAACAGGACTGTCAAAGCCAGCAGGGCTCGAAGTCTGTATTCAACAATGCTGAAGAAGACATCACAAAGGTGCAGAATGCTCTGCTGAGCCAAACAGATTCAGACAAGTACACATGCTGAAACAACACAAATTCATGTTTTCTAATAACTCACCAAGATTGAAGATGAACGTGTCATCCAGAGCATTGTTTCCATTGTAGCCTCCATGGATGAGTACACGGGAGCCAGCCAGGGCACAGGACGCATGCCAACTGTAGCAAAACACAGTTATGGATGAGTACACGGGAGCCAGCCAGGGCACAGGACGCATGCCAACTGTAGCAAAACACAGTTATGGATGAGAACACGGGAGCCAGCCAGGGCACAGGACGCATGCCAACTGTAGCAAAACACAGTTATGGATGAGTACACGGGAGCCAGCCAGAGCACAGGACGCATGCCAACTGTAGCAAAACACAGTTATGGATGAGAACACGGGAGCCAGCCAGGGCACAGGACACATGCCAACTGTAGCAAAACACAGTTATGGATGAGAACACGGGAGCCAGCCAGGGCACAGGACACATGCCAACTGTAGCAAAACACAGTCATGGATGAGTACACGGGAGCCAGCCAGGGCACAGGACACATGCCAACTGTAGCAAAACACAGTCATGGATGAGTACACGGGAGCCAGCCAGGGCACAGGACGCATGCCAACTGTAGCAAAACACAGTTATGGATGAGTACACGGGAGCCAGCCAGGGCACAGGACACATGCCAACTGTAGCAAAACACAGTTATGGATGAGTACACGGGAGCCAGCCAGGGCACAGGACACATGCCAACTGTAGCAAAACACAGTTATGGATGAGAACACGGGAGCCAGCCAGGGCACAGGATGCATGCCAACTGTAGCAAAACACAGATATGGATGAGAACACAAGAGCCAGTCATGATACACAACACACTGTCAAAAACACAGACACAGCTGTATAATGGGATGATTTCAGATTTGTTTTTCTATATGTGGCCTGATTCATGGAAATAAAGTGCATGTAATCCTAGTTACTTAGTTTTAAATAAAACCAAAAAATTAAGACTAAAAATATTATAATGCTCCTTCCATACTTAATATTTATAAACATTTAAGAAGTATATGTGTATTAAACAATAACAAATTAATTATTGTGTTACACAAACAAATTTAAGTGTTAACACCAGCATATTATAGAAATGCTATTCTTAAGATGTGTTGTAAATTGCAGCTGTGTCCTTGCCATGTTGACATTGTATTTCATGGATTAGCTGCTGTACAAAATAATCCATGTCCCTGACCATACACAGTCCATCATATAATACATACAGTCAGTACATACAGAAGTGGCAAAGACACACGCCGCAACTGAATTTAAGAAAATCAACCCCTTCTGGCCAATCAGTTATACGATTAGTCGCACAGCTTTATGTGTTATATCCATGCATACCTCCGGGGGGAGGGCGGGGTTCCAATAATTTTGGGCTGGATCCACTCCACAATACCTGAAACAGGTGCAAACAACCTATTACACAACGCTCAACAACACAAGTTAAAAATAGTGCCACAAAACATTTGATGAATTTTGCCGACAGTAAATTTCCGAGCACAACACAGAACAAAACAAAGTTTTGCAAGTTTATTAGCATTTGCTTAGAAAACATTAGAAAAATATGTTGAAGGTATACTGGTTAGAAAATGTAAATAAAATATGTTTATAAGCAGCTGCTGTTCACATTCATGGTGAAATTGCAAGAATGTACGACATGTACTGTGAACGTCTGGCTAATTATTACCCATCAGAATAGACAATCTCCACATAAGTCACTGACGGCAGAGGCAGTCATAAAAAAGTGGCAGAGCAAGATTTTATTTACATGTTCATTTAGTGACTACCGGTAATTCAATTTGCAGTAAAACAATTACACAAATTTCTAGATTTTCATTCCCAGTAAGTGGAGTAGTACATACACTGTACATACATACCTAGGTCAAGTACGTGAAGGTCATTGAAGCAGATAGGGGCGTCCCACCCTCCAAACACAACCAGTTTATCTTGCAGCAGAGTCGCTGAATGTCTGCATCAACAGATACATAATAAAATTGTAAGCACGAAACACGATGACAGGTCAGCACTACATGGAACTGGTCAAGCTGTTCCTAAACTCACGAGTAAATAAAAGTGCATGGCAGAATAGGGATTTCAAAAATACACCGTCCAGTAAATCTTAATTAAAAGGATATTCATTCTGTGTTTTAGACCAAATTCCACGGCCATACAGACAGTAACATTTCTACAGGTTAATTTTCAAACTATTTCTCCCACATTACATATTTTAACAGAAAATACTAAACCACATTCACAACATAAAAGCAGTGTTGCTGTGACACAGAAAACAAATTATTCAAATTATTTCATGCTGCTTGGGACAAATCGAGCGACAGAGTGAATACTGAACACTGCAGGACAGAAAGTTATGGAGCATCTTGTTCCCGAGAGGCCCCATAATGCTAACGACCAATTTTTTTACCACAAGTGAAACTGAAAAACATGCAACATACAGGTGACAAAAATCAAGTAATTTTTTTTATTTTATTCAAAAAAGTCTTGATAGGTAAACCATTTATTAATCAATAATCAAGAGTTGTTTGAAGCAAACACATTATACTGATTAGCACTGCATAAATGACTTTGTATTTGGACAGAGTACAATGCAACCTATAAATAGAACCTATAACTTGCCCTGATCTTGGAGTTGGTTTTGTTCCGTTGACAATTGGTTCGTACCAGCTCTCGTCCATCGGGTTAAACACATGTATGTCGTTGCTACAGCCATCAGGCTGGGGGTCGGGGCGAGGGTAAACACCCCCAAACACCCACAGTTCATGTCTGTACAGTGTGCCACTGTGGTAGGCCCGAGCAGGAGCCTTTCCATTCGCCTGCAACATTTACATACAACGCATTTATTAATTCTACTGCGAGACTGTCCTGTGGGATACTCTATGACCACGTATTTTTATGAACTGTTATCATTTCTTAAGTAACTAATTTATTATTTCTTTATTGTATTTCTTTATATTATAATTCTAATGTGTTCCTTTTAATTTATCTTACGTATTTATATTTATACAATTATCTTAAACATTTGTGTTAAAATATTTAAAAACAATGTCATAAATCTTAATTACTTGGTACGTATACATTTATATTTCTTGCTTTTTAAATATAATATCAAATTTACCATTATAATTATACACTTTTAAAACTTTTTCTTTTAAACTATTGTACGATTCCACGTTTTATTGTGGTGTGTGTATGCACCTACGAACTGGTCCCGGAGATATGGAAATACTAGTAATAATAATACATCATGAGGGAAATAAAGAAGACTGTTGTCAGCATGGGTCAGTGTCATTGTTCTAGTCAACTGGTGTTTGCTTAGATAAAAGTCCACAATGCCGCTGATATTGTACTAACTGCAAAGATCATTACAATATGGATCATTAACAGGATCATGAAATCATCCAGATGGATCTATGTGAAAGTGGTGTGGATGTAGACACAATGTATATACTGAGATAGCTTACTTCCTCTAGCATAGACACTAATGTAGATGGTAGATTTGTTACCACCAATAACTGCTCTTTGTAACATGGTGATGATGAGAAAAGGATATTTTGAAAAAGATTCAGAAAAACATATCAGCTGTATTTAATATATTACAAAGTCATAGTTATGCTAGCAAACATTCACTAATCACTACAACAATCCTGGTGTGTTTTATTAGTCTTACTGAAAGATCAAAAGTAAGTTTTAATTTTTACTGCCCATTCAAATATTGCAGCCATGAACACTATTTTTTCCGATAACGATTTTCTAGTTTTTCGTTGGAAATAAGCATCCGTCACGATATTGACTTCTTTTTCCAAACATACTCAAAAAATATATCGATAGACAAGGTAATCCTATTTTGAGTTCATTACATGATCAAGTATCTGCACCAGCCATGTGTGTGCAACTGTATACCCTTCCCCAAGGGGCAAAGACAAGGACAAACAGGACCTACCTTCACCATCTGCCACTGCCAGTCAGTCAATTCCTATCACCTGAATGTCACTGAACCACTTCAGGTTCTTGGAGCCACCGTAGATGTAGATACTGCCGACTGTGGGGTCGTAGATGGCCGTGTGACCCATCCGCATGTCTGGCTTCAGGTTGCTGGAGGTCTTCCCCTGACTCGTCCACTTGCCCTTCTCTACCCAACAAACACACTCATTGTGACTCGTCCACTTGCCCTTCTCTGCCCAACAAACACACTCATTGTGACTCGTCCACTTGCCCTTCTCTGCCCAACAAACACACTCATTGTGACTCGTCCACTTGCCCTTCTCTGTCCAACAAACACACTCATTGTGACTCGTCCACTTGCCCTTCTCTGTCCAACAAACACACTCATTGTGACTCGTCCACTTGCCCTTCTCTGTCCAACAAACACACTCATTGTGACTCGTCCACTTGCCCTTCTCTGTCCAACAAACACACTCATTGTGACTCGTCCACTTGCCCTTCTCTGTCCAACAAACACACTCATTCTGACTCGTCCACTTGCCCTTCTCTGTCCAACAAACACACTCATTGTGACTCGTCCACTTGCCCTTCTCTGTCCAACAAACACACTCATTGTGACTCGTCCACTTGCCCTTCTCTGTCCAACAAACACACTCATTGTGACTCGTCCACTTGCCCTTCTCTGTCCAACAAACACACTCATTGTGACTCGTCCACTTGCCCTTCTCTGTCCAACAAACACACTCATTGTGACTCGTCCACTTGCCCTTCTCTGTCCAACAAACACACTCATTGTGACTCGTCCACTTGCCCTTCTCTGCCCAACAAACACACTCATTGTGACTCGTCCACTTGTCCTTCTCTGGCCAACAAACACACTCATTGTGACTCGTCCACTTGCCCTTCTCTGCCCAACAAACACACTCATTGCGACTCGTCCACTTGCCCTTCTCTGTCCAACAAACACACTCATTGTGACTCGTCCACTTGCCCTTCTCTGTCCAACAAACACACTCATTGTGACTCGTCCACTTGTCCTTCTCTGTCCAACAAACACACTCATTCTGACTCGTCCACTTGCCCTTCTCTGCCCAACAAACACACTCATTGTGACTCGTCCACTTGCCCTTCTCTGTCCAACAAACACACTCATTGCGACTCGTCCACTTGTCCTTCTCTGGCCAACAAACACACTCATTGTGACTCGTCCACTTGTCCTTCTCTGCCCAACAAACACACTCATTGTCACTCGTCCACTTGCCCTTCTCTGCCCAACAAACACACTCATTGTGACTCGTCCACTTGCCCTTCTCTGCCCAACAAACACACTCATTCTGACTCGTCCACTTGCCCTTCTCTGTCCAACAAACACACTCATTGCGACTCGTCCACTTGCCCTTCTCTGTCCAACAAACACACTCATTGTGACTCGTCCACTTGCCCTTCTCTGCCCAACAAACACACTCATTGTGACTCGTCCACTTGCCC
This sequence comes from Ridgeia piscesae, assembly GCA_025642075.2. Classification (NCBI taxonomy): domain Eukaryota; kingdom Metazoa; phylum Annelida; class Polychaeta; order Sabellida; family Siboglinidae; genus Ridgeia; species Ridgeia piscesae. The sequence continues at coordinate 14,817 of JAODUO010000245.1, read as the reverse complement.
TTCTCTGCCCAACAAACACACTCATTGTGACTCGTCCACTTGCCCTTCTCTGGCCAACAAACACACTCATTGCGACTCGTCCACTTGCCTTCTCTGCCCAACAAACACACTCATTGTGGACTCGTCCACTTGCCCTTCTCTGTCCAACAAACACACTCATTCTGACTCGTCCACTTGCCCTTCTCTGGCCAACAAACACACTCATTGTGACTCGTCCACTTGCCCTTCTCTGTCCAACAAACACACTCATTGTGACTCGTCCACTTGCCCTTCTCTGGCCAACAAACACACTCATTGTGACTCGTCCACTTGCCCTTCTCTGCCCAACAAACACACTCATTGTGACTCGTCCACTTGCCCTTCTCTGCCCAACAAACACACTCATTGTGACTCGTCCACTTGCCCTTCTCTGCCCAACAAACACACTCATTGTGACTCGTCCACTTGCCCTTCTCTGCCCAACAAACACACTCATTGTGACTCGTCCACTTGCCCTTCTCTGCCCAACAAACACACTCATTGTGACTCGTCCACTTGCCCTTCTCTGCCCAACAAACACACTCATTGTGACTCGTCCACTTGCCCTTCTCTGTCCAACAAACACACTCATTGTGACTCGTCCACTTGCCCTTCTCTGCCCAACAAACACACTCATTGTGACTCGTCCACTTGCCCTTCTCTGCCAACAAACACACTCATTGTGACTCGTCCACTTGCCCTTCTCTGCCCAACAAACACACTCATTGTGACTCGTCCACTTGCCCTTCTCTGTCCAACAAACACACTCATTGTGACTCGTCCACTTGCCCTTCTCTGTCCAACAAACACACTCATTGTGACTCGTCCACTTGCCCTTCTCTGCCCAACAAACACACTCATTGTGACTCGTCCACTTGCCCTTCTCTGTCCAACAAACACACTCATTGTGACTCGTCCACTTGCCCTTCTCTGCCCAACAAACACACTCATTGTGACTCGTCCACTTGCCCTTCTCTGCCCAACAAACACACTCATTGTGACTCGTCCACTTGCCCTTCTCTGCCCAACAAACACACTCATTGTGACTCGTCCACTTGCCCTTCTCTGCCCAACAAACACACTCATTGTGACTCGTCCACTTGCCCTTCTCTGTCCAACAAACACACTCATTGTGACTCGTCCACTTGCCCTTCTCTGTCCAACAAACACACTCATTGTGACTCGTCCACTTGCCCTTCTCTGCCAACAAACACACTCATTGTGACTCGTCCACTTGCCCTTCTCTGTCCAACAAACACACTCATTGTGACTCGTCCACTTGCCCTTCTCTGCCCAACAAACACACTCATTGTGACTCGTCCACTTGCCCTTCTCTGCCCAACAAACACACTCATTGTGACTCGTCCACTTGCCCTTCTCTGCCCAACAAACACACTCATTGTGACTCGTCCACTTGCCCTTCTCTGCCCAACAAACACACTCATTGTGACTCGTCCACTTGCCCTTCTCTGCCCAACAAACACACTCATTGTGACTCGTCCACTTGCCCTTCTCTGCCCAACAAACACACTCATTGTGACTCGTCCACTTGCCCTTCTCTGCCCAACAAACCCCTCATTGTGACTCGTCCACTTGCCCTTCTCTGCCCAACAAACACACTCATTGTGACTCGTCCACTTGCCCTTCTCTGCCCAACAAACACACTCATTGTGACTCGTCCACTTGCCCTTCTCTGCCCAACAAACACACTCATTGTGACTCGTCCACTTGCCCTTCTCTGCCCAACAAACACACTCATTGTGACTCGTCCACTTGCCCTTCTCTGCCCAACAAACACACTCATTGTGACTCGTCCACTTGCCCTTCTCTGCCCAACAAACACACTCATTGTGACTCGTCCACTTGCCCTTCTCTGCCAACAAACACACTCATTGTGACTCGTCCACTTGCCCTTCTCTGTCCAACAAACACACTCATTGTGACTCGTCCACTTGCCCTTCTCTGCCCAACAAACACACTCATTGTGACTCGTCCACTTGCCCTTCTCTGCCAACAAACACACTCATTGTGACTCGTCCACTTGCCCTTCTCTGCCCAACAAACACACTCATTGTGACTCGTCCACTTGCCCTTCTCTGCCCAACAAACACACTCATTGTGACTCGTCCACTTGCCCTTCTCTGCCCAACAAACACACTCATTGTGACTCGTCCACTTGCCCTTCTCTGCCCAACAAACACACTCATTGTGACTCGTCCACTTGCCCTTCTCTGCCCAACAAACACACTCATTGTGACTCGTCCACTTGCCCTTCTCTGCCAACAAACACACTCATTGTGACTCGTCCACTTGCCCTTCTCTGCCCAACAAACACACTCATTGTGACTCGTCCACTTGCCCTTCTCTGCCAACAAACACACTCATTGTGACTCGTCCACTTGCCCTTCTCTGCCCAACAAACACACTCATTGTGACTCGTCCACTTGCCCTTCTCTGCCAACAAACACACTCATTGTGACTCGTCCACTTGCCCTTCTCTGCCCAACAAACACACTCATTGTGACTCGTCCACTTGCCCTTCTCTGCCCAACAAACACACTCATTGTGACTCGTCCACTTGCCCTTCTCTGCCCAACAAACACACTCATTGTGACTCGTCCACTTGCCCTTCTCTGCCCAACAAACACACTCATTGTGACTCGTCCACTTGCCCTTCTCTGCCCAACAAACACACTCATTGTGACTCGTCCACTTGCCCTTCTCTGCCCAACAAACACACTCATTGTGACTCGTCCACTTGCCCTTCTCTGCCCAACAAACACACTCATTGTGACTCGTCCACTTGCCCTTCTCTGCCCAACAAACACACTCATTGTGACTCGTCCACTTGCCCTTCTCTGGCCAACAAACACACTCATTGTGACTCGTCCACTTGCCCTTCTCTGTCCAACAAACACACTCATTCTGACTCGTCCACTTGCCCTTCTCTGTCCAACAAACACACTCATTGTGACTCGTCCACTTGCCCTTCTCTGTCCAACAAACACACTCATTGTGACTCGTCCACTTGCCCTTCTCTGCCCAACAAACACACTCATTGTGACTCGTCCACTTGCCCTTCTCTGCCCAACAAACACACTCATTGTGACTCGTCCACTTGCCCTTCTCTGCCCAACAAACACACTCATTGTGACTCGTCCACTTGCCCTTCTCTGCCCAACAAACACACTCATTGTGACTCGTCCACTTGCCCTTCTCTGCCCAACAAACACACTCATTGTGACTCGTCCACTTGCCCTTCTCTGCCCAACAAACACACTCATTGTGACTCGTCCACTTGCCCTTCTCTGCCCAACAAACACACTCATTGTGACTCGTCCACTTGCCCTTCTCTGCCCAACAAACACACTCATTGTGACTCGTCCACTTGCCCTTCTCTGCCCAACAAACACACTCATTGTGACTCGTCCACTTGCCCTTCTCTGCCCAACAAACACACTCATTGTGACTCGTCCACTTGCCCTTCTCTGCCCAACAAACACACTCATTGTGACTCGTCCACTTGCCCTTCTCTGCCCAACAAACACACTCATTGTGACTCGTCCACTTGCCCTTCTCTGCCCAACAAACACACTCATTGTGACTCGTCCACTTGCCCTTCTCTGTCCAACAAACACACTCATTGTGACTCGTCCACTTGCCCTTCTCTGCCCAACAAACACACTCATTGTGACTCGTCCACTTGCCCTTCTCTGCCCAACAAACACACTCATTGTGACTCGTCCACTTGCCCTTCTCTGCCCAACAAACACACTCATTGTGACTCGTCCACTTGCCCTTCTCTGCCCAACAAACACACTCATTGGACTCGTCCACTTGCCCTTCTCTGCCCAACAAACACACTCATTGTGACTCGTCCACTTGCCCTTCTCTGCCCAACAAACACACTCATTGTGACTCGTCCACTTGCCCTTCTCTGCCCAACAAACACACTCATTGTGACTCGTCCACTTGCCCTTCTCTGCCCAACAAACACACTCATTGTGACTCGTCCACTTGCCCTTCTCTGTCCAACAAACACACTCATTGTGACTCGTCCACTTGCCCTTCTCTGCCCAACAAACACACTCATTGTGACTCGTCCACTTGCCCTTCTCTGTCCAACAAACACACTCATTGTGACTCGTCCACTTGCCCTTCTCTGCCCAACAAACACACTCATTGTGACTCGTCCACTTGCCCTTCTCTGGCCAACAAACACACTCATTGTGACTCGTCCACTTGCCCTTCTCTGTCCAACAAACACACTCATTGTGACTCGTCCACTTGCCCTTCTCTGTCCAACAAACACACTCATTGTGACTCGTCCACTTGCCCTTCTCTGCCCAACAAACACACTCATTGTGACTCGTCCACTTGCCCTTCTCTGCCCAACAAACACACTCATTGTGACTCGTCCACTTGCCCTTCTCTGCCCAACAAACACACTCATTGTGACTCGTCCACTTGCCCTTCTCTGCCCAACAAACACACTCATTCTGACTCGTCCACTTGCCCTTCTCTGTCCAACAAACACACTCATTGTGACTCGTCCACTTGCCCTTCTCTGGCCAACAAACACACTCATTGTGACTCGTCCACTTGCCCTTCTCTGCCCAACAAACACACTCATTGTGACTCAGTCCACTTGCCCTTCTCTGCTCCAACAAACACACTCATTGTGACTCGTCCACTTGCCCTTCTCTGTCCAACAAACACACTCATTGTGACTCGTCCACTTGCCCTTCTCTGCCCAACAAACACACTCATTGTGACTCGTCCACTTGCCCTTCTCTGCCCAACAAACACACTCATTGTGACTCGTCCACTTGTCCTTCTCTGCCCAACAAACACACTCATTGTGACTCGTCCACTTGCCCTTCTCTGTCCAACAAACACACTCATTGTGACTCGTCCACTTGCCCTTCTCTGCCCAACAAACACACTCATTGTGACTCGTCCACTTGCCCTTCTCTGCCCAACAAACACACTCATTGTGACTCGTCCACTTGTCCTTCTCTGGCCAACAAACACACTCATTGTGACTCGTCCACTTGCCCTTCTCTGCCCAACAAACACACTCATTGTGACTCGTCCACTTGCCCTTCTCTGTCCAACAAACACACTCATTGTGACTCGTCCACTTGCCCTTCTCTGCCCAACAAACACACTCATTCTGACTCGTCCACTTGCCCTTCTCTGCCCAACAAACACACTCATTGTGACTCGTCCACTTGCCCTTCTCTGCCCAACAAACACACTCATTGTGACTCGTCCACTTGCCTTCTCTGCCAACAAACACACTCATTGTGACTCGTCCACTTGCCCTTCTCTGCCCAACAAACACACTCATTGTGACTCGTCCACTTGCCCTTCTCTGCCCAACAAACACACTCATTGTGACTCGTCCACTTGCCCTTCTCTGCCCAACAAACACACTCATTGTGACTCGTCCACTTGCCCTTCTCTGCCCAACAAACACACTCATTGTGACTCGTCCACTTGCCCTTCTCTGCCCAACAAACACACTCATTGTGACTCGTCCACTTGCCCTTCTCTGCCCAACAAACACACTCATTGTGACTCGTCCACTTGCCCTTCTCTGCCCAACAAACACACTCATTGTGACTCGTCCACTTGCCCTTCTCTGCCCAACAAACACACTCATTGTGACTCGTCCACTTGCCCTTCTCTGCCCAACAAACACACTCATTGTGACTCGTCCACTTGCCCTTCTCTGCCCAACAAACACACTCATTGTGACTCGTCCACTTGCCTTTTTCTGCCCAACAAACACTCATTGTGACTCGTCCACTTGCCATTCTCTGCCCAACAAACACACTCATTGTGACTCGTCCACTTGCCTTTTTCTGCCCAACAAACACTCATTGTGACTCGTCCACTTGCCATTCTCTGCCCAACAAACACACTCATTGTGACTCGTCCACTTGCCTTTTTCTGCCCAACAAACACTCATTGTGACTCGTCCACTTGCCCTTCTCTGCCCAACAAACACACTCATTGTGACTCGTCCACTTGCCCTTCTCTGCCCAACAAACACACTCATTGTGACTCGTCCACTTGCCCTTCTCTGCCCAACAAACACTCATTGTGACTCGTCCACTTGCCCTTCTCTGCCCAACAAACACACTCATTGTGACTCGTCCACTTGCCTTTTTCTGCCCAACAAACACTCATTGTGACTCGTCCACTTGCCATTCTCTGCCCAACAAACACACTCATTGTGACTCGTCCACTTGCCCTTCTCTGCCCAACAAACACTCATTGTGACTCGTCCACTTGCCCTTCTCTGCCCAACAAACACACTCATTGTGACTCGTCCACTTGCCCTTCTCTGCCCAACAAACACACTCATTGTGACTCGTCCACTTGCCCTTCTCTGCCCAACAAACACACTCATTGTGACTCGTCCACTTGCCCTTCTCTGCCCAACAAACACACTCATTGTGACTCGTCCACTTGCCCTTCTCTGCCCAACAAACACACTCATTCTGACTCGTCCACTTGCCCTTCTCTGCCCAACAAACACACTCATTCTGACCCGTCCACTTGCCCTTCTCTGCCCAACAAACACACTCATTCTGACCCGTCCACTTGCCCAACAAATGTAAATTCTCTCTGACTCATTTATACAGTGCCATTTAGTAATGGAGTGCCCAGTTTTGTGTGTTTAATGTAAGGTTTCTCAAGGGAAAATAGCAATTCTGCGAAACCAAAGGTAGAACATGCTTTGCAACCAGTAAAATACTTTAATTAAATTAGCAACAATTCTTTGATGTACTTATATATAAATTATCTCTGAAACGTTTCTTACAACATTGCAACTGTAGAATATCCGTGTCAGGCACCATAAAACAATTAATTATATTTTCTATAACTTTATAAAGGGTATTTGTGAGTTGTCAGGTAATTCATTCAATGACTCATATAGATCACCCCAACACATCAGCTACCAACCACCAAATTATTTTGCATTAATTAAAATTTTACAAAACGCAACTGGAATTTGTTGAGACTTTGGGAACTATCAACTTATCCGGCAGAAGAAATTTCTTCATGTTTCTGTGTACCTAAGTCAAGATGCCAGATGGAATCTTTACAGAACTGCTGCTTGTCCCCCTGTCCCCCTACCAGCACGGCCTCGTTCTCACTGATCATACACAGGCTGTGACCCCAACGCTTGCTTGGACTCACTGAAACACACGCCAACAATCAACTCACGGACTTTACCACTGGCAGTAACCATCTATAGTCCCCTACGTTTTACTAATAAATAAATAATTTCATAATACAAATGTTATTTACTCATACACAATTTAACGTTTTGTTATGCATGAATGAATTTACTTATGTACAATTCAATACTCCATCAGTTGATTGTATTTACTATTGTACAACATTTCAATTACCAATCAACACCCAATGGAAAGATACTATAAAAACATATTGACAATGATTTAAAAATGCAGCCATTTTCTAAACTAGCCAGTTTTGCCTTGGTTCAATATACTCAACTATACAAATGCTTTGAATACATACGATGTTGGAATAATTATGATTTATATTACATGAATTAATTACATTAAACATGCGAAACATCAATAAGTAGAAACGATGCACTGACCTGAACTGACCAGTTTACGTTGAGACTTCACCGCTACCACGGCCGGTGTGACATCAACAGGCGGCTCCAGTTTGACCTCCTCTATTTTACTCATCCCGTCCTTCTCCACCCCTGGCTCCGTCAGCTCATGCATGATGTTCATGTCCTTGTCCTTCAGTGGCTGCGCATCAACGTCACCCTTAGGTTTACTGTCCTTTGAGTCGACTGCTGTCTTGCTTATACACGCTCGCTTTGGCATATCTCTCTTCACCGACTGTTTAACAACCTGTCACCACGTCAACAGAACACAAGTTAGGTAACCATGGCAACATGATCTGTATGACAACAGAATATAACTGAAAAAAATGTGTCATGATGCATGTAAATGCCATGTACAAAAAATTAATGTAAGTTAAGTTAAATTAAAGAAATAACGGAATGATGATCTACTTATACAACCAACCCGCAGTAAACAATTTGGGTTGTCATTAAATATATTGAAATCATGCTTCACTTCAGGGTGGGTGACAAAAGTAATTAATAGTCGCCTGGACTATTGTAATTCTCTTTTAAATAACATAGCCAAAAATGACTTACTAAAAATCCAACGTGCAGAGAATTGTTTAGTACGTGTGGTACTTTCTCACCATCACCACCCATGGGTACTTAAGCAAATTGGCTTCCAATTATAACCAACTTAAATTGGCCAATGTTAATTATAAGTTTTACAATTATTATTATTAATTGTTTGAACAAGATTTCAATTTTACTGATCAAAACGATTCCTTGTAAACATGTATTTTGATATTTGTTTCTCCTTGAATAATGTGCTGTGTCTCACCAGTGGTGACGAGTATCGCCCTTCAAACCACACAGCCATTTGCTGCAGTCTTATTGTGCTACTTCCACATATGTTAACACTCATTTGTATACCCTGGCAACCTCTGGACCTTTCCCCTTGAATCTTTCCTGTTATTATTGTGTTTTCTTTCTAATGATATTTATTCCCCATAAATTGTGCCTTTTTGTTAATAATCTGTTTGACATGGCTGTCCTAAGGTTGCTTTCACCTCTTCTCCTTCAGTGCATGATGCATTGTCCTGTATAATATTGCATTACAATCATACTGGTATACATCAATATTGCGAATTTGCAACAGAAAGTTAAAAGTAAATTGACTGACCGTATCTTTAGAGGTGCTGTTGTTGCTAGGCGACTGACAGTCGCTGCTTTCTAATTCGCTGGTCTTCTCCCATTCTTCCTTCTTTTTCTTCACGCCCTCCTTCTGTCCTTCCTTACCCAGTCCCTTGCACTGCCTCTTTACAATCACCTCAGATTTACTGTTGGCTGCAGCTTGCTTTGTCTTCTCAACTGAGACTTCTTCACTTTTTCTTTTGGATTTGGTAAGTTTCTCTTCACCTTTTACACACACTGTTTGATTTGTGGCAGGGCTCTTTGCCTGAGTCTTTCCTTTCTTTGGTTTGTCGGTTTTCGTGTGGTCGCTCGTCACAGTGCAGGCGAGTCGCAGCGACCCAGTGGCCTTTGTCTGCTTACCCACATTCTCCCAGGACAGACATCTGAAACCACACCAGTCGGCCATTACTGTTTACATGTACAGCTGAATTGTACAGAACTGTGCATGTCACATTATGATTTAAGTGTACATTTTAAAGTCATGGACATATTTCCACTCCCAAATTTACTTTGGTAGGAATTGATGCTGCTGAAATGACTGGATTATTTTGGAATTAATTACTGACTTGACAGTAACTGAAGTGTGTCATGCTGACTGAAGGGAAAGTGTCATATCATGCTGCCTGAAATGTATGTCATCAAAATATTATGTTGAATACCTGTATTATTTAGTGTACAAGTATATAAAGACACTATAGTTAAAGGCATCAAGAACAACATCTGTGTACAACTAAACAAATTCAGAAAATTCCACCAGTTATTATAATATCAACATAATATGCTTAGTTGAAACATCACCTCAGGATATACCAATATCTTCCCATATCTATCTGCCAAGGTATATCCAATCAGTATATTGAAATCACATAATATTTACAGAAACTTCTAAATGTCTAAAAATTCAGTCATGGAATGACATAAAACTATTAGAGGTGATTGTTATTAATAAACGTTTACAGTATAATTATGGAATCAAAGTGTTTTACAACAGACGTACCTGCATTTTGATGACATCTGCCCCAAAGGTATCACATGGCTGCTGTCTGCTGCAGTCAATTCCACCTGTAGACTCTTCTCGGAGTCCCATTGGCCGAAGCCAAATATGACTAGTTGCTGCAGTGAGCCTCCCTCCACCAGCTTCTCAAACACCTGGCCATTCTTCTTCCTAAACAAATACATCTGACATGTTAAGATTTGTCACAGTCGAACACCCGCTTAGAAATATTCATTTGAAAAGGAACTACACAGTTTGTGACTTTCAGTCGGTTGTATGTGTGTGTGTGTGTGTGTGTGTGTGTGTGTGTGTGTGTGTGTGTGTGTGTGTGTGTGTGTGTGTGTGTGTGTTTGTGACTACTGAAGGACAAGCTAGGACATGAACATCATGGTTGAGCTAGGGAGACAGCCAGACAGGGATGGAAAAGGAAGGGCAGAGTAAAATAGAGGAAGGGGTCAAACTGAAGCAGCCTGTTGATGTCACGTGTCATGACAGCTGTTGTAGCAGTAACGAATACAGCTCAGTTCAAAGTCAGTGCTGATTTCCAGTGGATTTTGTAGAACATTGATCCTTGTTGAATGAGATGATGTAAACAGTATATAATGAAAATGTTTTGTATGTTTCTTTCTGGTAGTTGGAGAAGATGAATCTTGCAGCATTTCTTCGTTCTAGTAAAGCATTTGAATTTGGTTGCTGTGTTGGGATAACAGACGTTACATATTGAAGTTGTCGCCAGACAAGATCACTTGACAGTTTGCTAGTATGGTGATAGTGTTCCTTTGTACAACAAATTGCCAACAATATGGAGTGATCTACATAGTCAGGAGGACAGGAGCCTGCATAATTATAATTTTTCATACGTGTGAATTTTAAGAATATTTAAGCCACAAAAATACTGTTAAATTATTCACTTTATCTGGAATGCAACAATATTTTGTTTCCATTTATCCATGACTGAATATTTAAATTGTCTTCCTTTGACTTTGTGCCTCTTTACACGTTCAAAACGTTGAAATATTGATTTTCTTTCATCTTTGCTTGCCTACACTGACAGCCAGTGTCAGTGACCGTTACGTCACACTAGTACTAGTGACAAGTCGAGACGGATCTCGTTAATTATTGAACAATAAAGTCAGAGGTTTTGTCCCTGTTTTCATTAGTTTGTTATGTCTGGCGTGATTTGTGTCCAAAATAGTTTTGTCTATGGGGATATGTCCAGAAGGGGTTCTGTCTTATTACCTATCTACTCTAGACTAGTCCATGTTTACTTTAGGCTGGCCCTTTGGCTTTGGCTCTGCTAGCGTGGTGCCGGTTCTAATCTAGATCTAACCTGATCTAGCCACTGTGCGCTCGTTTCTAATACGTTTATTGTTTTGCCCATTTAATTTCCGACATGCGACAAGTTCAAATTACCTGATGAGTTCAACTGGGCGATCCTTTGGGTTGACAACGCAGAACAGTTTTAACTCCGATGGTTTCTCCATCTTCCGCAGGACAAAAGTGTACTTGAAAACTTCCCGCAAAATCTAATAAATGGCGGGCCAATTTTGGCCAATCAAATCGATGTAAAATGTCGACTCCCCCAAACTCACCGCGTGGCGCCACTGTGGTGATATTCAGCGACATCCTCACACCGCAGAGGCCGGTTGACGTATATTATGGTGTGCGTATACGTAGCGCAAATTGATTTAATCAAGGCATATGGGAAAACCCCATCATAGACTGAGAGGGAGCGAGAATCGTTGATACAGAAACAAACAGAAGAACCCGACAGATAAAGGAAGCCATCTGCATTATGAAGACAGAATAATACCAATTAACATGCCGAGACGAGGGCAATCATTTTATACAAGCTACCCCACATGTATGATGAAGTTATATTCGTAACTATACTGATGAAATCGACGTTACACGTCGATTTGGATTTGAAAATGAAAAATGATCTATCCTGAGAAGTGTTCAGTGTCTACATAGACTCTATACCTATAAATCTGCATTTTTTAAATCAAAAGAACGTCCAGTTCCTTCAACTTCTTCTATTAGTTGGGAGGGTCCATTTATGAACATTTAATGCCAATAGAAATTATAGAGATCCCAACACAGTGTGTCCACGACAGGTTTTTTTTATGAGTCTGCGACTGTGACGTAACAGCTTTCCTTTTTGTTGGGAGAGATCTGCCGTGTGTTGTTCTCGTCTTATTTGGGGGGGGGATGGGAGTGCAAAGGCACAAACTAGACGTACACTAAGACCTTCATTTGATGTCATCTTGATGGAACACCATTGGGGTAGTTGGAGGAAGGCAGAGGCAGAAGAAGCAGCGAGGGGAAGGCAGAGCCAGCTGAAATGACCTACACACTGTTCCATACTTGTAGACAACGCTGAACTATTACGGTTAGTGACTACTGTCATGTGAGCATATACGATATACTGCCAGATGGTACCTTTCCAGTAGTCGTCTAGTTCGTCTCTCCACCGTCTCACCGGTCATCATATATGCTTTTCATATATATATATATATATATATATATATATATATATATATATATGTATGTATGTATGTATGTATGTATGTATGTATGTATGTATGTATGTATGCATGCATGCATGCATGCATGCATGCATGCATGCATATGCATGCCTGCCTGCCTGCCTGCCTGCCTGCCTGCCTGCCTGCCTGCCTGCCTGCCTGCCTGCCTGCCTGCCTGCCTGCCTGCCTGCCTGCCTGCCTGCCTGCCTGCCTGCCTGCCTGCCTGCCTGCCTGCCTGCCTGCCTGCCTGCCTGCCTGCCTGCCTGCCTGCCTGCCTGCCTGCCTGCCTGCCTGCCTGCCTGCCTGCCTGCCTGCCTGCCTGCCTGCCTGCCTGCCTGCCTGCCTGCCTCTCTCTCTTATATATATATATATATATATATACACACACACACACACACACACACACACACACACACACACACACACACACACACACACACACACACACACACACACACACACACACACACACACACACACACACACACATATATATATATATATGTATATATATATATATATATATATATCGAATTGTCATGCAAATCCGACTGGGCGACCGGCAGTTCATGACCACAATACTGCGGCAATGAGAAAGCGTATCGAATACGTATCGCCTGTCAGAAAGCGTATCGAATACAAGCTACTGGTACTCGTGCACAGGGCTTTATACGATGGCACGCCATAGTATCTCGCGGCAATGCTCGTACCTCCCTGTACGTACCTCGCGTACCTCCCTGTACGTACCTCACGTACCTCCCTGTACGTACCTCACATACCTCCCTGTACGTACCTCACGTACCTCCCTGTACGTACCTCACGTACCTCCCTGTACGTACCTCACGTACCTCCATGTACGTACCTCACGTACCTCCATGTACGTACCTCCATGTACGTACCTCACGTACCTCCCTGTTCGCTGCGCTCTGCAGGCGGGTTACTCCTCGAAGTGCCAAGAGTGAACTTAGAACGTTTTGGCCGCCGTGCATTTGCCGGTGCAGGACCCACTCTGTGGAACAAACTCCCTATGAATATGCGCGACAACGGCAATCTAGGACAATTTAAGAAACAATTTAAGACATTTTTATTTTCTACATAACTAGTTTTACACAACGAACATTATGTTTTAGCTTAACATATTATTATATACATATAATATATACATGTATATTATTATTTATATATTTATGTTTATTACCATGACTGTAGTATTGTTAGTATTAGTGCTTTGTTTCTAATTTCACAAATCTAGTAGTCATTTTAAAGAATATAATTTAATGTGTAAATACATATATGACTTAATTTATACATAGCATATTATACACGATTTTTATCACAGCGGATCACTATCATCATTATTTAGTCAGTATACGCAGATTTATTATCACAACGTATAGTTATTTACATGTATGTATACACCTGTGAACGGGACAAACGTCCCGGATTTGATGGTGTCAAAATAAAGTTTTATTATTGTGCGTGCGTGCGTGCGTGCGTGCGTGCGTGCGTGCGTGCGTGTGAACGTGTAGTCCACTTCTTATACGGCCAATCCTTCAGTAAACCCAAAGTGACTGTATAAGGCAGATGGTCTCTGGTGAGGGGAACCATCGATCAATGTCCCAGTTTCAAGTGGGCCCCCTCACAATGCTATGCGATGCTACATAATCGTTGAAGCAAATCTTGCACATAACCCGCCACGCTCATACCCAGCGTATGCATGGTGTATCCACTGGCAACACTCCCCACAATACATCCAGCTTTTGCATGTTCTGCTGTTAGAATACAAATATCCGAATATCCCAGATAAGGCATAGCGTAGTAGTCTTCCTTCTATGTTTTTTTTTACATGTTCTCAGCTTTTGTGTGCCCTCTTTTCTTTGAAACGGGTGGTTGTAGGCACGTTACCAGACTTGCTGTGGCCTCGAAGTGTTTCTTGTAATGACTGCCAGCAATGTTCCAGGTCATCCCTCTATAGCTTGGCGCACTGTAGCCCCATGGGACCCACTTTGGCCTCTGCTATAGATTATCGGTCGGACGCCATTTTGGGATTATTGTGTTTACTCACTTCAAACTTCATTTAACTAACTATGGCCTATTGCTCCCTGGACCACATTTTCAGTTATGTACCCTGACAATTTATGAAAAGGTGGTGTTTGTAAGGCATATCAATTATTTAAGAAATGTACCTAAAACACAAATGTGATACTCAACGTTTTGCATTTGTGCCAAAGAAACAAATACAACGTTGAATTGTGTCCCATAGAGGGTTTGTAAATACTACTATTGTTGGTTTGACTGCATTGCATACCAGGAATGCTGTGACATATGAGGCCCACTTTGGCTGACAGGCCCACTTTACCCGCCCTTCCCCTACAAACTATATGTAATTAATTTGCTCAAACTACAACCACTATTGCAACCCAAGAACAAGAAGGTCTTAATGACGTTCATTAGGAACA
>JAODUO010000244.1:415000-432070 GCA_025642075.2 Ridgeia piscesae | reverse complement strand
ATGGAGGGGGAGCACAACCACATGCCTGTATTTTCCCCCGTTCCAAGACGCTTGTGTGTGTGCATGTGCGCACTCTTCACACGTTTTTGAACGTTACTTCCGGCGCACCGCAAAACCATGTGCTGTGCTCACTGTTCCCGCGTCTATGCAATAAACGAGTCACAGTTAAGCCTGAACGGCGCACTTACAGAAATGCGGAACTCTTCACGAGAAGCAAAGTTGCTGACAACCACTGATGCCTGGTAGTCGCCAGGGGCGCTGTAGGCGTGACTGACGTCGAGCTTAAAAGGCGGGGTGCGGAATGGAAGTTCCTCCGATGACGTCATCGATCCGTCGCCCCATTTCCACTGCATGACGGCGTCCGACGGCAGAATCGCATCAGTTGGGTAGGTCAGAGTAAACTGAACGTCACCTCAAATTGAAACATAAAAGGATGTATTTGTATTGAATACAAATGATGCAATATTCTTGAAACATAAACAAAATGGAAATTCAATCTTGAGTTGTTATTAAGTACTACTACTACTACTACTACTACTACTACTACTACTACTACTACTACTACTACTACTACTACTACTACTACTACTACTACTACTACTACTACTACTACTATACTACTACTCTACTACTACTACTACTACTACTAGTACTACTACTACTACTACTACTACTACTACTACTACTACTACTACTACTACTACTGATGATGATGATGATGATGATGATGATGATGATGATGATGATGATGATATAAAGGTAACACCCCTGGATGATAACATTCGACAAATGTTATTGATATGCCAACTGCACAACATTTTGGAATTGTTGATAAATGTGATATAGTCACTAAAGCTGTGCGCAATGCGATTTGCAATGTCGACTACATGGACCAAAGAACACGGATTGTCTTCCATGAGTACTCTACATCCAAACTCAGCTGTATTAATACATAATCACAAGTTTCGCAATATGATTGTCGCCTACCGGTGCCATAATACAACGGAGCCGTGCTTTGGACGTCATACTGGCGCGTGACCGGAAGTTGGACGATGACGTAGTCTCTGTTAGTGACGTTACCGATGACGTTGGACGCAGTCACGGTGATAGTGTAGTTTCCGACGGCCGAGTAGGTGTGGTTGACATCGTCCGTCTCGTAAGGTGAGGTGGCTAAGAAGGGAGCAGGGTAGGTTGGTTAGTAGAGTTTCAGTTCGTCGTTAACTGCTACTGCCTGCCACTGTCAGGCCGACAACCGTTCACATGAGACTCGGCAAGTGGACTCGGATATATCACTCACACATTACACACGCACAGTCCAGGAATAACTTTCAAGAAGGATCAGTGCGTCCAGTTACTTATAAGGAAGTGTAGTTTACCACAGAAGGGTAACACATTATACAATGCTAGCCGCGTGAATTTGGTTAAATGAAATTGACAAATACCCCAGAAAGTTTTATGGCACGCACAAACGCGCTTGTGTATGTATGTGTATGTATGTATGTATGTATGTATGTATGTATGTATGTATGTATGTATGTATGTATGTATGTATGTATGTGTGTGTGTGTGTGTGTGTGTGTGTGTGTGTGTGTGTGTGTGTGTGTGTGTGTGCGTGTGCGTGTGCGTGTGCGTGGCCGTGTGCGTGTGCGTGTGCGTGTGCGTGTGCGTGTGCGTGTGCGTGTGCGTGTGCGCGTGCGCGTGCGCGTGCGCGTGCGCGTGCGCGTGCGCGTGCGCGTGCGCGTGCGCGTGCGCGTGCGCGTGCGCGTGCGCGTGCGCGTGCGCGTGAGATGACGTCACCGCATCTGTATTGTATGCCGGGCCGTTGCATAGAGACGCAGGGCAGTGGTCATATCTTAAAGGATCTGCACCTATCAAACCACACCACATGTCCGAGAAAAACTCCAGTCTTACAGCTATTACGTGTGAATAAAAAATAAATTGATGGATTAATTTTAGTTAAATGCACGTAAAGTTCACCGAAGCCATACGGCTCGACAGGTGAAGAGAGACCCGCTGTCGTCCACGCAATGCGACATTATTCAAAGCGATAATATTTCTCGCTGTCGCCAACATCCGGAGTGACGCCGGATGCACCGACTGCGACATTATCCATCACCACCAAACTGAGTGGCAGCTAAATCGATGCTGTTTCCGATACTTCGGCGCCACTAATGGAAACCGACAATAAAACTTAAAACGAAAACGCGAATGCTGTCGACCGCGCGCGAAACAAAGGGGGCAAGTGTGACGTCATATCAAGTGCGACGCACAAAGCCGCGCCCGTGACGTATCGCCGTCACGTGACCAGTCAGCCGAAACCGACACGCGCCCGGACTGACTCAAGCAAAACCACGAATGACGAGAATCGACTTGACGTTGTGTCAGAAATATCGGCTTTTGCAGTGACGTAGCATCAAGCTGAGCGATTTGTTGTTTGTCAAGCAAAGTTATTAATTCAAGCCCAGACATTAAAATCACAAGTTGGTAATTACGTGTGGCATTCCTACTTTAGTTGTATGATAATTATTATTTTTTAAATTTTACATTTCATTACTCTTCTCTTCTTTCATATTTTTTAATGTTTAAATACACGTCTAATGTGTACTATATTTAATTTCTTTTATGTCCGTTGAATATCCTTCTTAGGACAATAAAGTGAATTGAATTGAAATTACTCTGTGATATTTTGTACACTATTAATATGGTAAAACAAATATAGCTTTGATCACTGAATACTTCAAACGACTAATAATCATAGTTGCGTCTTAAGTGTATGAATATTGTAGGGCCTAATAATTCAACGCATGTGATACGATTGATAAAATCCACACAATAAAAAATAAACAAATCAAGAGAGGTTTACAAACTGCATCATGATTTCGCTAAAGGTTATTGTTTATAGAAATGTACTTTGTTACATTGTTAGTATATAATTACTGTACGAAGCACAACTCATCCATATCCAATAGTCACGTGCTCCTCCCTAAACCGCATGCACAGCACGTGTTCGTTATGTAGTAGCATCAACATGGACCGTACTGTTAGAAGTAAACCACATGAAACAAAATGGCGTGGCAACGTGTTTCACGTAACCTATTTTCCGGGACGCGTCGTGCCATAGAGGCATTCTACGCCTTTCCAAAGCAGCTGTGAACCTTCAAGGCAACATTTGTAACAATTGTAAGGATTAATATAATTACATATTTATAAATCCCCTTGGTTAACTTAGCATGACATTAGCATAATTTCGACAAAATTGAAGTAGACTTCTATCCACAATATAAGTCCTACACGCCAAATGGACAAAGCCCATAATGGACAAGGCCCATTTGGCTTATATAGCTTGTGTGTGCGTATATGTGTGCGCGCACACCCACTCACCCACACACACGCGCACGCGCACGTGAACAAAGAAAAACTACTGTACTTTACTATTGCTGAAGGAAAAAAGCGTTATTGCTGGAACATGGAAAATACTCCGATCAATAATGGGTAAAATGCAAAAGGAACATAAATGTATTGAAATGTTCCATAAAGATGACAAAGTCATTGAAAGTGAAGAAAATCTTGCCAACATGTTCAACACGTTCTTTACCAGTGTTGGTCCAGACCTAGCCAAACAAATTAATCCTCCTGCTGGTGCATCTGTATTCGATTATCTAAACAATCGAAATGATAAGAGTGTGTTCTTGTCACCAGTTGATGAAAATGAAGTTATTATGGTAGTGGAAAGCTGCAAAAACAAAAGCTCAACTGATGCAGAATATGAATATTGTTAAACATATAATTACATCAATCATTAAGCCACTCACCCATATCTTTATATTTCAAATATCTTTAAAAACTGGGATATTCCCAGACAAACTCAAACTCGCTAAAGTAATCCCAGTGCTCAAGTCTGGAATCAAAGAAGATTGTTCAAATTACAAACCAATTCCACTACTTCCACAATTTCATAAAATACTCGAACATTTTTTTACAGTAGGCTAAGTGCATTTATTGTTACAAATAACAATATTAACCCTAGTCGGTATGGATTTCGTAAAAAACATGTCTACATCATATGCTTTAACTGACTTAATAAATGAAACAACTTAATCTCTAAATAAATAACAAAATGTATTCTATTGGTGTATTGATTGACTTGAAAGAAAAGCAGTAGATCATGAATTGCTCTGTGAACAATAATTTATATTTCTATGGTATCAGAGGTGTGGCACACAATTAGATAAGCAGTTATTGATCAAAATGGATCCCAATTTGTTTGCTATGATGAATTTCACTCATACGTGTTAAATATATCACGTGGTGTCCCACAGGGCTCAATTTTAGGGCCCAAACTATTCGTACTGTATATTATTTATGTAACATATGTAGACGAGTAAAATATATACTGTTCGCTGACGACAATAATTTATTTTGTGCAGGCAAAAACGTCAACCAACGTTTCACAACAGTGTCGACCGTTCTTGAGAAATTGTGTACTTGGTGTGCTGTAAACAAACTATCCTTAAATGTTTCGAAAACAAGCTACATGTTATTTGGTAAACTGAATACACAGGTTGACATAACAACCAATGGTATAAACATTGACAGAGTGAGTGTAGCTACATTTCTTGGGATATTAATAGATGAGATTTGTTTTGGAAAGATCATATAGGAAATGTTAAATCAAAGCTCTCCAGGAGTACTGCTATATTATATAAGTGTAGCCAAGTGATAGACTCACAGTCTAAGCATATCATGTACAGCTCATTGTTCTTACCATACATTAGTTATTGTTCTGAAATACGGGGAAACACATATCCTACTAATGTGATTATTTTGTTGTACTCCAAAAGAGAGCAATGAGACTTCTGTATGGGGCAGGTCGTCTTGATCACACAACTCCTCTTTTCTACAGGTTGCATATATCAAAACTTTGGGAGCTGGTAAAATTCAAAACAGCCATGTTTAGGCATAAAGCATGTTACCAGCTAATACACAACAACATTTTGTGAAGAAAGATATCTGTCTTAAAAATTTATGATTTGTCACCTTAAATATTAGAGCCATGTCTCTCTCTGTGTATGGCATAAGTAGCTGGAATTCCTTGGATATTGAAATCACTAACATGAAAACAATAAGGTTTTTCAGACATAGGTACAAGACAATAATTATTAATTAATTTATGTAATTTCAACTATTATTGCAACTTATTCTGATGACTGATGTATCAGAACTCTATGTATAATTCCATTTATTTTACAATAATCATATTAATGTGACTAATGAACTATGGGTTGTATCACTAATTCTGTTTATACTGTTTTTTCCTTTCGTATACGTTAAGGCATTTAGGATGTGTGTGTAATATTTACATATATGATGATTTCTTATATTATGGTTGTGACAAAAATGGTTTTATGGTTGTGTTTGGGGATACATACTACTACAAGTGTTTAACTTCTTGTGTATTCCCTTCTAACAACATCATGTGACAACATGCTGACATGGTCTTAAATTGCAATATTTGTTGAATATTGTTTTGAATAAACCATATTGAGTTGAACTGAATTGGTGGATAGACAAAGCGAAAACAGGACAAAAAGTTGTTATCGTTTCATATTCTCTCTACAGCTCAGGCTGAGTCTCGCCTCCAAACTGGTTCTTGTTCAAACACTGCTACCTGACTGTCGTGTCCACTACCACCCCTACCACCCACGTGTGTCGTGTCCACTACCACCCCTACCACCCACGTGTGTCGTGTCCACTACCATCCCTACCACCCACGTGTGTCGTGTCCACTACCATCCCTACCACCCACGTGTGTCGTGTCCACTACCATCCCTACCACCCACGTGTCGTGTCCACTACCATCCCAACCACCCCACGTGTGTCGTGTCCACTACCATCCCTACCACCCACGTGTGTCGTGTCCACTACCATCCCTACCACCCACGTATGTCGTGTCCATTACCATCCCTACCACCCACGTGTGTCGTGTCCACTACCATCCCTACCACCCACGTGTGTCGTGTCCACTACCATCCCTACCACCCATGTGTGTCGTGTCCATTACCATCCCTACCACCCACGTGTGTCGTGTCCATTACCATCCCTACCACCCACGTGTGTCGTGTCCACTACCATCCCTACCACCCACCTGTGTCGTGTCCACTACCATCCCTACCACCCACGTGTGTCGTGTCCACTACCATCCCTACCACCCACGTGTCGTGTCCACTACCATCCCTACCACCCACGTGTGTCGTGTCCACTACCATCCCTACCACCCACGTGTGTCGTGTCCACTACCATCCCTACCACCCACGTGTGTCGTGTCCTCTACCATCCCTACCACCCACGTGTGTCGTGTCCACTACCATCCCTACCACCCACGTGTGTCGTGTCCACTACCATCCCTACCACCCACGTGTGTCGTGTCCATTACCATCCCTACCACCCACGTGTGTCGTGTCCATTACCATCCCTACCACCCACGTGTGTCGTGCCCACTACCATCCCTACCACACACGTGTGTCGTGTCCACTACCATCCCTACCACCCACGTGTGTCGTGTCCACTACCATCCCTACCACCCACATGTGTCGTGTCCACTACCATCCCTACCACACACGTGTGGTCCACTACCATCCCTACCACCCACGTGTGTCGTGTCCACTACCATCCCTACCACCCACGTGTGTCGTGTCCTCTACCATCCCTACCACCCACGTGTGTCGTGTCCTCTACCATCCCTACCACCCACGTGTGTCGTGTCCTCTACCATCCCTACCACCCACGTGTGTCGTGTCCACTACCATCCCTACCACCCACGTGTGTCGTGTCCACTACCATCCCTACCACCCACGTGTGTCGTGTCCATTACCATCCCTACCACCCACGTGTGTCGTGTCCATTACCATCCCTACCACCCACGTGTCGTGCCCACTACCATCCCTACCACACACGTGTGTGTCGTGTCCACTACCATCCCTACCACCCACGTGTCGTGTCCACTACCATCCCTACCACCCACGTGTCGTGTCCACTACCATCCCTACCACACACGTGTGTGGCCACTACCATCCCTACCACCCACGTGTCGTGTCCACTACCATCCCTACCACCCACGTGTCGTGTCCACTACCATCCCTTCCACCCACGTGTGTCGTGTCCACTACCACCCCTACCACCCACGTGTGTCGTGCCCACTACCATCCCTACCACCCACGTGTGTCGTGTCCACTACCATCCCTACCACCCACGTGTGTCGTGCCCACTACCATCCCTACCACCCACGTGTGTCGTGTCCACTACCATCCCTACCACCCACGTGTGTCGTGTCCACTACCATCCCTACCACCCACGTGTGTCGTGTCCACTACCATCCCTACCACCCACGTGTGTCGTGTCCACTACCATCCCTACCACCCACGTGTGTCGTGCCCACTACCATCCCTACCACACACGTGTGTCGTGTCCATTACCATCCCTACCACCCACGTGTGTCGTGCCCACTACCATCCCACCCACGTGTGTCGTGTCCACTACCATCCCTACCACCCACGTGTGTCGTGTCCACTACCATCACTACCACCCACGTGTGTCGTGTCCACTACCATCACTATCACCCACGTGTGTCTGTCCTCTACCATCCCTACCACCCACGTGTGTCGTGTCCACTACCATCCCTACCACCCACGTGTGTCGTGTCCTCTACCATCCCTACCACCCACGTGTGTCGTGTCCACTACCATCACTACCACCCACGTGTGTCGTGTCCTCTACCATCACTACCACCCACGTGTGTCGTGTCCTCTACCATCACTACCACCCACGTGTGCCGTGTCCACTACCATCCCTACCACCCACATGTGTCGTGTCCACTACCATCCCTACCACCCACATGTGTCGTGTCCACTACCATCACTACCACCCACGTGTGTCGTGTCCACTACCATCACTACCACCCACGTGTGTCGTGTCCACTACCATCCCTACCACCCACGTGTGTCGTGTCCATTACCATCCCTACCACCCACGTGTGTCGTGTCCACTACCATCCCTACCACCCACGTGTGTCGTGTCCACTACCATCCCTACCACCCACGTGTGTCGTGTCCACTACCATCCCTACCACCCACGTGTGTCGTGTCCTCTACCATCCCTACCACCCACGTGTGTCGTGTCCTCTACCATCCCTACCACCCACGTGTGTCGTGTCCACTACCATCCCTACCACCCACGTGTGTCGTGTCCACTACCATCCCTACCACCCATGTGTGTCGTGTCCATTACCCCCTACCACACACGTGTGTCGTGTCCATTACCATCCCTACCACCCACGTGTGTCGTGCCCACTACCATCCCTACCACCCACATGTGTCGTGTCCACTACCATCCCTACCACCCACGTGTGTCGTGTCCACTACCATCCCTACCACCCACGTGTGTCGTGTCCACTACCATCCCTACCACCCACGTGTCGTGTCCACTACCATCCCTACCACCCACGTGTCGTGTCCACTACCATCCCTACCACCCACGTGTCGTGTCCACTAACATCCCTACCACCCACGTGTGTCGTGCCCACTACCATCCCTACCACCCACGTGTGGTCCACTACCATCCCTACCACCCACGTGTGTCGTGTCCACTACCATCCCTACCACCCACGTGTGTCGTGTCCACTACCATCCCTACCACCCACGTGTGTCGTGCCCACTACCATCCCTACCACACACGTGTGTCGTGTCCATTACCATCCCTACCACCCACGTGTGTCGTGTCCTCTACCATCCCTACCACCCATGTGTGTCGTGTCCACTTCCATCCCTACCACCCACGTGTGTCGTGTCCACTACCATCACTACCACCCACGTGTGTCGTGTCCACTACCATCACTATCACCCACGTGTGTCGTGTCCTCTACCATCCCTACCACCCACGTGTGTCGTGTCCACTACCATCCCTACCACCCACGTGTGTCGTGTCCTCTACCATCCCTACCACCCACGTGTGTCGTGTCCACTACCATCACTACCACCCACGTGTGTCGTGTCCTCTACCATCACTACCACCCACGTGTGTCGTGTCCACTACCATCCCTACCACCCACATGTGTCGTGTCCACTACCATCCCTACCACCCACGTGTGTCGTGTCCACTACCATCCCTACCACCCACGTGTGTCGTGTCCACTACCATCACTACCACCCACGTGTGTCGTGTCCACTACCATCACTACCACCCACGTGTGTCGTGTCCACTACCATCACTACCACCCACGTGTGTCGTGTCCACTACCATCACTACCACCCACGTGTGTCGTGTCCACTACCATCCCTACCACCCACATGTGTCGTGTCCACTCCCATCCCTACCACCCACGTGTGTCGTGTCCACTACCATCCCTACCACCCACGAGTGTCGTGTCCTCTACCATCCCTACCACCCACGTGTGTCGTGTCCACTACCATCCCTACCACCCACGTGTGTCGTGTCCACTACCATCCCTACCACCCACGTGTGTCGTGTCCACTACCATCCCTACCACCCACGTGTGTCGTGTCCACTACCATCCCTACTACCCACGTGTGTCCTGTCCACTACCATCACTACCACCCACGTGTGTCGTGTCCTCTACCATCCCTACCACCCACGTGTGTCGTGTCCACTACCATCCCTACCACCCACGTGTGTCGTGTCCACTACCATCCCTACCACCCACGTGTGTCGTGTCCACTACCATCCCTACCACCCACGTGTGTCGTGTCCACTACCATCCCTACTACCCACGTGTGTCGTGTCCACTACCATCCCTACTACCCACGTGTGTCGTGTCCACTACCATCCCTACTACCCACGTGTGTCGTGTCCACTACCATCCCTACTACCCACGTGTGTCGTGTCCACTACCATCCCTACCACCCACGTGTGTCGTGTCCACTACCATCCCTACCACCCACGTGTGTCGTGTCCACTACCATCCCTACTACCCACGTGTGTCGTGTCCACTACCATCCCTACCACCCACGTGTGTCGTGTCCTCTACCATCCCTACCACCCACGTGTGTCGTGTCCACTACCATCCCTACCACCCACGTGTGTCGTGTCCTCTACCATCCCTACCACCCACGTGTGTCGTGTCCACTACCATCCCTACCACCCACGTGTGTCGTGTCCACTACCATCCCTACTACCCACGTGTGTCGTGTCCTCTACCATCCCTACCACCCACGTGTGTCGTGTCCACTACCATCACTACCACCCACGTGTGTCGTGTCCACTACCATCACTATCACCCACGTGTGTCGTGTCCACTACCATCCCTACCACCCACGTGTGTCGTGTCCACTACCATCCCTACCACCCACGTGTGTCGTGTCCACTACCATCCCTACTACCCACGTGTGTCGTGTCCATTACCATCCCTACCACCCACGTGTGTCGTGTCCACTACCATCCCTACCACCCACGTGTGTCGTGTCCTCTACCATCCCTACCACCCACGTGTGTCGTGTCCACTACCATCCCTACCACCCACGTGTGTCGTGTCCACTACCATCACTACCACCCACGTGTGTCGTGTCCTCTACCATCCCTACCACCCACGTGTGTCGTGTCCACTACCATCACTACCACCCACGTGTGTCGTGTCCTCTACCATCCCTACCACCCACGTGTGTCGTGTCCACTACCATCCCTACCACCCACGTGTGTCGTGTCCTCTACCATCCCTACCACCCACGTGTGTCGTGTCCACTACCATCACTACCACCCACGTGTGTCGTGTCCACTACCATCCCTACCACCCACATGTGTCGTGTCCACTACCATCCCTACTACCCACGTGTGTCGTGTCCTCTACCATCCCTACCACCCACGTGTGTCGTGTCCACTACCATCCCTACCACCCACGTGTGTCGTGTCCACTACCATCACTACCACCCACGTGTGTCGTGTCCACTACCATCACTACCACCCACGTGTGTCGTGTTCACTACCATCCCTATCACCCACGTGTGTCGTGTCCACTACCATCACTACCACCCACGATTGTCGTGTCCACTACCATCCCTACCACCCACGTGTGTCGTGTCCACTACCATCACTACCACCCACGTGTGTCGTGTCCACTACCATCCCTACCACCCACGTGTGTCGTGTCCACTACCATCACTACCACCCACGTGTGTCGTGTCCACTACCATCACTACCACCCACGTGTGTCATGTCCACTACCATCCCTACCACCCACGTGTGTCGTGTCCTCTACCATCACTACCACCCACGTGTGTCGTGTCCACTACCATCACTACCACCCACGATTGTCGTGTCCACTACCATCCCTACCACCCACGTGTGTCGTGTCCACTACCATCACTACCACCCACGTGTGTCGTGTCCACTACCATCACTACCACCCACGTGTGTCGTGTCCACTACCATCCCTACCACCCACGTGTGTCGTGTCCTCTACCATCACTACCACCCACGTGTGTCGTGTCCACTACCATCCCTACCACCCACGTGTGTCGCTCTCGTTCTCCTCTCTTCCTTAGGCCACGCAAAGTGTCTTCACACATTTCAAGTGTCGTGTTGCTCTTGTCATTTTACCCACAATTCCTTTGTTTATTTGTTAACCGTTCCATTTCCGTCTGTCTACTTACCAGCTTATACTTTGCAACTTCCCTTCACTGTAATGTCCTTCTCATTGTGCTCTGTGTATCTAAGTCTACTATCTTCATTCTCGCATTTGTTTCGTCAAACATATACTATGATCGTCGCTATGGTCCATGATTCTTATAAGTCTGCTGGTGTGACAAACAAACAAACATCGTTCATCCCGCCTCCCGCCTCCCGCCTCCCGCCTCCCGCCTCCCGCCTCCCGCCTCCCGCCTCCCGCCTCCCGCCTCCCGCCTCCCGCTCGCCTCCGCCTCCCGCCTCCCGCCTCCCGCCTCCCGCCTCCCGCCTCCCGCCTCCCGCCTCCCGCCTCCCGCCTCCCGCCTCCCGCCTCCTACTTCTCCGTCAGCTAACATGTCTTGGTCGTCTGCTTTTAGTAGCAAGTGGGGCACATCCACACTACTCCTAATATATAGCGTTACATTTACAAAACAACACGCCTCTAGTACGCATTGCTCAGACAGACGTCTTCACACGAACACGATTTCAACTTATTTTACATTTTCCTTATGAAAGCCGTTTGATTTCAATTGTAGGTAAAACACCAAAACAGTTTTACTAGTCATCATGTTTTTAAATAAATTTATTATTGTTCCGTAGTAACTACTCAGCTGTCATATATTAATTATAAAAGTTACATTGGTGTGTTTACCTAAGCCACAACAATTAAAAAAATAATTACGCAAACTTTGAAATAGCCGGAAACGTGTGGATATCGTAAATATTACAGTAATATTGGAGACGTGTCAAATCAACACTCTTACCTCGTCTTGGAGTTGAAACAATGGCGCCGTCTGGCTCGCCCCAATCAATATGCAGCGTGACGTCGGTGCCCTTCTCCAATGTGACGGCGACAACAACCTGTTTGCCTACAGCGACACCTGGTGGGCGAACGAAGACGTGCATGTCTTGCACAGCCTGACTGATGACAATGTTCGTTTCATATGTCGCCATACGCAGTCTGTTGGTCACGGTCGCTCTCACGACGAACACCCCCTGTTTCGTGTAACGATGGTCGTACACGTTGTTGATGTCAAAGCTCAACTGACCGCTGACGTCACCGTCGCCGTAGTCAAACTCGACGGTGGCGGCCGTCGGAGGGAAACCGGAAGTGACAAACTGCAGCTCGATGTTCCCGCTTCCCGAGAGAAACATGACTGGCGAGTTACTGGATAACGTCATGTTGTCGACAGGGCCGTAGACCAATATCTCATGAACGAAATGCTGTTCGCCGAGTGAATTTCCCACGCTCACATTGACGACAAATCGGCCCGGGTGAGGGAAGACGTGAAGAGAGGAGCGGTTGTTCCCAGCAGGCCACTCGTCTGTCGGTGACGTCGACACGGAGGCGTCGGCCGAACTATCGTTGAAGTCCCACGTGATACGGATCCCTGAACCGGCGTCTAACTGGACCGTGAACTGCAGCGGCTCCCCCATTATCGCCCAGGAAGTGTTGACGGTCGACTGGGCATTGGCGATGGGGACCGCGATCGTGAAATTCGCCGTGACGTTAGCGCTCGAGACAGCGTTCTCGGCTTTGAGAACGACCGCGTGCACGCCAAGCGGAAGTGACATCATCAGGTCAGACCGACCGATTAGAGTTGCGTTGTCGTAGGCGACGCTTGTTACGGTGCCGTCGAATAGAAGAGTGAAATTCGGCGACGACCCTGATTCGAGGGTAAATTCAACCTTGAACGGGCTCCCCTGCGGTGCACCATCGCGGGTCAAACGAAGGCCGATGATTGGATAAAGAACGGTCACAGACACGTGATCTTCCGCGTGACTGACGTTGTTATGGCAACGTACGGTGACCGTGAAGACACCGGCGTTGTCGTACGTGTGATTGACCGTGTCAGAATGGACGACGGTGGACACATAAGTCTGTTGGAAGCTCCTCCCGTCGCCAGTGTCGAAGTCACACACGTAGTCAGACCCGGCCGACACGTCCAGTTGGATGGACGTCGAATCACCCACCGCCGCTGCACGTCCAGCGATCTTCAAATCCCTCAGTTCATCCTGCAGTCATATAAGAAAAGAAACGATAATGTTGTACGCCTGTGTAGAACACAATACGTTAATATCACCACAACGCGCGAGTCAGTGCTGGTGCAATCACTGCCATGTATTCTGTGTGCACACCGCGAGTAATGTTTGCCGAAGCATATATGTTTACTGCGACATTCAATTCTATACATTTGAATGTGTTTATGATTAATTTATACATTATTTTTTAATCATTAACTACGCAAAATGATTATGTTATGCAAGTATGGCACTGAAAAGAGCGCTTTACACCTTCGGTACATAATACTAAAATTGATAATAATGTAAAAGAAGACCCCAGACCAACCTGGACTGTGATGACGGTGGAGTTGACGGACGTGCGGTGTGTTGACGCCACTGATACTGTCACGTTGTACTGACCACGGCTGGCGTACTTGTGTCTGAAGACCTTGTCCGTTGTTTCGAGCGACTGACCATCGCCGAATGTCACGGTATATTCTAGATTCTCTCCTGCAAACACGTGGTGACTTGTACGAGTATATGCACACCATCTCCCGCCTCGCATACACGGCGCGCATGCGCATGAAAATACATATTTACTACGTCTAATAGTTCCCTTATCAAATCAAAT
The DNA here is from genome assembly GCA_025642075.2 of Ridgeia piscesae. Lineage (NCBI taxonomy): Eukaryota > Metazoa > Annelida > Polychaeta > Sabellida > Siboglinidae > Ridgeia > Ridgeia piscesae. Next base: position 417,765 of record JAODUO010000244.1, on the reverse strand, counting down.
CAAATCAAATCAAATTTTATTTCGTAACAACAAAATTACATTCTACATAATCAAACAACAAGAACAGTATTGTTCCGTGGTGGTCACATGGCACATTTTGTGCCGTCTTCCTGTGACCCCAAAACATAAACTTCGAAATGATATATATATATATATATATATATATATATATATATATATATATATATATATCGTATATACTTATCCACGTACACTCATGTTCATGACAACGGACTGGGGGAATTTAAGAAGTGTGTGAAAATGTGTGAAAATCAAAACAGTGTGTCTTTTTTAATGAAAACAATTAGTTACACTCTACACATCTGGAATTTAAGCAACGTACTTGGCTAAGATAAATATTGTTTAGATAGTAAAGATTTGAACTTATGTCTGGGTTTGACATTTTGAATGTTATAATTAAGGTTATTCCATAGTTCTATAAAATGACGTCTAGGTAATTTAGAGGAAAAGTGAGTTCTGGGATTTTCTGTGCGTAGTAGGTTATGTTGTCTCGTAATTCTGGTGTTAGTGGCTATATTATTGTTTGTTATATACTGTTCGAAGGATTTAGGCAGAGTATTATGGCGATAATCATACATAAATAATGATACATGTAACTTGTGTATATCAGCAATTTAAAGTATATTTTCAGATAAAAAAATTGGATCCGTGTGACTTCTATATCTTTTATTGTTAATTACTCGTACAGCGCTAAATGATGTACATGTATCACAAGGGTCAAATGTGAAAGGAAAGCGAGCAAGACAGACCTCCTACCCAAGATACGCCGCCTAAAAACACAACACCGTGGACCTACCCGAGTGCGGCTGGAGGGTGAAGTTGACGGAGACGTTCGTCGTTGCGAACTCGGGCGACACAATGACGGTCACGTTAACGTCGTCAGATACGCGAGTCGCTGTCACCGCTTGCTGCCACTGACCGGCCACGTGACTACTCACGTTCACCGAAACGACGTACTCCCCTGATGTCGAGTACGCATGCGTGAGCATGGCGACTGACGGACGCGATGCAATCGCCTGCAAACATGTTCGTTTAATTGTACACGTCAATGTTGCACAATAAAGAACGATAAGACGAAAGTCTTTGACCAATACGTGTTTCTCACAGAAACTAATACATGTAACGACATTGCTAGAAACTGATTCTTCTAAAGTGGAATGCAAGGGCGGTCTAGCAGTTGTCTTACCGTCAGCAGATGTCGTTCGACACTGAGCGAGTGTGCCGAGTTAAGAGGGACACCCACGCTGGGTGTGTCGATGTTGAATATTCTGTCTTTCGGCTTGGCTTCACCAACAGGGCCCGTTCCAATCCGTCCGGATCCCCGCTTAGTCGAGTATCCGATGACGTCACCGGGGTTTACTTCGATGACGGCAGCGCTGGTGTTTAGTCGGTAGACGTTCAAACCAACTGCGGTGATGGTGTACTCCAGAAGCGCTTTCACCTTGTACGTGACGTCACTTCCAGTGGAAGGTGACGGCGTTGGAGAGTACGGCAGAGTGGAGTCTCCGCAGGCGTGAGCGAGCGGATAAAACAGACTGCCTGTGTGACACGTGAAGGTGTCGCTATCGATACACGTGGTGCTGCAGTTGTTGTCGGCGAAACAGTGGGGCATTGTGGGACAGTCTGGTTGAAGCACCTGAAAGCATAGTTTACACACCGTTGGTAACCGGCTACCACCAACCAGTTTCAGCGCTGCTATAACTAACATATCTGTTTGTATACGTGGGCAGGATACGGATTCACAGTTTAACATTAAGCTAACCCATGCTTCCACTGTTGTCGATAAAACAGTGAATTGCGTCCACAAACTACGAGTACCGCAGACCATGCTGGTATAGCATTTTGACATTTGTAAACATTCGACATGCTTATATAATATGGTTCATTTAATAACCCAACGTCACGTTATTGTATTCTAATATGATATGAAAACTCAGTTGAATGCATTTCATTCTGGACCGCGCGGTATATATATATATATATATATATATATATATATATATATATATAATGCATTTGAATATATTTCTAGCGGTATATATATATATATATATATATATATATATATATATATATATATATATATCGTTGTAGAATAAATGCATTCAACTGATTTTTCATATCATATTAGAATACAATAACGTGACGTTGGGTTATTAAATGAACCATATTATATAAGCATTCAATGTTTACATATATATATATATATTGAATATACATGCAAATAACATAAACACATACATAATGTTATACACACACACACACACACACACACACACACACACACACACACACACACACACACACACACACACACACACACACACACACACACACACACACACACACACACACACACACACACACACACACACACACACACACACACACACACACACACACACACACACACACACACACACACACACACACACACACACACACACACACACACACACACACACACACACACACACACACACACACACACACACACACACACACACACACACACACACACACACACACACACACACACACACACACACACACACACACACACACACACACACACACACACACACACACACACACACACACACACACACACACACACACACACACACACACACACACACACACACACACACACACACACACACACACACACACACACACACACACACACACACACACACACACACACACACACACACACACACACACACACACACACACACACA
>JAODUO010000244.1:400000-405000 GCA_025642075.2 Ridgeia piscesae | reverse complement strand
TCATATTGTTCTCACCTACTATGCAATCGCTATGGTATTTACACTGCATTATATGTCAGCCATTTTGAATTTCTAAATTGCAGCCAATACAAGTATAATGTGAAGTGGTCCAGGGGATAAAGATATTCACATGAGCACTAGCGTAGGTTCGCATTCCAGCAATGGCTCCATCTGCCGATCAACATGGGTAGGATCTAGCACACCATTTAACCACATTTACAACTTCCAGATGAAGTTAATCTCTATATCCAATCAGTTTTCAATAACACGTCCTATTTCTTAAACGTTCCATATACATTATGTTTACTAGTAAAGTGAACCACCATTTCCTAAAATGGTAAAAAAAACGCTAATATGAGCTGGTTGCCGAGTTGGTGGCGATGGAGTTGATCCCATGAACAACTAAACACGTTTATATGTATATAATATACATTGTTGAATATTGGTCGTATATAATATAGATACACGCACACGCACACGCACACGCACACGCACACGCACACGCACACGCACACGCACACGCACACGCACACGCACACGCACACGCACACGCACACGCACACGCACACGCACACGCACACGCACACGCACACGCACACGCACACGCACACGCACACGCACACGCACACGCACACGCACACGCACACGCACACGCACCCCAAAGCACACGCACACGCACACGCACACGCACACGCACACGCACACGCACACGCACACGCACACGCACACGCACACGCACACGCACACGCACACGCACACGCACACGCACACGCACACGACACACGCACACGCACACGCACACGCACACGCACACGCACACGCACACGCACACGCACACGCACACGCACACGCACACGCACACGCACACGCACACGCACACGCACACGCACACGCACACGCACACGCACACGCACACGCACACGCACACGCACACGCACACGCACACGCACACGCACACACGCACACGCACACGCACGCACACGCACACGCACACGCACACGCACACGCACACGCACACGCACACGCACACGCACACGCACACGCACACGCACACGCACACGCACACGCACACGCACACGCACACGCACACGCACACGCACACGCACACGCACACGCACACGCACACGCACACGCGCAACATTAATTGGCAAGATTCCAACACACGCGCAACATTAATTGGCAAGATTCCAACACAAAGCATCACGAAAATAACGAAGAACTTGACATTCACTTACACAAAAAAGGAGTTTAGGTATTTGCGAAGCCATTGCTGAATATTTAGTACTTCGTTGCGTGTTACTTTCTTTTTATTTTGTGTTGCCTCGTCGCAACCCAGGTCTGAGAAGTTTGAACATTGCATCAACAATATACTTTATTTTCCAGCCCTTGTTGTTTGCCTCTATAACTAGTGTTGGCCAGTCGCATGGTCGGGTGTCTAAAGCAATATACCGGACAAAAGCATATGGATCAAGTGTCACAATTTCTCACCACAACGCACGATCTTCCTTATTTTATGTGCTGCTCCGCCCTACTATCTGCCGTGTTCCTGTGTGAATCTATCTTCCATACTGCTTCACTTCACTTCACTTCACTTCACTTCACTTCACTTCACTTCACTTCACTTCACTTCACTTCACTTCACTTCACTTCACTTCACTTCACTTCACTTCACTTCACTTCACTTCACTTCACTTCACTTCACTTCACTTCACTTCACCTCACCTCACCTCACCTCACCTCACCTCACCTCACCTCACCTCACCTCACCTCACCTCACCTCACCTCACCTCACCTCACCTCACTTCACTTCACTTCACTTCACTTCACTTCACTTCACTTCACTTCACTTCACTTCACTCCACTCCACTTCACTATGTGTATCATTGCCTTTTTGTATGTTATTATTTAAACTAAGGAAAGTACGTGGGTATTTGTGTCATATTATAACAGACGATTATATATAAATAAGATAGAGATTGAGAATAAGACGGAAATTCATTTAAAGGTAAAGGTAAGTTCTTGCATAGCGCAGTGTCCAGTTCTGTCAGACCTGTTCAATTAACACCATCTCAACTTCTCTGGGAAGCATCCAGCCACGCTGCAATTAAAGCGCGTAGGCTGCTCGTATAAATACTGTCTTTCTCTAGCCAGGTACTCATTCATACAGCTGAGTGAACTGGAGTACTGGCGAGGGGACAGGTTTGCCAATGGTTTAACACCGCAGCACAAGATTCGTACCCGGGCTCTCTCAGTCGAGAAACCGAAGCCACTGCGTTCAAACATATTATCATCTACGAGGACAGCGGCGGGTCAACTTGTCATAAACATGTGGCCGTAACAACTGTTAGCATAAAAAAGCTGTCGTTGTGTGCCAAATTGTGCGCAATGTCAGCTCGACCTGGTCGAAAATAATTTATGAAGTTGGGAACGTTTCAATTGCATGTTAGTTTCTGTTAAGCTTTTTTGCTAGCAGCGTGTCGCATCCATCAGGTGATCCAGGTGTGAGAAACATGTATGGCCAATGGTATTGTTTTTGTTTTTAATAGTTGATAGTAACTGCAATGCTATTATAATGACAATAATCGTTGGACTATATGTATTTGAAATTAATATTGTTATTGTGCAATAGTTAGCATTTTTATTAAAAAGACTCGTGACCCTTATTGCTTTTTGAAAATACATTTCTCGCGTTAAACCTGTTGAAAATATTACTAAATTCCGCCGTCGTATAAAAACATACATTTACAACCTTGCCTATCCACCATAGCTCCCTGGCGTATCAATCAATCTGATAACAACTGTAATTGTTTATTGACTCCGAGATCGATTAACCCGTTTATATTAATGCGCCTCTGAGCTTGGTTTCTAAGGATTTAGGCGCAATAGATTTTACGTAATTATTATTATAATAAAAAAGTTACGATGTAAACAAAATGGGTATGTATGGATCACTCAACAAATGGTCATCATCATTAACCTTAGGCTGAATTATCGAAGAGGCAGATGTCCATAACGTGTCTGTATTATAGTTGTCGGTTTTACGTGTGACGGTATCAGGTGTGGACTGTTGGTGGTGGCACAATGTAACATCCGACTACAATAACACGCGAAATATTTTGTAAAGGATTTTATTTACGATTTGGTGCCGCGATTTTAATGGCTTCGGTCTTGTTCAACAAGAGATTGTGGCGTGACATCCATTGTTTCACGTTTAAGATGCATCCTTCTTTATTTTTATCTGCAAAACATACCAGTAATGTTATATATCGGCAATATGTGTGGCAACAAACCTGACAGAGCAAAGGGACATTGCACCACGGGCCAGTCTAAGTGTATTTCAACTTTTTGCAGTTCCGAGGATAAAGGCATCCACATGAACACTGGATGTATTTGACCATTGGCACCATCTAGCAATTAGCATGGGGTAGGATGCTGCGTAATACTGAAACACATGTATAAACACACGCACACGCACACGCACACGCACACGCACACGCACACGCACACGCACACGCACACGCACACGCACACGCACACGCACACGCACACGCACACGCACACGCACACGCACACGCACACGCACACGCACACGCACACGCACACGCACACGCACACGCACACGCACACGCACACACGCACGCACAGCACACGCACACGCACACGCACACGCACACGCACACGCACACGCACACGCACACGCACACGCACACGCACACGCACACGCACACGCACACGCACACGCACACGCACACGCACACGCACACGCACACGCACACGCACACGCACACGCACACGCACACGCACACGCACACGCACACGCACACGCACACGCACACGCACACGCACACGCACACGCACACGCACACGCACACGCACACGCACACGCACACGCACACGCACACGCACACGCACACGCACACGCACACGCACACGCACACGCACACGCACACGCACACGCACACGCACACGCACACGCACACGCACACGCACACGCACACGCACACGCACACGCACACGCACACGCACACGCACACGCACACGCACACGCACACGCACACGCACACGCACACGCACACGCACACGCACACGCACACGCACACGCACACGCACACGCACACGCACACGCACACGCACACGCACACAGCACACGCACACGCACACGCACACGCACACGCACACGCACACGCACACGCACACGCACACGCACACGCACACGCACACGCACACGCACACGCACACGCACACGCACACGCACACGCACACGCACAGCGCAACATTAATTGGCAAGATTCCAACACACGCGCAACATTAATTGGCAAGATTCCAACACAAAGCATCACGAAAATAACGAAGAACTTGACATTCACTTACACAAAAAAGGAGTTTAGGTATTTGCGAAGCCATTGCTGAATATTTAGTACTTCGTTGCGTGTTACTTTCTTTTTATTTTGTGTTGCCTCGTCGCAACCCAGGTCTGAGAAGTTTGAACATTGCATCAACAATATACTTTATTTTCCAGCCCTTGTTGTTTGCCTCTATATGTTGTTGGCCAGTCGCATGGTCGGGTGTCTAAAGCAATATACCGGACAAAAGCATATGGATCAAGTGTCACAATTTCTCACCACAACGCACGATCTTCCTTATTTTATGTGCTGCTCCGCCCTACTATCTGCCGTGTTCCTGTGTGAATCTATCTTCCATACTGCTTCACTTCACTTCACTTCACTTCACTTCACTTCACTTCACTTCACTTCACTTCACTTCACTTCACTTCACTTCACTTCACTTCACTTCACTTCACTTCACTTCACTTCACTTCACTTCACCTCACTCACCTCACCTCACCTCACCTCACCTCCCCTTCACCTCACCTCACCTCACCTCACCTCACCTCACCTCACCTCACCTCACCTCACCTCACCTCACCTCACCTCACTTCACTTCACTCTCACCTCACTTCACTTCACTTCACTTCACTTCACTTCACTTCACTTCACTCC
>JAODUO010000244.1:375000-390000 GCA_025642075.2 Ridgeia piscesae | reverse complement strand
TTGTACCATGACATCGTTGGTGTGTGTGTGTGTGTGTGTGTGTGTGTGTGTGTGTGTGTGTGTGTGTGTGTGTGTGTGTGTGTGGAGGAGAGAGAGAGAGAGAGAGAGAGAGAGAGAGAGAGAGAGAGAGAGAGAGAGAGAGAGAAGTGGTAAAGGCATGAATATTACGTGATGCAATACTAATGAATATATCTCTAAACTACACAAAACGATGCTATATTTAATCTTCTTCAGCAACGATTATTTTCCTTTTTAAGACCGCTACAAGAGAGAGTCCAATCAACTTCCGATTCTGCTGAGGATAACTAGATGTAAGTGAAATGACCTATTATTAAAGTAATAAGCAAGTAAGTAAGTTATTATATTATAATACCATCATATACAGTCAGGATGCAATATAACTTATGTTAAGAGAGCACAGGTTGGTTCTTATTGCAAGATATATCTATACCAAATAAATATATTATATAAGATCGATTTGAAGGATTTCTGCGCAAACGTGTTTTGAAAAAACGTAACGTTTGTGTTTCACCCTCAAAGTTGAAATGAAAATATGTAAATGAAGTTGATGTATGACAAGTATCCGAAACCATGGAAACCATATCAAAGTGATCAGTACCTGTTGCCGTTTAGTTACATAACATGTGACACCACAGCTGTAACATTAAAAATAAATAAAAACCGCGGTATAGCCATGAAGCCTGAGCACTCACTCACACACAGCGGTATGTGCCAACAGTTGGTGCTCGCTGGGTAAACATTGAGATATCGCGTTTTGATTAAAACACGGATGGCGCTTATCGCTTTTGGAAAAAACACTCCCCTTTGTGCGTGTAATGGCACTTTTGTCTAAACTATATATTATTGTAGCTTTACACCTGTTTAAGAAAACGGCGGCTTGGGCGACATTTCAAAAATGGCATTTATTGCGTTTTACCTTGAATCACTCGCTTGGTTCTTCTGTCTTCACATCTCAATATTAAAAGTGTTTAGATTCCTGTTTCTGTAGCTATTGCCAATGTTGTTTTATACTCATATAACATCTCCTGAGTAGACCACAATTTAACGAGACGATTTAAAAATAACTGTATACTAATGACAGCTTGTAACACTGTGTCAAGCAACGGCCGAGCCACATGTAAAGATATTATTTCGACCTTATATTTAATCTATGGTTACATATTTAATTAATTGAAATAAGTATCTTACGTTTCTAACTCAGTCAGGTGTCTTACTATTTAATGAAAACAATTTGGTTATGAGTTTATGTTGTGCCATTTAGACAATATTTCAGATACAAACGTTATGCATATAATCACGGTCGACGTTTGCATACTAGTTATAATAGCAAAGACAGTCTGACCAACAGCAAAGATATATTATTTCAGTGTGTTCAGGGATTTTCTTAGCCGAACTGTGCTATTCCTTTTGCAGCGAATAAGAAGAAATGCAGCATTAGCTGCACACGAGGGAGCTGCAAAGCCAATTGCAAAAAGTGTGGCCGTTGTAAATGTTTTTGCAGAATCGGCCGACCTCAATGCAAATGTTATCACAATAAAGGTAATTCTTATTGCATAATCAATTTGAAGAATATCTGCCAAAAAGCGATAACTCCATTTTGTTCGTGTTGAGAATAAGTCACTCACTGTTCCATTCTCAACTATGTTTTATTTTTATTGTAGTATCGATTTGAAGAATATCTGGGCAAAAAGCGATATATAAATGCTCCTAGTTTAGAATAAACGTCACTTTGTAATCCAACCTCAAAGTTGAAATTAATTCCTGTAATTATGTTGTGCATGTCAAAAATCCTAATAGATAATGGTAAAAAAATCTTAAATAAGTTTTGCAGATTTATTATATAAAATGTGAACCTAGTTGAGTTTTGATACAAAAACGCAGTATAACCATACAGCAAATAAACATGAGCGAACCGACACCGGAACCTCAGTACCCCAGACACCTCTCTACGTGGTGGCAGAAGTTTCCTGTGCAGCATAAAACCCGCCGCCTGTAAAAGAACTTTTGGGTTGCCAGCCTGGTCATTGAATCATTTGGCGTAGAATGCTGATCTGCCATTTTGGGCATTAATTACGTTTTTCTCAGAAACCATCATTTGATTCTTCGTATTAAAAAAAATTCAAGCGTTTAATTCGCTGTTCCAGTAGCCAATGTTAATGTGTTAATTTGTATGATCATTTAATAGATCTCGGGTAAACCCAATTGTAACAATACCATTTGGCAATGAGTGTATCTATTATATCTTGTACCACTGCGTCAAACAGTGGCTGAACCACTCCTGATATATTATGTTTATTTTAGATTTTATTTATGCTTGCATATTACATATAATGAAAATAGAACCTTCGGTGTCATGACTCTGTGTGGATTATTTATACTAAATGGGACTTGGTGAGAAATTGTTGCTATGTGGTTTAACCATTATTTCAAAGGAAAACGCCAACCGTATGTTATATCACGTTAGACGTATGCTTGCTGGTGAGCATAGCAAACGCTGCAGTCTATGTCCCAGCAAAGATAATATTTCAGTGCATTTGCAGCACAATTCAGCACCTTTGTTAATCGAACCGTTCAATTCCTTTTGCAGGTAAAAGGAATTGCAAGACTCATTGCAAGAAACGGAACTGCAAAGCCAAGTGCAAAAAATGTATCGGTTGTGAATGTCGATGCGCCATTTGGAACAAGCCAAAATGCGATTGCTGGTGAGGTCATCAATACTGTGGCAGGGCCGTCCGCAAAACCAGGAACTGCGATGGGGCTGGCAAATGCGCCAGATCCCATTGGAGTAGCCCCACCTGGGATAGGTTGTTTTGCTGCCAATGTTATTGTTTCTGTTCGTCTGGGAGCGCTGCGCTCTGTAGTGTGACCAACTGCACAGAAGACAATATCGCATTGCTGTACCCTTGCACATGTTGATAATAAAAATGTTCCATTCGAACAAAACGCCTTACCTGATTAACTATAGTATGCTATATCAATCGTATTCGTTTCGAGCGGGCGGGCGAACGGGCGGGCGGGCGGGCGGGTGGGGGGGCAATATAATAACATTTAGCCACACTGTAGACCTACGTTTTTACTCCAAATAACACAGGGAGTAAAGGTTAGTGGACATTTACAGACATTCACAACCCTGAGGCGTGTGCCAACCTATTCTTCCTATTCACAAAACCCATACCGAAGGTGGCACGACGACAAACCAACAATCCGTGCAACAAGGTGGTTTCCAAGATTAAAACCAACAATGGATTTTTGGGCTGGGACATGAGTAAGTGCTCACTTTGTACAGAATGAATAACTTAGCATCTTCACGAAACAACGAAATTATACTGTAGGTGACAGCACTTTATACATAATAGTTGACGTATACAAAAACAGAAATGTCTCGTTTGCGTGAGATGTGCTTTACACCCGAAGATAACAATCCTGGAATGGCCAACGTGAAGATGTCCTCTCTGTTACTGCCATAACGTATAGAACCATTTTGTCGTTGGCGCTATGATTTCGCCGCAACAACCTAAGCTGGTAACTAGACATACTGACATCAGTGCTTCGGAATTGCATAAATAAACACACAAATAATGAAAATACTCGTTTTGTTGTGTTTGATAAAAAATATATATATATATATATATATATATATATATATATATATATATATATATATATACATGTATATATATAAGTTCAATAGTGAAAGTAATAAATATTCTATCCTATGAACGTCTTGGCTGATTTGGACTTGTCAGATCCAAGAACAAATTCAGCTTGACTGCCCAAACGGCAACATTGAGCAACTCTGGTATTATTCATAATTCCAAGATGGCCATTGGTCAGATTTAGAAGAAAAAAAACTGTACAACCACTTGTCTTAGAATTAGGTGTAATACCTCTTTTTAGGTGTATTTGTGTATGTTGAATCCATTTCTTATGTTAAATATTCAGTTCAAGGTCAAGACCAGATGCTGAAGGTCAGGTAAAGTTCACAGTTGGCCTCTCGGTGTACAACAAATGGAAACTTCTATGAAATGATAGTTTGGTTATTCATTAATATAAATGGATAATCTTACAATAATTGACACATTTGTCATAAGAAAAAGCCTAACAAGTCTTAATTTAAAGTATATGACACACAAGTATTCACACATTTTACACATAGTGTGTAGTGCAAGTATAATAACATTGGCATTCATATTTCTCTTTGCGGGAAACTCTTTTAATAATATTATATATATATATATATATATATATATATATATATATATATAATTATTAATATATATATATATATGTATAATTATTAATATATATTAATATATATACAATTATTAATATATGTATATATATATATATATATATATATATATATATATATATATACACATACATACATACATACATACATACATACATACATACATACATACATACATACATACATACATACATACATACATACATACATACATACATACATACATACATACATACATACATACATACATACATACATACATACATACATACATACATACATACATACATACATACATACATACATACATACATACATACATACATACATACATACATACATATATAAACAAACTGATTACTATAAATATCACCCAATGATGTTTTTTTGTGAACCGGCATTTACACAACAATTGCACTAGATGAGTCAAACTCAATGTTGTTGTGACGGGTGACAACGTCATCATATACTCGTACTGATAATGGAATGTAGGATATTGGTACAGTCCCCCGTCGTCCATCGGCCGAAGGTCACATACCCATATCCTTGATAGAGGCATATCATATCAAAACATGCTTAACCAGAACGTATACTTTGAGCGGACGCAGGTGGCTGTAACTGTTATGTTGGTATGTTGTACCATGTAACGGTGTGACATCACGTGTTGTGGTGTGTGTTGACACTCACACAGCTACCGCGACACTGACAGACTCGTTCTCCAACTACTGCAGTAGAACTCAGCCAGAGTCCAGGGACACAGCATCTTGAGTCAACTTCATGATACCCATGTTAACTGTAATTCTTACGGCTTATTAGCGGAATAATCTAACATTGACTTTAGTATATTATATGCGTTAAAAAGGGCTCTCGATATTTTCACTCGATTAATTTTATATTCTTTTGAAAGCGTACATGTTTAAGTAAGTGATACCTAACATAACCAGATTTCCAAAATAAAGACTCTGAATTTCACAATAAGTCCATTGACAAGGCGAACAATCTGTTTTTGTGGTACAACGAAAACTATGTGGTCAGAGCTATATGCGAACTACTAACACGTTTTAAGTCTGAATGTTATGTTGTTTACTGGCGTTGGTCGTACGAACGTAAGAGCTACTAACATAAACAACGAGGCATTGTGTGACCATAGCAGCAGGACCTGGCTGCATCTGAATAGAATGTTCAAGGTAGAAACTAGTTGTCGAAAATAATGAAGTCGAATGTTTAGTTGCGTGTTAGTATCTGTTAAGCGTTTCTGTTACCACCTTGTCGAATTCATTCAGGTGTGAACTGGTGCATAGGTGTTCCTCGCGACCTTTAAAGCGACATGATCAGTTCGTGGCTTTTTATTTTTATTGCGAAATCATGTTAATCGGTATAGGTTATAATTACTGTAGCGTCATGACCGCGAATAAATGTTTTATCAAAACAGAACTGGCTTCATAATGTTAAACGTCCAATGTTTATAAGAACCCCGCCGCTGTCACAGGCGTTCTTGCTTTTCTGAGCCACTTGATATGTCGGGTTCTTCTTTTAGTGTTTATCTAAATCTTCACTCCTTGCCAGTCTTGGTGTGGTTTGTAACGTCGGATTTATCGAAGTTCATCATCACCATACAGTAGAGCGCAAACGACTGCGAGAACCCATGTTCGAATCCTGTGCTGCGGTGTTAAAACCTTGGGCAAGTTTGTTCACTCTACATTGGTCCAGTTCACTCAGCTGTATAAATGAATACCTGACTATAGACAGTGGTGGACATGTGTACGAGCAGCCTTCGCGCATTAATTGTAGCATATGGCTGGATGCTTCCCAGGTCTGTCAGGGAAGTAAAGTGTAAAGCGCTTTGAACGGTCCCGAGGACAGGATACTGCGCTATATATGAATTTACCTTTTGTTTTATCAGCGTCTTCTTTCACCTGCCATAGTTTCCCGTGGGTGGGAGAAGGCCTTAGCGTGCAGTTTCCAGATTTGTCTTTCTTGCGTTATCCTCTGACAGACGGTTCGCTACCAGTAGTCGTCTAGTTCGTCTCTCCATCGTTCCTCTGGTCTTCATCTAGATCGTTTCCTTGTGTAATGTTTCCAGGGGATGTTCATCGGTTATATCGTATTCTACTGACGTGCCCAGGTCCACTTTATCTTGTAACCTTGATCCAATCCCCACCATACTACTGAACGCATGCCTTGACGTATTAGTTAAACCAATAACAGACATCATAAATGTATCATTATGCTACGGCTTTTTCCCTGACGATTTTAAGTGTGCCCATGTTAATCCAGTTCTTAAGAAACCAACTCTGCCTAAAGAAGAATTAAACAGTTACAGATCTATTTCCAACCTAAGCTTCATCTCAAAAATACTTGAAAAGGTTGTAGCTAATCGTTTCAGATCTCACATCTACAAAAGTGGTCTATCCAATGTGTCGCAGTCTGCATATAAACAATTTCATTCTACAGAAACTGCTCTTTTAAAAGTACACAATGACATTAACCTCAACATCGACAAAGAAAAAGTTACCGCCCTGACCCTGCTTGACCTATCCGCCGCTTTCGACACCATCGACCACAATATTCTCATTACACGTCTATGAACATGGTACGGCATATCTGGCACAGACCTGAGCTGGTTTACTTCATATCTTACTGACAAACAGCAAGCCATTAAAATAGGTAACAGCTTTTCAGACATGTTGCCCACGTCATGTGGTGTCCCACAGGGTTATGTTAGGGGGCCTTTGCTTTTCACTTTATACACAACACCTTTAAGCTCTGTTATCCAAGGTCACAACTTGGATCATCACCTTTATGCCGATGACACCCAAATCTACATTTCGTTGACTACACCAGATGCTTGCCACTCCTTAAACCAGCTCAGGGATTGTCTCCAAGATGTCTCCCTGTGGATGAAAAATAGTAAACTAAAGTTAAATGCAAACAAGACCGAATTTAACATCATTGGTACCGTAACGCAGCGTGCAAAACTCGACGGCTTTTTCCCGACACATATCCTAAATCAGAGTGTAACACCAGCCCCTCAGTTTCAAATCTCGGAGTTAACTTTGACGAAAGCTTCAATTTCAAAGAGCACATATCAAAAACATGCCGTTGCTGTTTCTACCATATCCGTGATCTTCGTCGTATTCGCAGATTTTTATCACTTTCTGTTGCTAAAACCATCGCGGCAGCTCTAGTAAGCAGCAGACTTGACTACTGCAATTCCCTCCTTTACAATACTGCGAACAAGGATATTGCAAGACTTCAACGTGTCTAGAAACTGCTTGGCAAGGGTAGTTACGCGTTCTCCTCTTTTTTCTAGCTCGGTGCCGCTTCTAAAATCATTGCACTGGCTCCCTGTGCACTATCGCATTATTTTCAAGATTTGCACAATATCCTATCAAGCACTCGCATCTAAACAACCAACATATCTAAACTCAATGCTAACTCCAGCAAGGAATTCCAGAGAGCTACACTCAACCAGTAGTAACCCACTTTACATCCCTCGGATTAAGACGAAAGCTGGGACCCGAGCTTTCTCGGTTGCTGCACCAACTCTGTGGAATTCGCTTCCGGTCAGTGTCAAATCAGAAGGTACGTCTAAAAACATATCTCTTTAATGCAGCCTATCCTCCTTAGCTTCCTAGAACCTTCGTCCATCCATCAACGACTCACGCACTGTTCTACTTTTACGCAATTGCTTAACCCCTTGGTTTTGTCACGCCACTGAGCTTGATCTTCGAGGATATTGGCGCATAAGAAGTCATTATTATTATTATTATTATTCTGACTTGTTCAATCACATCTATATTTTATCTTCTTCTTCTTCCATTAATGACCACTGGTTAACTTGCTTATCATTACTGTCATTGTTTTTTCTTCAGAGTTGTCCTCTAGAATTAGTGAGTTCACTACAGATTACACATTTACCCCCTGTGTGTGAACTCCTAACAACCAGATAGAACTTTTAATGTCTCTTCCGAAAGACACAGTCAAATGTGACGTAAACGAAATTGCCGAAGTTTCGAAACGGCGGCAGATTGTACCACCGCCCTTCGATTGGCAGGTCCGGCGCTCTGTTTGTTTTGGTAGTTTCGTAAGTACTTCATAGACGTTCGATAGCAGACACATATGGCTGCTATTCTTGATATATTTCTTATTTTCCGTCTTGCAGATTATCATCTTCCTTGCGTTCTTCCATGGTATAGGTATTTGTCTTTCCGATAAGCATTTCATATACAGCTTAGAAAATGGTGTCTTCTCCTGCTTTTAATGTCCATAATATGTATGCAAGCCTGATGTTAACCAATTATTCGTATCTCTTGGAGCTGCTTTGAATTGAATTGAACTTTATTTATGCTTCCATCTACTACTGCGTTATCTCGGGTACTTCTTTCAGATCGGTGTGATTTACGGTCTTCTGTTCCCTGTCGTACAGCTCGGCGTAGAATTCTTGTATTTGTTCCATGATCTTATATCGATCATGGTCGTCCAGCAGTGTAATCGTTCTGTCTTTGCCTAGTATATGCATTATTTGGACTTTCCTTAGATTATTTGATGCTATGATCGTGTCTCGTGTGATCTCTTTGTTGTACTTCCTGATGGCCTTCTTTGATTAATTGTTTGATGGTTTTGCTTATTTCTGCGTAGTCTATTCGCTATTTATGGTCGCCATTTCCAACAATTTCTCGCCGTTTCGGCAATGTTGCTGACGATATACTGACTTATTACTTGCTTCAGCTACGCTTGTCGCACTTTGTTGAATAATTTATATATTGCTCATGGCTTGTTCTGTACCGATACAGTCCCGAACTAGGGCAATTTCGCTCACCCAGGGTCGACTGCCCCATCTAGCCGCCACTGTCCAGCATGGAACGGCAGACAAACAACGCAACCATGCCATATATCACTAAGCGGGGCCCCTAGCCTCCAATAGCAAATATGAGGCGGTCCTGGATAACTATGGCTACGTGCAGGTCTCTCGCATTTTTAAACTTTAACATAAATTTTGGAAGGGTTGCGTCACTGGTGGCTACTGCAATAAATTTGGTCACGTGTACTTTCAGGTTATATAATTCCAAACACAGCTGTTCCTTCCGGCCTATAATAATACAAATAATGTATTAACTTATTTATTTCTTACCCGAATATTTTCAGTTGCCTCGATGTCAGAAAATGTCCATGCCATTAAGTGATGTTGCCGCGCTTTGGGAATATACATACATTTTATTTTCAACTTTTTCTGTCAAACTTAGTTGGAACTAGTCCAAAATAAGGCACACAGAAAACAATTACAACGTGACATTCAAATACACAAGAAAATGTCCAGGTGTTTGCAAAACGATTACTGAATATTTATTGCATCGTTGCGTGTTTTTTTTCGGTGTGTTGGAGCATTTTCTTACGCCTCTGTCGTCAACCAGACCAGCGTGTTTGAAACTTGCATCAACAATATAATTTATCTTACACACCTTGTTGTTTGCTGTGGCGTCGTAGGGTGTCTAAGGAACGTATCATGATTTGCGAGTAAAAAGCATATGTACGCTAAGCAAAGAGTCACAAATGAGCACCAAAGTGTACAGTCTTGTCTATTTGATGTGTATGTGCTGGTCCGCCAACTATAACTCCCGAGTTCCTGTGTGAATCGGTCGTCCATACTGCTTCACTTGTTTCACCTCACTGCGTATGTCATAAGAAAACAACAGCAACAGCAACAACAACAACAACAACAACAACAACAACAACAACAACAACAACAACAACAACAACAACAACAACAACAACAACAACACAACAACAACGACAACAACGACAACAACAAGGACAACAACAAGGACAACAACAAGGACAACAACAAGGACAACAACAAGGACAACAACAAGGACAACAACAAGGACAACAACAAGGACAACAACAAGGACAACAACAAGGACAACAACAAGGACAACAACAAGGACAACAACAAGGACAACAACAAGGACAACAGCGTATCAACAGTACTTATATTTATGTATATAACATTAAATTGCTAATATACATACACACAATCATACATGTATGCATGCATGCACGGATGCATGCATGCATACATACATACATACATGCATGCATACATACATACATACATACATACATACATACATACATACATACATACATACATACATACATACATACATACATACATACATACATACATACATACATACATACATACATACATACATACATACATACATACATACATACATACATACATACACACATACACACATACACACATACACACATACACACACATACACACATACACTACAACATACATACATCATACATACATACATACATACATACATACATACATACATACATACATACATACATACATACATACATACATACATACATACATACATACATACATACATACATACATCATCATACATACATACATACATACATACATCATCATACATACATACATACATCATCATACATACATACATACATACATACATACATACATACATACATACATACATACATACATACATACATACATACACACATACATACATACATACATACATACATACATACATACATACATACATCAACATACATACATACATACATACATACATACATACATACATACATACATACATACATACATACATACATACATACATACATACATCATACATACATACATACATACACATACATGCATGCATACATACATACATACATACATACATACATACATACATACATACATACATACATACATACATACATACATACATACATACATACATACATACATACATACATACATACACACATACATGCATACATACACACATACACACATACACACATACACACATACACACATACACACATACATACACACACATACATGCATACATACACACATACACACATACACACACATGCATACATACATACACACATACACACATACATACATACATACATACATACATACATACATACATACATACATACATACATACATACATACATACATACATACATACATACATACATACATACATACATACATACATACATACATACATACATACATACATACATACATACATACATACATACATACATACATACATATCTACATAACTACATACCTACATACCTACATACATACATACATGCATACATACATACGTACATACGTAAACACGTACATACAAAGGTACTTACAAACATACGTACGTACATACAAACATACATACGTACATACGTACGTACATTCATACATACACATTCTTTGGCATATATTTCCTTCTAATGTTAGATCAGTTGAAAATATTGCCAAATTCTGCCGTCATTTATTAATAACATACCTTTACAACCTTGGCTGCCTGGTAAACAGGCACAGCGTAACTTGTAGCTGCAAAAACGCTGTCAGCAACTCACAATAGGTGAAGCATACGGCACGGCGTTAACATAAAGGCATGGCACAAACTGACACGCAATTGAACAATTCGACTTCAGCAATTTCTTTCGACACCGTTACATTCGTTTTTTTAATGTCGTCGAAACGTACTAGCATGGTCACACATCTCAGGTATGCAATAAACGTTGATGGCCGTCATGTCGAGATCAGTAGAACTAAATTCTACACTGGTATATGTGAAATAATAGGTGACAACTCGATTCATCCACTGATAAAACCGAGAAATGTTAAATAACTACATATGTATTTTAGTACATCGCCAGTTTTTCAATCAGAGCGCAATACAGGCCAAGGAAGCGAACAAACATAGAAATATGACAGAACTTATACTTATTCCAAGTTCGAGTCTTAACGTGAAAATAAATTCAACACATGACTACAGTTATTTAATACAGTATCGTATCGTATCGTATCGTGTCGTGTCGTGTCGTGTCGTGTCGTGTCGTGTCGTGTCGTGTCGTGTCGTGTCGTGTCGTGTCGTGTCGTGTCGTGTCGTGTCGTGTCGTGTCGTGTCGTGTCGTGTCGTGTCGTGTCGTCGTGTCGTGTCGTGTCGTGTCGTGTCGTGTCGTGTCGTGTCGTGTCGTGTCGTGTCGTGTCGTGTCGTGTCGTGTCGTGTCGTGTCGTGTCGTGTCGTGTCGTGTCGTGTCGTGTCGTGTCGTGTCGTGTCGTGTCGTGTCGTGTCGTGTCGTGTCGTGTCGTGTCGTGTCGTGTCGTGTCGTGTCGTGTCGTGTCGTGTCGTGTCGTGTCGTGTCGTGTCCGTGTCGTGTCGTGTCGTGTCGTGTCGTGTCGTGTCGTGTCGTGTCGTGTCGTGTCGTGTCGTGTCGTGTCGTGTCGTGTCGTGTCGTGTCGTGTCGTGTCGTGTCGTGTCGTGTCGTGTCGTGTCGTGTCGTGTCGTGTCGTGTCGTGTCGTGTCGTGTCGTGTCGTGTCGTGTCGTGTCGTGTCGTGTCGTGTCGTGTCGTGTCGTGTCGTGTCGTGTCGTGTCGTCGTTCGTGTCGTGTCGTGTCGTGTCGTGTCGTGTCGTGTCGTGTCGTGTCGTGTCGTGTCGTGTCGTGTCGTGTCGTGTCGTGTCGTGTCGTGTCGTGTCGTGTCGTGTCGTGTCGTGTCGTGTCGTGTCGTGTCGTGTCGTGTCGTGTCGTGTCGGTGTCGTGTCGTGTCGTGTCGTGTCGTGTCGTGTCGTGTCGTGTCGTGTCGTGTCGTGTCGTGTCGTGTCGTGTCGTGTCGTGTCGTGTCGTGTCGTGTCGTGTCGTGTCGTGTCGTGTCGTGTCGCGTCGCGTCGCGTCGCGTCGCGTCGCGTCGCGTCGCGTCGCGTCGCGTCGCGTCGCGTCGCGTCGCGTCGCGTCGCGTCGCGTCGCGTCGCGTCGCGTCGCGTCGCGTCGCGTCGCGTCGCGTCGCGTCGCGTCGCTCGCGATCGCATCGCATCGCATCGGCACATCGCATCGCATCGCATCGCATCGCATCGCATCGCATCGCATCGCATCGCATCGCATCGCATCGCATCGCATCGCATCGCATCGCATCGCATCGCATCGCATCGCATCGCATCGCATCGCATCGCATCGCATCGCATCGCATCGCATCGCATCGCATCGCATCGCATCGCATCGCATCGCATCGCATCGCATCGCATCGCATCGCATCGCATGCGGGCGATTCTACCTAAATAGAGACGGGGTTGAGTATAACATGGAAATTCCTTTCAAATAAATCCAGGACGAAAGCAGTGGGTGAAACTGCCATAACTATTTAAATTAAATTAACTCACTGTTTGTTACACATCTAACTGGTTTCCTTTGAATGAGAGCCAACATCTGTATTGTTCGTTAACAAAACGATTTGGTATTCGGAGCCAACTTAAAACAATTTGATTACAAAACTTTATTTTACAAGCTGTCTTCGTTCCACGATGATGTACATAGTTTTCATAATACATTTAGTAAAATCATTGTGCTCAGTCTTAATCATGTAGTATTCTAAGGTTGTTACAGATACAACATTTCTAATGCAAAACATATTTTTTTACCCTATAAGCGGTTAAATATAGATCCAATGTTATCTTACTTTCTCAGTTGATTTCTCGATTTTACATTTCCTGTCAGACTTAAATTAGTAGGAAGTATTGTTTTGGCTGAGCCAATGGTAAATTTATCAGGATCGTATTGGTGCCATACAATGCCGTAAGTACTTAAGCAGAACGTATACTTTAAGCGGACGCAGGTGGCTGTAACTGTTACATTGGTGTGTTGTACCATGTAACGGTGTAACCTCATGTGCAGTGACGTGTGTTGACACTCACACAACTACTGCGACACTGACAGGCTCATTCGCCATCTACTGCAGTAGAACTCGGCTAGAGTTCATGGACACATGTACAATGAAAACTATGTGGTCAGAGCGATATGCGAACTACTAACACGTTTTACGTCTGAATGTTACGTTGTTTACTAGCGTTGGTCAAGTGGGCCTAACAGCTACTAACATAAACAACGAGGCATTGTATCAAAATAGCATCAGGGCCTGGCTGCATCTGAATAGAATGTTAAAGGTAGAAACTAGTTGTCGAAAATAATTGCTGAAGTCGAGTATTTTAGTTGACTGTTAGATTCGGTTAAGCTTTTTTGTTGCCTTGTCGAATTCATCATCTCATTCAGGTGTGAACTGGTACGTAGTTGTTCCTCGCGACCTTTAATAATAGTAATATTTTATAAAACATTTTGTTCATCTATTAATTTTGGTGTTCTGCGCATCTCCAAACTCAGACGTAAACAACCAAAAAACCATTTCACTTGGCAGTAGGCCTACACTAAAGACATATCCATGGTACCAAATATTGCTAAATCGCAATGTGATCATACAAGTAGCCTGCAGATCGTGTTGATATTGTCGATTGTTGATAGGTTCACCAAATCGACATACTCCAGTTCGGAATCAAAAAGAACCTATAACATATGTTAGTTGGTCAATAACTCAACTTAGTCAATAATGGTTCTTAGACATTTATATTATTTATATCACTTTTAATAGATAACTTTACGAAGTAGTGGATTCGCATATTACACTGACGTCATCTCATTTATCTCAAATAATTTGCCACCAGTAATGCTTCAGTAAATATATCCATGCGTACGGATATATATATATATATATATATATATATATATAATAGTGCACATGCAAAAATTATTGAAATCGTTTTTCGCGTAATATATATATATATATATATATATATAT
>JAODUO010000244.1:347500-372500 GCA_025642075.2 Ridgeia piscesae | reverse complement strand
TGTTGTTAGGATGAAGTAGGTCTCAGCGATGTCGACGCCGATGTGGCTGGTAAGGATTACATATTTGTATTTCATGTTTACGAAATAGTCACTATGGTATGAGTTACATAATATTGTACTCCATACGTAAATACAGAAACGAAAACACGCTCACATTATATTCCGAGCTAATAAACGTCTCTTGGACCTCCCAATTACTTTTATTTGCGCCTTCTCCTAATAATCGAATCGTTGTTTTACTTACTTACTTACTTACTTACTTATTTGTGCGTGATTGCGAGTAGTACTTACAATTGATATGGTCACGATGACACTTTCGAAGACGTTTGCTGTGTTTGCAGCCTGCATAAAACTAATATTATTGAACAGAGAAAACGTCTGCCATCCACAATGTTAGCTGCGAGTTATGCATGGGTAAATGAAGGAAGGATTCCTTTATTACGAAGTGACACGTCAGTGTTGGCGCGCGCATGCGTGTGTATGTACGTGCGTGCGTGCGTGCGTACGTGCGCGCGCGCGCGTGTGTGTGTGTGTGTGTGTGTGTGTGTGTGTGTGTGTGTGTGTGTGTGTGTGTGTGTGTGTGGCGCGCGCGCGCGTGTGTGTGTGTGTGTGTGTGTGTGTGTTTGTGTGTGGTGTGTGTGACAGTGATACGGGGATGAACGCTAGGTGATACAATCATTGTTATATTTATCTTTATACAATACGATGTTACCCTTATCCTTCTTCAACAAAGATTTATTTGCTTTTTAAGACCGCTACAAGAGAGAGTCCGATCCACTACCGATTCTACTGAGGGCAACTAGATGTAAGTAAAAGTGCCATTTTATATTACAAGATATATATATATATATATATATATATATATATATATATATATATATATATATATATATATATATATATATATATGCATCATAACTTATTTTGTGATACCATCGGTCGATTCTTATTGTAAGATTTCTGGGCAAATGGCAATGTAACAATTTTCTTCGTTTGTTGACATGAGAACAGATAAATGAAGTTGATGTATGCGAAATCATGGAACACCGTAACAAAATCTCAAATATGTGTTGCAAATGTGTTACACAACAGCAGCGCGCCACAGCTGTAAAAGACTTTTCTTATTAAAACGCGTTGTTCTTACAACACAATACAGGACATGTCAGAGCAAAGATATTGTTTCAGCCCCTTAGCAGCACTTCTATTCCTACGGAGCTATTGAGGGATGTTATTAGCCGACCTGTGCTATTCCTTTTGCAGCTAAGAGGCATAAATGCAAAATTTCGTGCGGATATGGGAGGTGCAAAGCCAAGTGCAGAAAGTGTAACCGTTGTGAATGTTTTTGCAAATCCGGCCGACCGAACTGCAAGTGTAATGGATCAAAAGGTAAGTAAATATTTGTGTTAGGGTCGACCCCACAGTCTTTTGAAACATTCCCTGTCCATTCGGACTTTTCGAGCATGTTTTGGCTTTATGCACGGGCAACGGAACTAACAATGCTTACATTTAATTGTCATTCTCCCATGACCTTTTGGTTACAATCTGAGCCCAGAGGCCACGTGATACCAGTACACAAAACAATGACATTTAATGGATATTGTACACATATGCTTTCCACCTAGGGGAAATGAGAGGGTCCCATGCCCTCTAAGAGATTTATGCTGACGAAGCGTCTCTATTATGACGTGCACAACATTTTCCATTATTAGGAGGGCGTTATACCCGTAAGTAAGTAGATAAGTAAGCAAGTAAGAAAAAATTGTATTGGCGTAGAATGCTGATCTGGCATTTGGAAAACAAATGGCTGAAATTGACTTTTGAAACCGTCATTTGATTTTTCATATTTGAATGTTGAGTTTCCTTTTCCAGCAGCTACTGTGGCTTAAATTGACTTTTGAAACGTTTTAAATGGCTTAAATTGACTTTTGAAACCGTCATTTGATTCTTCATATTTGAATGTTGAGTTTCCTTTTCCAGCAGCTACTGTTAATCATATCGGACATTCATTTAATATAAATAATGAGTGTATTAATATAGATTGTATCATTCCGCCAAGTAGTGCTGAGCCACTTGGAAATATATTATGTTGTTCGTAGATTTGATATATGCTTGCACATTTAATTAAGGAAAAGGGGACCATCCGTTTTATGACTTATTGTTGTCTTTTTATTAAACGAGACGTGACGAGGAGTTTTTGTTTTGTAGTTTAAGCAATATTTCAAGGGAAAACGTCAATCCTATATTTTATCACGTTACACATATGCATGCTAGTTAGCATCGCAAATACCGTCTATGTCATAGCAAAAAATTGTATTTCAATGCAATAGTAGTAGTTTTGTAGATTAATTCAACGACTTTATTAACAGAACTGTACCATTCCTTTAGCAGGTAAGATGAAATGCAAGACTCGCTGCGAACGAGACCGCTGCAAAGCCAAATGCAGGAAAAGTCGCGCCTGTGAGTGTCGATGCACCGCTTGGAACAGGCCGAAATGCAGCTGTTAATGAGGCCATCAACAATGGAGCAGGCCCGTCCGCAAAACAGGAACTGCGATCCGTTAAAGTGATAGGTTGTTTTGCTGCCAATGTTATTGTTTCTGTTCGTCTAAGTCCGCTGCACTCTGTAGCGTGACGAGCTGCACAGAAGACAATATCGCATTGCTGTACCCTTGCACTTGTTGGCAATAAAACATTTTCTATCAAAGTGCATAAATTGTTGACTTACTTGTTTCGGTAAAAGTAAAATTGCTCACGTCAAAATCATGGCGACAACAATTTCGACTTAAAAATAAAATATACATTTTTAGTGTGTGTGTGTGTGTGTGTGTGTGTGTGTGTGTGTGCGTGTGCGTGTGCGTGCGTGTGCGTGTGTTTGTGCGTGTGTGTGTGTGTGCGTGTGCGCGTGCGCGTGCGCGTGCGCGTGCGTGCGTGCGCGTGCGCGTGCGGGTGCGGTGCGTGCGCGGGTGCGGGTGCGGGTGCGCGTGCGGGTGCGGGTGCGGGTGCGGGTGCGGGTGCGGGTGCGGGTGCGGGTGCGGGTGCGGGTGCGGGTGCGGGTGCGGGTGCGGGTGCGGGTGCGGTGCGGTGCGGGTGCGGTGCGCGTGCGCGTGCGCGTGCGCGTGCGCGTGCGCGTGCGCGTGCGCGTGCGTGCGCGGGCGTGCGCGTGCGCGTGCGCGTGCGTGCGCGTGCGCGTGCGCGTGCGCGTGCGCGTGCGTGCGTGCGTGCGTGCGTGCGTGCATATATGAGTGTATGTGTTTCTCCGGGGAATTTAGGAGTTCGACTTTTATTTCCCGTTGCTGAGTGTATTGGAGGTTTTTTCCATTATGTTGGCTTATGTGCATCAGCAGACATACAAACATAGACCTTACTTCTAGACTTATCACACGATTACACGATTACACAAGGTTGTACGTGAGTTCACCCTTAGCCGCGGTTACCCAGGCTCCGTGAGGTGGCAGGACTTTTAAGTTCCTCAACTCTGCCTGGGGAAAGAAACGCTCTGCATTTGTTACGGCCTTACCCCAGATTAGGGTAGAGACGCTGATTGGCTCTCAGGCCAACTATGAAATAAACATTAAAATAACGGTATACTTTTACAAGATAATGATATCCTATGAAAAGTATTCAACATTGAAGTTATATTAACACAAAAATAAGTAAACATTCAAATTTACAGTTGTTTCTAAAATAAGAATTACGGCAGGATTAATCAGTATCCGTTAGATGGCAGCATTGTTTAGCCCAACACGAATAACATACACATTAATTAAATAAAGATACCTTTTTATCAAATAATGCTGTATTATAAAAACTATTCCAAATTAAACTTATATTAACACAAAATAAATAGAAAAACTAATTTGCAGTTGTTCATAAAAATTGAAATTACGGCAGGATTGACCAGTGTCCGTGAGGTGGCAGCATTGTATAGATCACGGATAAACATTCTAAAGACTGACTTCTCGGCGTAGTTCCGCAGCCGACCGACAGTCGGTTAAGCGAGACAAGTTCACCCTAAGTACATACAATAGCTCAAGCTAACTGACAGACGAAACTAGTAACGATTAGCCGCACTGTACGTTTACTCCAAAGCAACACAGGAAGTCACATTCGTTCATATCCGCCCGAATGAACCTTTGTACATTTCTTGATTACAACAGTCACAGTATAGGGGACGATATTGCGACGTCTTGTCTGTTTGCCGCGTTTCATGACATCCCTGTGTATCAATATTTTATATATCGGGGGCAAGAGGGACATGACGAGGGAGAGGGAAAGGGAGAGGAAGAGCGAGGGCCAGAGAGGAAGAGAGAGAGAGAGAGAGAAAGGGTGTGGGGGAGTGAGGCATGGGTAGAGAAGAGATCTGCCTTGTTAATTAATGCTAAATAGCATTAAAAGAAAATGGAAAAGCACAAGGAATTTAGATGCTTCCGAAACGAGTACTGAATATTTAATATCTCGCTGCGTGTTACTTTCGTTTCATTTTCTATATATTGGGGACGTTTTATTACTTCGTTATCGCCATCCAGGGCTGAGCAGTTTGACAATTGCATCAACAACATAATGTTATGTTCCACGCCTTGCCGTTTGCCTTTATTATTAGTTGTTGTCAGTCGCGGTGCAAGATGTCCAAGGGAATGTATAATTATTTGACAGATGTAAACATGAACATGACAAAACACGATTTATTCAAAAGCACCAATGTTTTTGTACGTCTGAATGCATGTGTGTATTTAATATTATACATAATTTCCACATTTGTGTGTGTGTGTGTGTGTGTGTGTGTGTGTGTGTGTGTGTGTGTGTGTGTGTGTGTGTGTGTGTGTGTGTGTGTGTTGTGTGTGTGTGTGTGTGTGTGTGTGTGTGTGTGTGTGTGTGTGTGTGTGTGTGTGTGTGTGTGTGTGTGTGTGTGTGTGTGTGTGTGTGTGTGTGTGTGTGTGTGTGTGTGTGTGTGTGTGTGTGTGTGTGTGTGTGTGTGTGTGTGTGTGTGTGTGTGTGTGTGTGTGTGTGTGTGTGTGTGTGTGTGCAAATAATATGCACACAACCATACACATATTCATGCATACAAAACAACGATGCTATTGGAAAAATATACATTCTGTAATCAGTAATATTAACATAAAATTATACGTATATATATATATATATATATATATATATATATATATATATATATATATATTGACAATTTTACGTATGTAATATATATATAGTATATATATATATATATATATATACATACATACATAATACATACATACATACATACATACATACATACATACATACATACATACATCACATACATACATACATACATCATACATACATACATACATACATACATACATACATACATACATACATACATACATACATACATACATACATACATACATACAATGTGTGTATATATATATATATATATATATATATATATATATATATATATATATATATATATATATATATATATATATATATATATATATATATATATATATATATATATATATATAATAACGTAAAATTGTCATTGTTGCGGAATGGAAGACATTTCGATGATGATCCTAATGTGGACCACGACCAGAAATCAATACACACAGTCACTGGTGCACCGTCGCCGTGTAAACATCACCGTTAACGTATCGTCTCTGCCGTTCGTGCAGTGCACAATTACTACCATGCATGTCGGCGTGACACTGTGAGGCGTCACCCAAGTGGCTCATTCATCCACACAGTGAAATAGACGTGTGGTTTTGCGCTATTTACCGCTGTCATTCCTCGGCTAGTCGTTGGCTCGATTTGGCCATTTCCAAAGCACCTCGTGACCAACTCAAATGAACCAAATCAAATGCACAAACATTATATCACCAAACTCAAAGGAGACATTTACTAGCAAAACAGAAGAGAAATATTACTCTGCTCTACTCGGTGAATTGGGAACTCTCTCATAGCCAAGGTGATTTCCAACCTGCTTGGAAAGTTGTAAATCACAACTTGCACGAACATACCTTCAATGGGGTCGATTAAATAGACAATCTCTTGACGGCAGAAAAAGACACTGGAAAGACGACATTGAGAATCTCCTTGTCTATGTAATTTCCTTGGCAAGCAGCGGACAATCCATTAGAAAGAGTGATTGCACTTGTCTGTAGTATTCATATTTGTCAATTTTAAAGGCATGGGTTTCACGTGACCGCCAGGAGGCGCCGAAATCGTCTGTCACAACCGTCTGCGCTTACATCGGTAATCATGAAGTGCGTTGAGCGACTCGTCCTTCTTTCGAGGTATGGAAGACGTCGTCCAGTCCTCGCTCTGTGTCATAGCGCGCACAGTCACATGTCACATGGAGAAGCCCAAGTCGTTTGCCGAGATGCATGCGTGTGAATCCACACATCATTTGAGGGTAACTAATTTCCTAACTGACTGTGAATAAGTAGTGCGACATATAATGGTGCCAGGGCGAAGTCGACACTTTCACCGGTGCTCCTCACATCTCCTCGCAGCTCGGTGGTCTCCTCACAGCTCGGTGGTCTCCTCACAGCTCGGTGGTCTCCTCACAGCTCGGTGGTCTCCTCACAGTTTGGTGGTCTCCTCACAGTTCGGTGGTCTCTTCACAGTTCGGTGGTCTCTTCACAGTTCGGTGGTCTCCTCACAGCTCGGTGGTCTCCTCACAGTTCGGTGGTCTCTTCACAGTTCGGTGGTCTCTTCACAGTTCGGTGGTCTCCTCACAGGTCTGTGGTCTCCTCGCAGCTCGGTCGTCTCCTCACAGCTCGGTGGTGTCCTCACAGATCGGTGGTCTCCTCACAGCTCGGTGGTCTCCTCACAGTTCGGTGGTCTCCTCACAGTTTGGTAGTCTCCTCACAGTTCGATGGTCTCCTCACAGTTTGGCGGTCTCCTCACAGTTCGGTGGTCTCCTCACAGTTCGGTGGTCTCCTCACAGTTTGGTAGTCTCCTCACAGTTCGGTGGTCTCCTCACAGTTTGGCGGTCTCCTCACAGTTCGGTGGTCTCCTCACAGTTCGGTGGTCTCTTCACAGTTCGGTTTTGAGCTCGGTCTCTCCACAGCTCGGTGGTCTCCTCACAGTTGGTGGTCTCCTCCAGTCTCGGTGGTCTCCTCACAGTTCGGTGGTCTCTTCACAGCTCGGTGGTCTCCTCCAGTTTGGGGTCTCCTACGCTGTGGTCTCCTCACAGTTTGGTGGTCTCCTCACAGTTCGGTGGTCTCTTCACAGTTCGGTGGTCTCTCACAGTTCGGTGGTCTCCTCACAGCTCGGTGGTCTCCTCACAGTTCGGTGGTCTCTTCACAGTTCGGTGGTCTCTTCACAGTTCGGTGGTCTCCTCACAGGTCTGTGGTCTCCTCACAGTTCGGTGATCTCCTCACAGCTCGGTGGTCTCCTCACAGTTTGGTAGTCTCCTCACACTTCGGTGGTCTCCTCACAGTTCGGTGGTCTCCTCACAGTTCGGTGGTCTCCTCACAGTTCGGTGGTCTCCTCACAGCTCGGTCGTCTCCTCACAGTTCGGTGGTCTCCTCACAGCTCGGTGGTCTCCTCTCAGTTTGGTGGTCTCCTCACAGTTCGGTGGTCTCCTCACAGCTCGGTGGTCTCCTCACAGTTTGGTGGTCTCCTCACAGTTCGGTGGTCTCTTCACAGTTCGGTGGTCTCCTCACAGTTCGGTGGTCTCCTCACTCGGTGTCTCCTCACAGCTCGGTGGTCTCCTCACAGCTCGGTGGTCTCCTCACAGTTCGGTGGTCTCCTCACAGTTCGGTGGTCTCCTCACAGTTTGGCGGTCTCCTCAGAGTTTGGTGGTCTCCTCACAGCTCGGTCGTCTCCTCACAGTTTGGCGGTCTCCTCACAGTTTGGCGGTCTCCTCACAGCTCGGTCGTCTCCTCACAGTTCGGTGGTCTCCTCACAGTTAGGTGGTTTCCTCACAGTTAGGTGGTCTCCTCACAGTTAGGTGGTCTCCTCACAGTTTGGTGGTCTCCTCACAGTTAGGTGGTCTCCTCACAGTTCGGTGGTCTCCTCACAGCTCGGTGGTCTCCTCACAGCTCGGTGGTCTCCTCACAGTTCGGTGGTCTCCTCACAGCTCGGTCTTCTCCTCACAGTTCGGTGGTCTCCTCATAGTTTGGTGGTCTCCTCACAGTTTGGTGGTCTCCTCACAGCTCGGTGGTCTCCTCACATCTCGGTGGTCTCCTCACAGTTTGGTGGTCTCCTCACAGTTAGGTGGTCTCCTCACAGTTCGGTCGTCTCCTCACAGTTCGGTGGTCTCCTCACAGTTTGGTGGTCTCCTCACAGTTAGGTGGTTTCCTCACAGTTAGGTGGTCTCCTCACAGTTAGGTGGTCTCCTCACAGTTAGGTGGTCTCCTCACAGTTTGGTAGTCTCCTCACAGTTCGGTGGTCTCCTCATAGTTCGGTGGTCTCCCCACAGTTCGGTGGTCTCCTCATACTTCGGTGGTCTTCTCACAGTTCGGTGGTTTCTTCTCAGTTCGGTGGTCTCCTCACAGCTCGGTGGTCTCCTCATAGTTCGGTGGTCTTCTCACAGCTCGGTGGTTTCTTCTCAGTTCGGTGGTCTCGTGGCAGTTAGAGTTCGGTGGTCTGCACACAGTTCTGGCATCTCTTCTGTGACACACGTGACTGTCGTAGCAGTCAGAAATCAGTCAATTGATCAAATACAGAGACGACTCAGCTGTCGTTGATCTGTCCTGTGTGATAGCGCTACGGCTTATTCTGCAATCTGATGTTCGCGTCGGTTTTGTTTTTACTTGAATGTTCTTAAAACAGAAGAATGTATTATTATTTTCAGGAGGAACCCTGCTCTTCCCAAAAATCTAGACATGAATAGAGATGGCAGAGTAAAATAAGTACCTCGGCGCCATAACTGACACAAATTTCATAATTGCATTATTCTGGTCACATTACAGCTGCAATTGAAAGACATGTGTGCGGACATTTGAGCGACCCCAGCTTCCGTAAGAAATACAGCTTCTGCTGGCACTTTCTATTGATTACAGCTGTCATTAATTGAAGGTGCCAGCAGAAGCTATATTTCTTACGCACGCTAAAGTCGTTCAAATGTCCATATACGTCCTTCAATCCGTTATGTATCGGATCTTCAGTCACATTTGTTTGCCTTGTCTGCTACGGTGTTTTCAATGGTGTACATGGCAAACCTTTGGTGCGAATCGTCACAGAGTTAGTGGTACTGTGGTAGCAGAAACGAAAACAGCATAGAAGACATGCACAGGCAGAGGCCAGAGAGAAAGGGAAGGAAAGTATCTTCAAATTCAAAACATCTCCTGTTTCCATGCTAGAGAATGCTTCCTCTTGGTTGGTGCTTTCAACTGTCTTGGTGGAAACGTAATCACACTTGAAATCTGTGTTCCTTCTTCAATTAGAGTAATGGGTGGGTATTTGTCTCTTGGTCGCTCCATAGTTGCCAGTCTCTCTGCCAGTATGAGTATGACACTGAGTGGTCCTGAGCTTGATCCTGAATGAGTCTGGGAAAACGAGCTGTGATTTTGTTATAATTTATCTAATGTATTTATTTACTTAAGTTATTGTTTTAACTTAATACATTTTAACGACGTTAACCATTTTATAGTCTATATTACTATTCATTTACTTGTACTTGAAATAATAAAATACAAACTATATCGAAATGAGCGTATGTCGGTCTCGTGCGTATTTGTTATTCTTTTCTGATACACTCTAGAATGCAAGTACATTTAGGTTACGTTCTGCCTGACTCACACTCAAATTGACTTCCTCTCGAGCGGTATTAAAGTAGTAGTGTCGTTGTCATTCTCAAATGTCCACAGGAATTGTTGGCTGAAAAACAATGACCGTTACCACAAAGCTGATCTGTGAAAATCTTGATGTTGAAATTATAGATTTCCCAGGCTTAATGAACAACCGACATGTACGGATGCAGCTCATCCTTACTTCAGCCCCGGAAGTCCAGTGAGGGTGGTGTTGATGACCATCTTCACCACTGCTCCACACACTACGTGCGCACCGTTAAACATTGTCTACCAACGACCTGCGAGACACTTTTATTAGAGTAACACGAAACATCACGCACTGGACACACACTGTGTATACAAGTAATGTTTTTATGCAGCACAGCACTGTCCAAATTACTGTTGTACATTTAATGACATTTTTTATTGTTATACTGGCCAATATCGTTGTGAAGATAACACATTGTAATATATTTAGGACATACGTGGATACCGTAAATATACTACTGTGTGTCCAACAAAGAGAGTGCAATTATAAGACAATTATGTGTAGCTTGTCGTACTTTCGAATACATTTCTCCGAGAAAGCAACACACAATGTAGCAGCTAAGAAAACAATCTGCAGAGCATCGTTAGACTAATTAAAAAGGTCATCTATTTTCACACAAGTTCTCGATTTCCGGTCCGTGCCATCGTTTGTGGTATCAGTGACGCGTTTCGTATTTCGCTGCGACAACGCTGGACGGTCGCCATATTGGCTACACCGGTAGCGAATCGCTGCGTCTAAAGGTCATCAGCGAGATTTGTTACCGGTCTCGAAGACGCTATTTCCGGGCGCTGAATTGGGAATCGACTCGACTGACGCAGTTGTTGACAGATCGCATTATTGAAAACCAAGTACGGTAATATAAGGAGACCGAACTGACTGACGATGACGTCATGTGTGTTTAACAAAAAAGGCTACGTACACTTCCAGTGACGTAGTAACAAAATGTGAAAGCATAAAAAAAACGTTTATGAAATGTAAATTATAAATCATTATTATTCTATGCTATAGAGTAGAATGGCATTAGTCAATTGTGTAGTGTTTAAGAGAGAGAGAGAGAGAGAGAGAGAGAGGGAGAGAGAGGAGAGAGAGAGAGAGAGAGAGAGAGAGAGAGAGAGGAGAGAGGGGGAGAGAGAGAGAGAGAGAGAGAGAGAGAGAGAGAGAGAGAGAGGGGGAGAGAGAGAGAGATTAC
This sequence comes from Ridgeia piscesae, assembly GCA_025642075.2. Lineage (NCBI taxonomy): Eukaryota > Metazoa > Annelida > Polychaeta > Sabellida > Siboglinidae > Ridgeia > Ridgeia piscesae. Next base: position 361,529 of record JAODUO010000244.1, on the reverse strand, counting down.
GCGTTATCGACGGGTAATCTGATATCGGAAGACGAAGGCTGTGTGTGTGTGTGTGTGTGTGTGTGTGTGTGTGTGTGTGTGTGTGTGTGTGTGTGTGTGTGTGTGTGTGTGTGTGTGTGTGTGTGTGTGTGTGTGTGTGTGTGTGTGTGTGTGTGTGTGTGTGTGTGTGTGTGTGTGTGTGTGTGTGTGTGTGTGTGTGTGTGTGTGTGTGTGTGTGTGTGTGTGTGTGTGTGTGTGTGTGTGTGTGTGTGTGTGTGTGTGTGTGTGTGTGTGTGTTGTGTATGTGTGGTGTTTTAATGCATGGGTGTGGTAAAATTGCATTTATTGCATTTATTCTAACTTATTTGTAAAAGGGTTATAAACTGTCATAAACTAGATGTTGTAGCAAGACCTCACTTACGTATTCTTAACGAGAATACGAGGGGACAAGGTACATAGCATAGTATGATAAGTACAATCGACCGAACAGATCCAGTCAGAACCTTGACCATTCCCAACTAACACCAAAGCAATGTGTCTTATTCGCAGTAAGACGACTAGTGTTGGCAGGGCGCCGTCGATTGCATTTCCAGTCTTTCATCATTGTGAAATGCCTCATAACAGCGCTACCTCACATTTCGGCGCACAAATGTCACCGGATGTGGTCACAACACAGCGCCTACTGCTACTACAAAAATATATGCTCGTCGTCAGATTTCGATCGTCATAAGACAGCGGACGTCACGTGACAACATCCTAAGGTTGGCACTACCAGAGCAGGGTCTGTATTCGTATCCCACCAGCGTCCAGACATACTTGTGCCGCAGTGGCGGTTCAGTCGCGCCAAACGCGATTGCAATCGGGAGTCTTGTTTTATGCGAAATCTGTATCTAGACAATGAGCTCACATGGGTGAAATGAAAGATGGTTATGGATGGCGAGACAAAGCCAGAAACATCTATGGTTTTAACATTTTCATCTAGTTTGTTTACATTTCGTTCGTGAGTTACCATCTTGTTGACCATTTTATCATACTCATCTCTTGATATAATATATATATATATATATATATATATATATATATATATATATATATATATATATATATATATATATATATATAAAGGAATATGTCATCTCAAAATATCAAGGTACGATTACTGCAAAAATGGTCAACGAGAACAAGAGGGTAACAAAAAATCCAAGGAACATCACCAAACCCAAATCATAAGTTAAAACCATCTAGATGAAATTAGCGATTTAGATGAATATGGTCGCATATGCGTTGGCGTTTTCCTAGTGCTCGTCGGCCTAACAAACTAGGGATGAACGTGATCAGGATTAACTTGAAACTAACACGTTGCGTATATTGAGACGCCAGAATGCCTGAGACTGTCGAGTATTGATGTTTCACCAATAAATCGAGCTGATGACGAAGTGCTGGAGCCCGTGTTTCCAGCGTGTGTCTCTGTAGTGTTGCGCTTGATTTAAGAAACGGACGCCCGCATAACATCAATATATCCTCGCCGTTTTTAAAACTCACATATTTATGTGAAGCCGACCTTTTTGTTAGCCTCGCGTCTGTAAATACTGCACTTTTTTGGTACAATGTGTCGAATTCAACATATCGCGTTGTTCAGCCCCCGTGGCGGCCTCACCAAGCATGTGCCAACAGGGTGACGATATCTTGAACGGTTCCGATGTTTTCATCTGTCATGCCTTCGCATTTGAACTGCACCATCGGAATGCAAACGTTGACGCGTCATGGGTGTCTAGCAGGTGCGCATGCGTAACATCGGAGCGTGCGTTTGTTTCACACTTATGAAACCAATGCACTGAGCGAGCACTTCCGGTCACACTCGCGGCGCGCGAGCAGAGTGTGCCACTGGGCGACTGGTGTGCGTTGGCACTGGATCATGCGCGTCCAGTGCGACGTTTCCTGTGGCCCTGTCGCCTGCCGCCCCTGCGAACACCGTAAACAATGTCACAGAAATCGATGTATAGGTCCAGTCCTTTTAAAACCATATTATTTCCGTAAGGGCATTTAAGCACTATGCGATATTTGCTTGTGTGTATTGTCAACACAATTTACAACACTTACAAGTGATAATCTTTATCAAGTTCTAGCAACACAATTATTGTTGCAGGCATTTACGTAAGTTTCTCTTGAAACAAACAGCAAACAAGTCATAATAATAATAATAATAATAAATAACAGTATTTGTCTACGCCATATCTCTAGCAATAAAACCATTCAGAGGCGCATTACACTTTACATGAATATACAGATTACCTTAAAATAAACAATAGAGACGTAGTTGTAAAATAAATAGATCAGTAAAAATGTTCAATATAAATAAATAATATTAGTCTTAATAATACTAAAATACTAATACTGATAAATAATGGTTAATTATATTACAATTTAAAAATAAATAAATAATAAAATAGTTGATAAATAGTAGATATTATAAATAGTAGATATTAAAAATAAATAATAGTTAATTATATTACAATTTTTTTTAAATAATTGATAAATAGTACATATTAAAAAGTTCGGATATTATAAAATTGTTCTTTTAAAGTGAAAACGCTCTTTTTAACAGAAATGTCTTCAGTTGCTTTTGAAAGAACTGAGGGAGTCTGTGGCACGCATGGCAAGCGGCAGATTGTTCCAGAGGCGTGGAGCAGCACTCGAAAATGCGAAAGTACAACAAACTAGACGGACAATGTAACTTTATCACAAACGTTCAACTCTCCCATGATTGGAGATGATGCGCACACATTCGGCCGATACTTCCTCGAGAGCTGTGACTTACCATGAGCACCCGGCCGATCGAGTCGTCGCCGCCGATGCCGCCGCCACCTCCGCCGACACCGCCACCCAGACCGCGTCCTGTGCGGCTCAACACCGTCACGACGAGGGTGACGTCATGCAGCTGGTCAGGCGTGACGTTGAAGCTGAGCGTCTCGTTGAAGACAGGATCGATGACGCCACGCTTCACTGACGTCTTCTTCGTCTTGACGACACGCTCAATGTGACACAGCGTCACTTTCACGCACGAATCTGTATATAATGTATTGTCCATGATTTAATTGTTACTGTTAATAAACTAGTCTATCCATCATAATGATATAATAAAGCTTTATTTGCCATTTTCAACATGAGAGTACTTTTCATGTTAAATAGGAATGTGTTCTGGCGTTGAGTCGCGTACAGTCTATATACAATAAAATTATATATATGCATTTTAAATAATATTTTATTTAAATAAATTTTTAATTATTCTAATTAATTTAATAAATAATATATATATATATATATATATATATATATATATATAATTAAATATGACAAATAAATAATATATATATATATATATATATATATATAATATAATTAAATATGACAAATAAATAATATATTATGTATTTATTTGTCATATTTAATTATATATATATATATATATATATATATATATATATAATTAAAATGTAATAATAAATAATATATTGTATATGTCAATTTATTAATATATATATATATATATATATATATATATATATATATATATATACATATATATATATATTTAAATATATATTTAAATATATATAATAAATAAATATAGCTAAAATTGATAAATTTTAAATCATAGATTATCTGTTTCTAAATGATTATGTTAAGCTAGAAAATAAATAAATATATCTAAAATGTCCTTTAAATTATATATTAAAAAATTATTATGTTAATTTAAGTTAATACATAAATAAATATTGTAATATGTCTAACAGTGCACAGCCGACAATTTTTGAATCTGTTTTCACCAGTCTGTTAAGGCTGCTCCTCAAGCGCTGGCTGATGCCGCCGAACCACATACATACTGAGAATGCAAGAATATTCTCAATACCACAACGATAGAACTGAACAAGAATCTCTCTCCTCAGCCTGAACTGTTTTAGTTAGCGCATGAAGTACAGCCAAACTTGTATTGTAATATTTGTAAATTATGTATTTACATTAAATGTGCTAAACTGAGGTTCTGTGGTATATTGTTTAGTATCATCAGTTTACGTATCGTAACAGTGATGTAGCATACAATGACTCAACACTTGCTACTAATACCCGTGTTGTAAATACAATGGTACAATACGGCACACCTTCACGCACAATTTGAAATAAGATATCATAAGTAATAAGGACTGGTCAAAGGTTATATTTATTGATTGGTACATCATATTATGTGTTGGTTTCCTTAATCATTGCACCGGTCGAGTCCGAACAGATAATGAACTTGAAATATATAAAATACGTAACATTGTTACTTATATGCTGTTACTACTGGATATCGTCCTACTGACTTTACAGTACAAACCAGCAACTTTGTTTTACAGTAACTTTGTTTTAAATCATTATTTTGATAACTGAATATAAAGGTTGGTATACATTTTATGTTCGTAAAGAATCCGTTTTCATATAACCAATCACGAGCAAATATAATTGACTTTCAATAATCAGGAAACTATCATTATAATGTCACACGCTCACGCACGTAACAGCGAAGTTGTCGGTGTTGTTTAGCAGCCTACCTGGACCTCCTGTGACGTCAGTTTGAATCAGTTGTTTGGCCTTTATGACGTCAACATTGAGACGACCAGCAGTTGGTAAATAGTTTAGTGACAGTAACAGTTCTCCAAGGTCACACGTCTCCTGCAATGCGCCAGAAACAACACATTTAACTCAGAATGATGTTCCCAATTGAAAGAGTTTTACTTTTGTTTTCAACGTTTACAACGTCCGAGAAAATAATTCATGAGATGAGATAGAACTTTGTGTTCACAGACGCAGAGTTTTCGGTAGTGAATAGTGCATCTCAGGTGATATAATGATAAAACTAACTGTGACTGTACATTGTCACATACATTAATATCGGTGTGTATTGTGATTGGTAAACGGAACATTATTGCATGAGCTGTGGTGTTCATAAACCGACGATGTTAATTTAAGACCGTGTTCAGTCACTCTTGTACCGCATTACGACGACGACGACGACGACGACGACAAAGCACAATAAAAAGCAAAAAATTACGATTCTGATGGTGATGACGACAACAACGACAATGGTCACAATATTGGAAGATCATTATAACGGTATAGAAATTACAGGATATTTATTTAATCTTGTGTAAATATACACATGCTTTACTACTGCCTTTAATTATGACTAACTGTGCAAACCTTTGTGCAGGGCAGGAGCGGCTTCCACATGTGACCTCCCTTCACGAGATTCACGCCCTCTAGCGGCAAGTGAACTTGACCGGTGACGCAATGACGAGAGAATTTGTCGAAGTCCTTCACCGTCACCTCCAGGGTTCGTCGCTGTACCTGTGCAAAGGACGGGCACTGGACACAACGACACGGTGAAAATAAACACGTGTTGATCTCGTTTTGCAACATCTGGGGTATACGTGTTCAATATATCACTCATTCTATAGGAAAGAAAACACAATTTCATCTTGATGTTTCCTAAATGAACAATTATCTCACACTTCATGTAGGCTAAATCCATAAATTACCACCAACCTGATTATCTCTCAGTTACGGTGAGGACATATCACCACGTAGGCTCTCTCGTACGACAGCGAATATAATTAGTCTTAGTGGTCGTCTCCTCTCCCAAATTTATTCTTTACCACAAATTACATACTTACTATGCTTACCACTTTATTTGTGTTAATCATTACATGTATGTGTGACTTTTGTTTCTTATAATGATTATTTTGTCGTATTTCGTATTTGTGACAAATGAATCTTTCTGTTTCCGAATTTCCGGTTTCCGGTTTCCGGTTGCCCGGTCGGGTGCCACTCGACCGCTCACCTCTGCGAACGGCAGCTCGAAGCGGAACATCTCGTCCCAGTGGGGCTCCTGTGTCTTGCGCTGTACGCTCGTCTGTCGCGAGTTCTTGGCGTCAGGCAGCAGACATAGCTTCACGTAGGGGTTGGAGTGGGCCATGTCCTGCCGACCGCCGTCGTACGAACACGGATGTGGCAACTCGCGCGCCTCAATCACTCGCACGACCAACGAGCTGGTCGGCACGTCGTACTGGACACTGAAGTGGACACGGTACTAGCTTATTCGGCGTCAGTTCAAAACGCTCGCCTGTCACGTGCCATTACGGTAAATGTCAGTAGTTTGTCAATATTTAGATAACATAAACACCGTGTGGCTTTTATAAATTGTCTAATGTCTTTGCTGTCGTGTCTTTTAGAATGCATCATGTCTAGAAAGTAATCACAACCACCATCTTCATGATCACTACTATCGACACATCACATTAATGATGACACTATAGAGTCAAATTGTATTGAGCCTGCTCATCATCATGGCAATCACCATCGTCTTCGTTCCCATGCAAATATAAGTTTAGGTTATTAATAATATTCACATTATTATAACTACACGATGATGGCAACTATTAACATGGTTTTGGGGCATCAAACGTGTCCAGTTAATAATATTACCGAGTGGACACCACCGACAACGCAGACCAACGCATCACGACGACTGTTCATCGTTGTCAGTTACCTGAAGTGGACTTGACCGAGCTTGAAGCGGGCGAGCTTCTGTTCGTCCGTGAGACTCTGGTCAGGGGTGGACGGCGGTGTCTCGTACAAGTCCAGCTGCAGCTCGTCCACGCTGATCTCACTCTCACTCAACAGGCGGCGCTTCGGTTGCGCGCGCGGCTGCGTCAGTACAAAATACAGTTGACATGTTTTTCAGATGGCCTTTTGCCTAGTAACAGGTCCTTCAAAACATCATAAAATATCTTCGAATGTAGCCATGCGATTTCTTGGCTCATGCTATTTAGGAAAATATTTACTTGTCAAGAAACTTTTTTGACACTGAATTTAATGGTCGAGTCACATGACCTACATCATGTTGCTACGTCATGCTCCAGCTTGTTTCACATGATGTAGGTCTTGTGACACGACCGTTAAATCCAGTCCGCTGAAGAAGGCTGTGAGAGACAACTGAAATATAAAGAGAAAACAAAAAAGTTTCTTTAGAGGTAAATATTTTACTATCATAAAACACGTTAAGGTATACCGTCGTATATTAAGACTCTATCCCCAAAATGGTTTCTTTGTGAGAAAAAGATAGTCTAAATTATAAGGGGCTTTGCTAGTAGAAGAAAATCCAATGGTAAATTTGTAGATACGGGTGAGTCGGTCAAGATATATTCAGGTTTTCAAACAATAAAGAATGAACGTTTTTGGTAGTTTCTCCGATTGAAATTCTTCAGTTCTAATAGGTGTGTGTGTGTGTGTGTGTGTGTGTGTGTGTGTGTGTGTGTGTGTGTGTGTGTGTGTGTGTGTGTGTGTGTGTGTGTGTGTGTGTGTGTGTGTGTGGGTGCGTGCGTGCGTGCGTGCGTGGCGTGCGTGCGTGCGCGTGTGTTTTTTTTGTGTGTGTGTGTGTGTGGAGGTCAAACGTTATAGTTTTTGTTAAAAGATAGTTATTTACAAAGCAGTTGTGGGGTGTGCGATGTGCGTCTTCGGTTGGGTGTGTGTGTGTGTGTGTGTGTGTGTGTGTGTGTGTGTGTGTGTGTGTGTGTGTGTGTGTGTGTGTGTGTGTGTGTGTGTGTGTGTGTGTGTGTGTGTGTGTGTGTGTGTGTGTGTGTGTGTGTGTGTGTGTGTGTGTGTGTGTGTGTGTGTGTGTGTGTGTGTGTGTGTGTGTGTGTGTGTGTGTGTGTGTGTGTGTGTGTGTGTGTGTGTGTGTGTGTGTGTGTGTGTGTGTGTGTGTGTGTGTGTGTGTGTGTGTGTGTGTGTGTGTGTGTGTGTGTGTGTGTGTGTGTGTGTGTGTGTGTGTGTGTGTGTGTGGGGTCAAGCGTTATAGTTTCTGTTAAAAGATAGTTATTTACAAAGCCGTTCAAGTCGCACGGGGTGCTGGCGACTGACCTGCACGTTCTCTCGGTTGGCCGCCCAGAACTCGATCGGCTTCATGTCGATGACAGGCGTCGTGCGCTTGTGGTCAGCGCTGCTTGACGTCGACCCTTTCCGGGACGAGCTCTCCGAGTCATACCGCTCACGGAAACTCGTCACCTGCCGCACGGGATTATGTCACAGAACCAGAGTCTTGTGATTTATTCAATTTTAGAAGACACATCTCAGCGAAACAACTCTTATGAAATGATTATCACACGACCTTCGACATTAGGAGGCTTGCTCTTAGAAACATCGAGCGCAGGGAGATGCAGTGAAAAGTGTCCACAGATGTTATATGCATTGTATTATGTTTCAATATTTAACAAAGAACGCACTAGCATCACTTCGTTGCTTTTCCACGTAAAACGTGAGATTTCAGAAATCACGAATGCAAGAAGTATAAACGTTGTGTTGTCTTATGAAAATATATTACAGGGATATATATATATATATATATATATATATATATTATCCTGTAATATATATATATATATATATATATATATATATATATATATATATATGAATTATATATATATATATATATGAAATATGATATATTTCATATAATATATATAATTCATATATATATATATATCCCTGTAATATATTTTTCATAAGACAAACACAATATATATATATATATATATATATATATATATATATATATATATATATATATATCATATTTCTGCACAACATTACCACAACGAAACGCGAACGTTTCTGCAACATAGGATAAAGGGATGACAGACGTTGCTGCTGAAGCTGCGAACAGCGACGAGAATATCGGAACTCTTGCCACATCCACAGACAGGTTCTCACAAACATGGCGCCGCAATTCACAATATATTTGAAAAAGTCATACTAACTGTTATGCAAACGTAAGTATTCTGACAATCCCGTTAAGAAGAAGTGATGGATGGAATGCGAGACGAGACATCTTAAACTAAAAGTCACTCACAGGTGGAATAGGGAAATGTGGAGAGCGAGACTAATTGTTGAAAGATGATGACAGGGGATAGGTCGTGGGAACGTGTTAATGGTGCCCGTCATGCAAGGGTAGAAACTTAAGTAGACGATGTAGTCATCGATGCTCACCTCAAAGCTCCAGCTGCTGCGGCTGCTGCGGCTACTGAGACTGTCGCGACTCGGGGCGGGACTCGCTTGTGCCTCCTGTTGTTGCTGCTGTTGTTGTTGTTGTTGTTGTTGTTGTTGTTGTTGCCACTCCTGGTGTGGGCCGGGCACGCGACACGGCTCCACTCGCTCGCACGGCTGCGTGTTCACGATGTGCCGGATGTCGGCTTTGCGCAGGCGCGTCGACGGCTTCTTGCCAAGCAGTTTGTCGCAGTCGCAGCAATCCTTGCAGGGTCCCGTCTCGCAGCAGATCAGGCGCAGCACTTTCGTTGCGAGACTGTCCGGCTGGAACTGATGACGTCATCAAGTTGACGTTATGCGTGGAATTGTGTTGTAAAACACGCACCTCATAAAAGTCATATAATATGACCAGTATAGACAGTTTGTCACGTGTGAACGTAGCAACTTAGAGACCACTTTCAATAAATACGCTTACATGTAGTTCTTCGGGTCATTGTGTAATTGATCCGGGAATATAATAGTGACGATAGGTGCATATACATCATAACAAGCGCTCTGTCTACAATCATTGCATACGTGTGTTGCTATTAATGTGCCATGTAATGTATTTACTAATGCATTCATGGCAATAGAAATAATATTAGATTCGCAGTGGGAGCTCATAACATTGAATATAATCGTGGCCGTCGGCTCTGTCTCTCGTGCATAGGAAGAGCCGTCCGAGGCAGCCGAGTCGAGTTGGCGTCAGGACACTTTACAGACAGATCGGTGTCACTGGTGTTATGTTTACAGTGTAGTTATTACAAGCACTGGTCTAGTTTTATCCAAAGGGCGCAGCGTCTTTGGTGCATATATCAACTGATATCATAAACTGGCTACTGTATCATGAGGGGTTCGACTTTAATAATAATCCATAATGTGACATGGATATATATATATATATATATATATATATATATATATATATATGTGTGTGTGTGTGTGTGTGTGTGTGTGTGTGTGTGTGTGTGTGTGTGTGTGTGTGTGGTGTGTGTGTGTGGTGGTGGTGTGTGGTGGTGGTGGTGGTGGTGTGGTGGTGGTGGTGGTGTGTGTGTGTGTGTGTGTGTGTGTGTGTGTGTGTGTGTGTGTGTGTGTGTGTGTGTGTGTGTGTGTGTGTGTGTGAGTGTGTGTGTAGTGTGTGTGTGTGAGTGTGTGTGTGTGTGTGTGTGTGAGTGTGTGTATGTGTGTTGATGTGTGTGTGTGTGTGTGTGTGTGTGTGTGTGTGTGTGTGTGTGTGTGTGTGTGTGTGTGAGTGTGTGTGTGTGTGTGTGTGTGTGTGTGTGTGTGTGTGTGTGTGTGTGTGTGTGTGTGTGTGTGTGTGTGTGTGTGTGTGTGTGTGTGTGTGTGTGTGTGTGTGTGTGTGTGAGTGTGTGTGTGTGTGTGTGTGTGTGTGTGTGTGTGTGTGTTGATTTTGCAACGAAAGGCGTTTTTGCAAACAAAATTGATCTAAGGTGAAATATGGAGGATGCTGATCAGTTAAAAGTCAATTTACAGTTAGCCCTGAATCATATGACGATACACGTGAACTATATTATGACTACATACGTACGTACGTTTCGCCAACGTCTAACGTGTTGCAGCAGTCTAATTAAATGCTTACATTTAATCAAGCCGGCATCAATCTGAGCAAGGCAGGTCATTAATTGAGATACAAATCTCACCCAGTTGGCAGTGAATGAGAAACACGCCCTACACGTGCATCGTGCAAATGTCCACAGGGCGTTGTTGATTTCGCCGGCATCGCTTAGCGACAACAAGCTCGCGTGCAGTCCTCGCACAGCCCGGCGCGACCCAGGGCCTTGGACGTTACGTAACGCCCATCGTTAACTCGACTGATTGTACACTAAATGGAACGAGAACATTTACACACCTGGGCCAGATATGCATGTGTAGCTGCATCCATTTACAACCACCGATCGCGTTGGTCAGTATAGCATGCTTCCACGACGTGCAGTGGCCATGCGAATTTTGCAACGTTTTCTTTCGTTAAATGATACACGTTTCATATTATTGTGGGCAGTACTAAGCATGTGAAAACAAACACAATAGTTTCATATATTATGTTTATTCGTGTTTGTGTTTTCACAAGGAGATACATATTTAAATATTTCATTAATATTATCATTGTTTGAACTTGTATTGGGTTGTTTGACAGCAACAATTTTCCAAATCGTAAAAAAAAACGCTGTTGTCCTGTCTAAAGGTCGCAGTCCAGGTTTATCCTACAATCGTTGTGACAGCGGGTGTTGGTGCTGTGACGCAAGGCGCCTCTGTTGGCAACGCGATTTCCGACGAAACGCTCTGCCAGTGGAGCCCCTGGCGAACACCGCGAAATTGGCTGTGACTGTAGACGCCTGGCGACTTAGCTAAGACTTAGAGTAATTTACTCTACTGCTGTCAGGCGCGACATTTTGCTCAGCGGCTGTCTCCTTTTGATTAATTTCACTTAAAAGCGATATTTCGCGGGATTACACAGCAAATGGTTCTTACGGGTCATGTGAGCGAATCGTCTGACTACTTTTTTAAATAACGACATTTACGCGTGTCTCTTATCCAGGAAGATTAATGGAGATTTGGCGCCGACTGTTTTCTCCTATAAAATACATTTGTCAAATGTCAGATTTGCTAGATACTGCGTCGTCTGTGTAGGTTCAGACAGCGCCTAATACAAAAAGCTATACCTTAGTAACAATTTTACGAAAGTGTACTAAACATTGCCGGCCGTGGAAAATAACTAATATAGGTAAGCTGGTGTATAGCGGCCGCTTGAGTTAAGACGACAATAAACATCATATACATTTCATTTAGAATAGTTTCATATATTATTGTTTATTTGCATGTATTACATTTTCAAAAAAATTCTTTAACATCAATAAAAAATTAAACGTCATACAGCGCGTTTTTTGCCTCGTTATATGAAGTAAGATGGTTTTTGTTTTTAAGTATTATTTTGCATGGAAGACTCTTTAAAAATATTGAAATTGGTATCATATACATTTGGGTAAACGGAAAACCTGCTGCTTTAGGCCACCCACCAAATATATTTGAGAATCTGTGTATATGAACATAACCCATAACATTTTAACAGCTACTTACCAATTTTAATAAAATTCGTTGACTTTTTCACCTTCCATTAATATATATATATATATATATATATATATATATATATATATATATATATATATATTAATGGAAGGTGCATAGGTATTAGTTTTATATATAGAAAACTAGCACACCTATGCACCTTCCATTAATATATATTATATATATAAATATATATATATATATATATATATATATATATATATATATATATATATATATATATATAACTTAGCATCAAACGTATGTCTAGCGCCAACGTGTCTTCTCGTTGGCACTTGCAAGTGACGCATGCAGTGTACGTACTATGTTATACACGCAAACATGATAGCCAATTCGATAATGTTCTCCGACACGCCATGTGGCGTTACGAAAGGTTTCGCCGCAAGGTAGGTAAACATACGTATTTGCCAATGCACAAGTCGCCGAGCTAAAAGAACAGTCCTGTTGTGATCTATTCCGGTCAGCCGGCAGCGGAGAACTGTAGAGCTGGCAGGAGGACGTAGTACGTACTACGTACAGCCAGGTGCTGAGGACGTAGTACGTACTACGTACAGCCAGGTGCTGAGGACGTAGTACGTACTACGTACAGCCAGGTGCTGACGTCATCCGTGCTAACTATCGTTCCATATGGGCATTCGTGGATTGTTGTGATGCATATGTTGTATCAGTTATGTTAAATGCTGAAGATTAACAGTGTAAATAACGTGAATACTTGCTGAGCGCATATTCCGTGTGCTAACAATTCTCAATTCACGCTTACATAAAATTTGCATTGCTCTAATGTAACACACTGGGTAGATCAGAATACCATCTACTCCAGCCAGACTCATGAGCAATCATAGGATTGTGCCCTATTTCATATTATATTGTTGTTATTTGTTTGTATAATTACTCTAACTTTTCCTTTTCTATTAATAAACTAACACTATTATATACGAGGTGCCACACAAGAGTGTATGATGTTGACATGAATTAATATCATCACGTTTAGAACACATGAGCTTGATATGCATATTTATAAATAATAAAAATGAAGCACTTAACTATAATTGCATCGTATCTATTTGATGAATCTGACCACGAATGAACTAACCGTAACATGAGATTATTGTTATTTTACAGCAAAAACCCACACTGTACTTATACCCCCCTTCGACAACCAAACATTACCTTGAATTTGTTTAATGATTTCAAAAAATGTAATGATATCTACACTAGATGGCGTACACATGCATGTAAACGTCTTGCAAAAGCGGTCAATCTAACCATAGCCTTCAACCTAGCCATAGCCTTCAACCCAACCCCGTTTTGCACATAAAACAAAGACAAAGTCATTGTGGAGGGGTAGCGCAAATCTGACTGCCTTACTCCGACACACGAGACCTGTAAAGTGCCCTTGTAGCGCGGATGTGCTGTTATAAAACCGAAGCACGTGGGTCGCTAAGCAACACGCACCGAGGTTGGCCCTCTAATTCCAGACTGTGTCCATTTGCGAGGAGCCGGCGGTGAGGCGCGCAGGAAATGAGAACCGAGTGCGTCACGCCAGGAAGTGCAGCCATTACCGCGTGCTGACACAATGGACATCCCCAGAGATAACGGCAGTTGGCCGACAATGTTTGCCCATTTGCCACGGGTGGGTAAAGCACAGAATTAACCACATTTCTCCCAGATTATTATCTCACAGGTGCAGCGTAGTCCGGAAGCATTCTTCAACTTTGCATTCTGTATATGCGCGCAAAGTTTGGTCATAGATTATATTCCTGTGAATTCTTTAAGAAATGTTTGTGTCACTGCAAGTTGCAGTAGTGAAACTAGCAACTGT
>JAODUO010000244.1:327500-342500 GCA_025642075.2 Ridgeia piscesae | reverse complement strand
GTCCACGTCCACCATTACCTCGGCAACAAGTCGCTCGGCGCAAAACTGCAGCACAGCAGGAGGCGGACGATCGATATAACGCGAAAACGATATTACTATCAAACGATGAAATACAATCGATAAATCCAGAACCGCACAGAAAACCGCAGTGAAGCTTGCGTAGACGAGTCGGCCAGGCGACGAGCCGTTTCTACACAGCGTCGTTGTGCAATTACCCGTTACAACGGAAACGATTTAATGCCGTTTGACGGTGGCAGCGATCTGCTCGGTTCAGGCAGCTCGAGCTGACATCTCACACAAAAGTCACAGCCGGAGACAATATTCAAGCCGCAAGCACATCGCTTGTGAGTCTACAGCAGAGACGGAGGCACTCTCGTGAGCCGGATTCACGGGCAAGAGCCTCGGTGTGAGCCACTTTTCAAGATTCCGTTCAATCAGTTTTTCCCCAACATTATGCATCTACCGGTAGTTCGCATTGCAAGGAATCGGTTAGATGGTGGTTCTCAAACTGAGGCTCACGACACTCCTGGGGTCGTTTGGCATTTTCAAAGGTGCCGTGCCATGACGTTGTGTGAAGTTATGTCGCATATACTAAAACGTACAATTAATTGCACACAATTTGCTAGATGTTAAACAGCTATGGCGGCATAGTTGAGTGTCTTGTCTCATTAGAAATAGTCAAGGAATCGACACATCGCACTATTTGGGACATCTGATTGTATGTTTTTCCTAAACAATGATCAGTTGTTTTTTTAAAGGAAAATGTGTGGTGAAAAAAAGTTGTGAAATTTGTATTCTGAAGGTTATTGTCCGACGTGCACAATTTCTCTGGTACCAGGGAACAGATGACACAGGAACTAGAACATCCTTAATGTGCTGCTAACATTGTGCAGCGTCAAACTGGGTGAAACTAACGATATTCAGTGATGTTGTTAACTGGACGTTTCCATCAGACACATTCACCGTTGTGATTTATATATGAAAAATGAAAACCATTGGCAACCTGAGATTTCTTGATAATTGGATTTAGGTTTCTTTGTTAAATGTTATTGACATGGGAAAAAGTGCTCAATGTCTTTGCTTTCTTTGCCATAAAGGCCTGAGTCTCCTGCTTGGTGGTGGCATATTATAATATTGAGACAGGATGTGTCAACAGTCAGTCATGATATATATACACTTTCTCTTCATCTCGTCTCATACAGCTGACTTATTCCAGTCTGTTTCACTCCCACAACTGTACTTCCTCAATTAACAATACTGTTCACCTTGCCTCTATTCTTCACTCTCAAAATACCAAACCAGCAGACAAGACAATATGTCAAAACATATTCAATAAAGCTACAATAAAACATATGCAGAGTCTTTCACACCTAACGTTTCTCTGGTGACATTTCTTTACAATGTAATTGGTGTTGCATTCAAATGTGAGTTTATTGTCCAAAACTGTGCCCAGATATTTATACTCATTAACTCTTTCGACAGCCACACCCTCAATAATTAGCTCACTCACATCCCCTTCTTTCTTAGGTTTACTGCCATCTCCCTGGTCGTGTCCAGATTTAGGTAGTTGTTCTTTCACCATCATGTCACTTCAGTGACCTGTTGCTTAAAATGACAGTCTTAATTAGAGAAATCTGCTAAGGCAGAGTCATCAGAGCACTTGTACATACATCAGAGTACTTGTACAGACATCAGAGTACTTGTACAGACATCAGAATACTTGTACAGACATCAGAGTACTTGTACAGACTGTACAAGGAACTACTGGTCTTAAGATCATTAGTATATATATATATATATAGTAAACAAAACAGGCGACAATATTGTCCATTTGGGGCACCTGTTGATGCTGTTTTCACCTGAGACAGTACATTATGATACCTGACAACCTGAGATCTGTCGACAAGGAAGTCAATCAATTTTATGGGTAACATTCAGGCTAATGTCAGCTGATTTGCTAGCAAATGAGGTTATATACGCTGAGGTAAAACGCTATGAATAATCTATAAACAGGATTCTGACAAAGCATCCGACTTTGTCTAGGTGGGTTCACATTTGCCTTCTGACTGTTTAAGTAAGCAGTGCAACATTATTCTCTCAAAGCATTTCATGATATATATATATATATATATATATATATATATATATATATATATATATATATATATATATATATACACAACAAACACACACACACACACACACACACACACACACACACACACACACACACACACACACACACACACACACACACACACACACACACACACACACACACACACACACACACACACACACACACACACACACACACACACACACACACACACACACACACACACACACACACACACACACACACACACACACACACACACACACACACACACACACATTTCCATGGCTTCCTGTAGAAAGACACATATGTGTGATGTATGCTTAATTCTCCTTCAAATGCTCATAACCCAGCTGTCTTTGCCAGCCTTGCCCTTACCGAAATTCCTCTATATTGCTGTGTAATAAACGTTGCTATGGAAATAACGTGCGGATTTATGACAACCGCATCTGTTGCGGCAGGTACAAAGGTCCTGTTTTATGGAGGTTTTATTTCTATTGTAAAGGCTCTCCGGATATTTAAGTGAACGTTACAACTGCTCTGCAAAACGTGTTGCAGGTTTGCACGCAACCCCGCGTGTGCAACTGAATGTCTTATTCATTAACCGGACGCATTAAGTACTGCGTTAATCAGCACGTCCAAGAGCACTATATTCCTCATACGATTACGTCTTTAGTACTTGAACGTAATATCCTTCAAAGTTCAAACATAAGGTCTAGTCTAACTTGTCCGATCTACCCGATTATTTTGCTTTCGAATTGAAAGAGATATTACGTTATGCCTATTTTAGATAATCGTCGTCTATTGTATAATTGATCAAAAGTGGCTGTTTTAATATATGGGTCGGATCACAAATCCGGCTAACAAAATAATATTTGGATATGAGGCCAAATAAGTAAGAATAGCAGATTTGTATTATTATAGCCTAGCTCAAGAAGAGGCGTCTGCCGCTTAAATCGCATTTAGAGAAGAGTAAATGACAGCATTACTAGAGCCGCCTACTACCAAACGAGAGACATTTACGCGAAGGTGGCACTAGAGTGATTTGCTGAGCCATAACTACGTGACATGACTGATTGTTGTTGCTGTAATAAGCACGCCGCTACTCTATTCCCCACCTTGTCTCTGCGGTGACGTGTTAAACAGAAACAACGCTGCCTCAATGGAACACAACAGCCTGGTAACACGGGATTAAGTTAACACAATGTTGTGGTGATTAAGATCTTTTTATTATTTATCTTAACCTATGTTTAACCGAATTATTATAGTCGATGGCATTACTTATAATGTGCGCTGGACGTGGAGCGCCAATTAGAAAGCTACGACAACAAGTCGAACATGAGAAGTCTGCATGGCATTTTGATGAGCGTGCTGTGATGTAACTAGCGATGGCCAAAATCGGGTCAGTGCTACTTCCCACGCTGGGGGAATGCAATTAGCCAGCAATAAGACACTATCACATTGTTCAGCATCAATATGCTTTGCTCTGGCCTGTCGGCTGTTTGATTCTGGTTGTTATGTCGCTCGCCCTTTGAGCTTAAACACATTCCACCAATGTTCAATGTAAGCTTAACACTGGTTAATAACAATAAATAGCATGTGTTCTTTTATATTCGACAGCTTAACGTCTAGTACGTAGGCCCTTGATTACATATAGTTATACATTACATGGATGTTTAGCATAAGATAGTTTGTTCGATCCTCCAAGCCGTTTTCTACAACCACCATTCACACCTCGTCACCAACAGTTCGTGTTGTTCTTTTCTGTCGTACCCGCCTCGCCAAACACCCTCATTCCCTTCCTCCTCACTCCCGTCTCTCAACACTTCTCCCCCTTCCTCTCGTACGCTATTCTCGCTGTCACTCCGCGTTGCCTGCAGCGAAGGTGGTGTACGATATCATCTCGCAGCCAGTGATTTGTACCTTCATCAACGGCGCAGGTGAACTGTTGTTTCCGCTGCAACGCTAACGTTCCCAGTACTCTACGTGTGTGCGTCACTCTGTACGCGGCAGTCACGACACGAGACACAACGCAAGGAAATCTACACGATCCTAGCTTTGTGCCAGCCGTAGAATAATGTCATTTGCGGAAGGCCGCAGCAACAGAAGCCTTGTTGAGCGGCGTGGCTCGGTCGGAGTTAACCCGGCGGACAAAGGCTCGCCAATAAGACACCGACGGCCGCCTGCCACTGACTCTGTGCCACGTCTCACGACCAGTGCTCACCACAACTCGACCACACGCTCACCGTCTTGACCGCTCACTTCCCAGCCTCGATCGCTGGTCAGTCGATCGACAATGACAAACGACATGGATGGGTTTGTATACCATATAACATTGAACCGCTTTAAATGTAACTTGTTATTATTATGTCGACCATTAGTAGCAATAGTATCATTAATAATAATAATAAATATACGGCGCCTGTGTGTAGATAGAGTAATCTGAAAGACAGACACACAGTCTAGAATTGTTTGGTAGTACATAGATATTGTACCGGAGCTCTGCGAACAAATGACACCACCAGATCTATATGTATTGCTATAGGCGTTAATAATTATATTATGCAAATAATCTTTCGCAAAAACACTCGAAACGTATTTGTTTGAAATTGCTTATCCACCATAATTGCTTTGGCAGTTCCATGCTCCATTGACGACTCTTACCTGTCCGCATTTATGATTATGAAAAAATATATAATTTATGCGCCTCTAGGCTTGAATTTCTAAGATACACAAGCTCAAAAGATGTGTTACAATTACTACTATTAGTATTACTCTATAGTTTCAAACGACACCCAGTGTCGTGAGCGCACAGGTAACAAGTAAACAAGAACATGCACATGGGTACCACAGGACATAAGACGAGGGTCACAGACTCTGCCGCTGTACTGGACACTGACGAGAGAGTACGGTGTCACACGTACCTGTTCTCCGGCGGCCGATGCCATAGTGTTTCCCGGCCCGTCAGAACCTTCCACGACGTTGGGACGTCTCCCGCACGGATCTTTGCCTCGCCACAGCGAGCTGGTAGGCCGAGCAGCCCCGGGTGCGTCTCTTTCCCCCGACTGCGTCCTCTTGCTGCGGTAGAGGCGCCGGTAATGAGCCGGGTAGCGATGGCAGCCACTCACGCTCGCACAGTCGTAAGATTTAATAACATCGCCGCTCGACTGCAGCGCCGCGCTGTGGCGATATTGAGGGAGATTATCTGACGCTAACAAAGATCATGTCATCCGACGTTGACGTCACTGACTCAGTGGTCTAAGCGCAGCGTCAGGGGACACTCGGTTAATGCACAGCTCTCCCAGCTGGATCGCTACAGAGTGCACTGGTGCCTGGACGAGACGTAATCGCTGACGTCGACGCCGAGTGCAGTCATCATGCACAACAAACGTCGCGCAAAAAACCGATAACACACGACCGCGTAATCCCCGATACACCAGCGCATTCCAACAGCACTTATGCTCTGACGTAACTCAGCTAATCAGAGTTGTGGAAAAACAGAGAGTATTTCGCTACGCGTGTTTTACGTGACATCGACTGTTTATCGTGTTATCAATTTTCATCACAGCTAGTACGAAAAACTGCCGCGGGACAAATTGGCTCTGAGTGGCACTAGTCTTGCATTTATAGACAACAACACTAACCCTATAGTACTCCGGGATTTAATCGACATCCTTAAATACAGTGTAATTTCCTTACCGGGTCTGGTAACTGATTAATTATTGATTTGCAACAAAGATATGATGCACACGCTACGCGATTAACCGACAATCCTACAGAAATCCTACAATTAATTTTCTTAGAGGTATTATAAACTGTTAACTCGAGCGCGCGTCTCTCGTTGCGGACACGTCGAGGCTGTTTGTGCCGCCATGATTCAGGTGTCCGATGACGACGCCGACACACGGGCAGACAGCGTCCGGTCTTGTAGATATGTTCCATCCGGTTGGGACAGCTCGCCGCCGTCGTGAACTCGCCGTTGATTTCCTCGTAGAAGCGAGAAAAGTGTCCGCTGGCATTTATCGATAATGCGGTTAGGCGGCATTATACGGGCGCGCGGGGCAATAAATTACACCTTCTGCGAGCGGTGCCGAGCAGTAATGCACTTGCGGGGGAGACTAAATGGTTTGTGTGCACGCGCGCGTGCGTGCGCGCATGAGTGAGTTCCGCACAACGTTCGCGGCTTTGTTTGTGTTGAGTCCGTCTACGTCATAGACGTTGATGGTTCGTGAAATAATAAAATTATGTATCTTAGTTGCGAGAAATTACGAAATGTGTCACAGTTAAATGATTGAAGCGAGTTGAATGTATATCGCACACCTACACCTACATACGTGGTACATACATACATACATACATGCATGCACATATACATACATGCATGCATACATACATACATACATACATACATACATACATACATACATACATACATACATACATACATACATACGTACGTACGTACGTACGTACGTACGTACGTACGTACGTACGTACATACATACATACGGTCTACATGCGCATACATACGCGCGCGCATACACGCACACGCACGCCGCGAGCGACGCGCAACGCGCCGCGCACGGCCGGCACGCGCACGCGAGCAATGCGTCGGCACGCGCACGCGCACGCGCATGGCAGCGCACACGTCGCGGCTGCGTAGCCGCACGCATAGACGCGCAGCGCAATCTGCACGCGCACGCGCACGCGCACGCGCACGCGCACGCGCACGCGCACGCGCACGCGCACGCGCAACAGCAACGTACAGCAGCACATACATGCAGCAGCATCACAACATACTACACATACACAGCATACGCACACGCACACGCTACACATACGTACGACGACACGACACACGACGACGTACACGACAACACGCACATGCAACGCGCGCACACGCACACGCACACGCACACGCACACGCACACGCACACGCACACGCACACGCACACGCACACGCACACGCACACGCACACGCACACGCGCACGCGCACGCACACGCGCACGCGCACGCACACGCACACGCACACGCACACGCACACGCACACGCACGCGCACACGCACACGCACACGCACCCGCACACGCACACGCACACGCACACGCACACGCACACGCACACGCACACGCCCCGCACACGCACACGCACACGCACACGCACACGCACACGCACACGCACACGCACACGCACACGCACACGCACACGCACACGCACACGCACACGCACACGCACACGCACACGCACACGCACACGCACACGCACACGCACACGCACACGCACACGCACACGCACACGCACACGCACACGCACACGCACACGCACACGCACACGCACACGCACACGCACACGCACACGCACACGCACACGCACACGCACACGCACACGCACACGCACACGCACACGCCCCGCACACGCACATATATATATATATATATACATCATCGTACGTACATACATACATACACACACATACACACATACATACATATATATATATATATATATATATATATATATATATATATATATATATATATATATACATTATACATACATACACACACATACACACATGCATACATACATACATACATACATACATACATACATACATACATACATACATACATACATACATACATTCATACATACATACACACACACATACATACATACATACATACATACATACATACATACATACATACATACATACATACATACATACATACATACATACATACATACATACATACATACATACATACACACATATACGTCAATGTTCTGAGCGTTTTGTCTTCAACGTAAAACGGGATTTACGAAACAGATTTTATATTTAACGAAAAACATTTCATCTTCAAACTGTTCTATTGTTCTGTCACTAATTACTGTAATGTGTCTTAAAACTAACGTATTTGGGTTTTGTCGTCAAATCTTGCATTTAGTAACGTATTAAGACAGCGAAGATAAAGAATTTACACATTCTGTAAGGACAATTGTATTGAACCAACACAAAGAATTTCCGTCACAAAGCTGTGACGCTCGTTGTACGCTCCACGTCTATCTTGTTATTTGTTCTTCTACAATTCCGTGAGTGACGAAATTCGCTATCTGGGTGTGGTATTGTTACTTGATGGCTAACGTGAGTAGAATGCCCAGTTGGACACGTATATATGACAGTATATGTTAATAATAATAATAATAATAATAATAATAATAATAATAATAATAATAATAATAATAATAATAATAATAATAATAATAATAATAATAATAATAATAATAATAATAATAATAATAATAAGAAGAAGAAGAAGAAGAAGAAGAAGAAGAAGAAGAAGAAGAAGAAGAAGAGGCGTCCATGATGCGCCTCTTCCTGTTGTCTGACCGTGGTCTGACCACTCAGCACGCAGAACCGGCCTTAAAGTCACGTGTCCGATTGCGTGCGTCAATGCTATCGCCGTTGTAAACACAATGTTGTAAGATACGCGAACTTCGAAGAAGGACATCCGTTCGAAGAACGTTGCTTCGAATAGGATGTTTCTCACCGTATATACTGGGTCAAGATCCGCAGAAACGTCGGCGACGTCGAGTTTTCAAGTATGGGGCTGTGCCAACCATATTAGCGCGATATTTAATCACCAACGATAGTCGTCGAAACGGGTTACCGGTCGAATCCTTCCGTCGCCGTAGCGAAGTCATCAAAGCGCGCAAGAAGGTTAGTAAATATTATTAAGTCTTCTGTATCTAAATTATTTGAATCTTGTACCATTAGACACATTGCGATGTCTGTCGAGATGACTTATGGACATACTGATATTGTTCGTAAACGTCCACCACAGTTAACGTTCTAGAAGGTATGTACACGGGATCATGGAGCCGCTAACTAGGTCCAAGCGAGTTAGGCCGTCCGATATTGTTATTCATTATTATTTGTTTTATTTTATCCTACTTTGAATGGTATATATCACGTTTGCATGAACAGAGGCATAAAAATAAGGTAAAGCTACATGTCAATAACACTAAAAAACAGCTGAATGCAAGCCAGATCATAGACGTCATAGTCAATCCGCATGAACGATAATATAGGCACTTTGATATCACTCGTTAAATAACTTCAAAAGTACTGCCTTTCGAGTTTCGCATGCAGTTCCTATTTTCAGGTTGACCGCTCTGAAAGTGCCAACATGACTGCTATATTTTTGAGTAAACATATTATTCAAACATTAAAAAATAGCATTGCAAATGTTGTTTTCAATCATTCATGTTATTTGTTCAGTGAGAGAACAAATTACAAATTCTGTGTGCTGTATCAGGTCAGATACTCATACAACATTGATACTAGGACATGTTACAGGCTTACAGTAAAGGATAAATAATTAGCTATGATGAGACATAACTTATGTACTGTAAAAAAATCACTTTGCAAATTTGCAATATTATTGCCTTTATTGGTAGTTTCTTGAAATATTGGGGACACACTGGGCAAACAAGAAGAAATATTAACAGACTAGCATAATATACTAGATGGAACGTGGACTTGTAGATATCCCACAAGATCACTCTATCCAATACAACACTAGATCTTCGGGTAAACACTCGGTAAACATTTGGAACCAGTTTCTTCTCCACCACAATGAGTGGAATTCTCTACCCTCAACCATTGTGTCGTGCAAATCACTAATGTAATTCAAGAAAGAAAAAAATCCAATGGTTTAGCAAGTAAGTCAGATGATCCACCATGCACATTAGCGGGATGTCTCAATATGACATTTTGCCAGTTAACAATATACCAGAGATGGAGTGAGTACAATACAAATGTACTCGAGTACGAGTACGATTACTTTGAACATGCATGAGTACGAGTACTCAGAAAACAAATGTACTCGAGTACGAGTACGATTACTTTACAATATACTCGAGTACGAGTACGATTACTTTACAATGTAATCATGATTACTTTCATGATTACTTTAATGAATATCCTGTTTCTAACATAAAGGCGACTTTCATGGAATCCCTAGGTGTCATTCTTGTTCTGTTGTTGTGTCACTAATGTTCTAACTGATTACTGCTATGGTGTTATTATTATTAATAATTAGACGACTTTCTCAGGTATTGGATGAATCATTTAACGCTGGATTAATAACTTAGTTTATGGTTTCTGAATCAAATACAAATATGAGGCATTTACAAATTTCAAATACACATGATCAAATACATTACAATAACAACACTTCAAAACCAGGGGGGCATATTCAAAAGAGTATCCAATTCAAATATGTAGTATATCAGATGGGTCCAGGCATGGGGTCAAATATATTTGTATTTGAAAGTATTTAAATACTGTTTTAAGTATTTGTATTTGATGTTTAGGAATTAAAAGTATTTGTATTTAAATACTTTCCTAAAGTATTTGACTTTTTCAAATATTTTTTTCAAATACATTGTCAGTATCAACATTTCTTTTTCACTGTCACATGTAATGCCTGCCAAACTGATTACCTTAATGCACTGCAACTTCACCCAACATTGCTAATTACTGATGAAGACACTTAACAGCAGGCTTCCCCCCATGGCCGTGCAGTGACCACAACTTGTGATTGCTCAGAGCCAGAGGATGGATTAATACCTAACAGTGACCATAGGTCAATATCCTCTTTTGTTCTTTAGTCAGGCTTCAATTTGGCACCAGTTTATTCTGGTTTCCTGGCTGACTTTGAAGTTGAGCCTTCCTCACAACATTAGCAATGATTAGCAGTGTCTCTTTCTGAGGGCAACATAGGCATTATATTATTATGGACCTCCTGGCTTAACATACAAACAATATATTTTGGCCTTTCAGTCAGATGTCACTGTGATGCAGTTAGCAATAACAATACTCCCTAGCACTGGTCTGCCTGTCATCATATGAGCAAAACACTAATTATGCCTATAAACTAGATGTCTCAATATATGTGTTGCTTTTCTTATATTTACATAGTAATACAAAATGAAAAGTATTTGAAAAATATATGAAAAAGTATTTGAGATACTTTTCAATGTATTCGTATTTAAATACAAAGTATTTGTAATCCCTCAAGAATATTTGTATTTAAATATAAATTTCAGGTATTTGACCCCATGTCTGGATGTGACAAACACAGAATAGTTGTGGATTTAGAAAGGTTTACAGTTTGCACTTAATTAAACATAGACAGGGATTTAGCAGCTAACCGCCCAGACCCAGTCAGGATTCTGGATGTTGGAAATATGACCAGTCATTCACACCATACTGACAGAGCAAACAGTACAGGTGGGGTCTGGCTTCTAAAATTACAAACCAAGATGTTAGGGGATGCTTATCTCCTGCAGTGCTTCCCAGGGACTGTCACAATATAACTTGTACTTTGTACTAAACAGGAGGGTGAGGTGATGTGGCTTCTCTGGGAAGAGAAGGTATTAATTAGGGAAATCTGACTGAATATTTATTTAACTGAAATGCTCAACAGTAATAGAAAATTAATACCTTGATTATTATTACATTTATTAGATTACTTCTAATATTGCCATTTTATCTGTCTAATATATTTGCTTGCAACTGTAGCACATTGTACTATAGCTATTTCATTATATCACCCTTTATATATATATATATATATATATATATATATATATATATATATATATATATATATATTATGGTGTATTTTTATACCTAAAATAAATGTAGGGGATTTTGGGCGTCCTCAGATGGATTGCAGTGAATTGCAGAACCCGGTGGATTGCGGTACAAACAGTACATGTTTCCATGTCCTCGATGGCGGCATTCTTACAACATGATCTGAGTATTTCGATCTGCTTTTCAATGGTCTAGCATACTTTGTATTGCGTGATGGTAACAATACACGCTATTTCACAGTCTGCGAATCACAGTGCGAGAACATGGGTGTAGTTATGTTATTGCGACAGCTGCATTAGGCTAGTAATTGCATTACAGGGCCATGGTGTCAGCTAGTTCGATTGTTTGGCGAATACTCAAGACACGGCAGGCAGTTCCTTGGCCGTGAAAGAGGCAGCTGATTTCTAACAAGTCTGATGAATCCGTGATTATCTCTACCGGCGTCAACAGGTTTAGGCGTAATACCACATACACACAAACGACATTTAAAAAGAGTGTTGACGAACACCATTTACGTGTATTACGAGTGACCCTCGTGGTAATGATTCGATTGTGGGACGTTTCAAAACGGGTAGCACCGGAAACCAGATATTGCATGTCCATGTGCCATTCATTGTCAACTGCGGTATTGGGGAGGGCTCCGTCCCTGCCCTACTGATTTATAACAATACTAATAATAATAATAATTTATTTCACTCTGGGCAATCATAGAGATTGAAATAGGTACATAAAACATGCAAAGTATATTTGTTAAAAACAGAATGAAATAATAATTATAATTTAATTAGTGTAAATATAATTATATTATAATGTAGATACAATATGTATCTATAAAACTAATTTAAATAATTTTAGACTTTAAAGCATATTTTCTGTTATTATTTGACTAAACTTATTGTTTTAATAATAAAAAAAATTAATAATAGATGCATCGATTGTTACACCTCAGCTGGACGTTGTCAGCCAACTCTCGTTACACACTGCATGGTGAGATTTAAACAGACACTCTGTGTCGAAAGCGAAGAGTTCAAATAGCTTACATTCAAACAAAGAGAAATGTTGCAGTTAAGGAATGTGTGTCCGCGGGGAGTAAGCAAGTAGGGCATAAGTAAGTTTGTGATACGGAAGTTATCACAAGAGTTCTATCTTGTCCGCCAGAGAGGACCACTGTGTACAAATAGAAAGGTTATTGTTTTCACAACCATTGCCTCAAACGGCTTGGGACACATAGAAAACACGATCAAATTGGGCAGTCGTGGTAATCGGTTTCTTCACTATTATTTAAAGTAGTTTATGACTTCATGGTCTTGACTTCCCTGTGACTTTCGAATTCGTCGCCTAGACTTGATTTTGACGTTTCACTCGTGATTTGACCTGGAATTTTAACCTGCTACCGATGCTGCGTAACGGCACATAACGGTACAGATCAATAGTACATAACGGTACATCAACAGTACGTAACGGTACATCACAGTACATAACGGGACACCAACAGTACATAGCGGTACATCAACAGTACATAACGGTACATCAACAGTACATAACGGTACATCAACAGTACATAATGTACATTAACAGTACATAACGGTACATCACAGTACATAACGGGACACCAACAGTACATAGCGGTACATCAACAGTACATAACGGTACATCAACAATTCACAGCGGTACATCAACAGTACATAACGGTACATCAACACTACATAGCGGTACATCAACAGTACATAACGGTACATCAACAGTACATAACGGTACATCAACAGTGCTGCTGAACCATGTTAACGAGGTAATGCTCAATTATGTTAACGATGAACAACAAGTGCCCCCAGAACAACCCTTCATGGCGCATTGAAAAAGAGAACAACCCCTGGAAGAGCCAGATAGACAACTTCATGGTACGGACAGGTCTAAGACGCCTACGTTCTGTAGAATCTACAGGAGACAACGACCGGAATAACATGAAATTAGAAACACTGATTGTTATCAATTAGACGTGGCGTCCCAACGACCGAGAAGGGACGTGGAGCTAAGACGACGTGTTCGGTTGTGTCTGCCTGGTCACCGTGGTCGTAGATCGACCACCAGATACACCAGTGAACGGTCAGCATGCGTTCACCTCGTGTTCAGCCGGCTGTGGACAAGGGGCAGGTGGCCGAAGAAGCACTTGCCATTAACACAATAGATGTTGTATCACAAATGCGACGAACTGTTGCAACGGGGCAAGAGTGGAAGTGTTGTCTACCTCAGCTGATCAGCTGATGGAACTGCAAGAGACAAACGGAGGATGTTGTATCAAATAGGAAATACATCTTAACTGTAAACAATAAAACATTAATGTTGCTTTTTGACCAACTCCAGTAAAGTACACTTACTGCATTGTAGATCAGATGAAAGAGTATGTGCAAGCCCCGATCTCGACTCCATTCCCGATACCAACCAAGTATCCAGTCCAGTTGATTGTGAAATATTGAACAACTCGCGAGGCGAGATAGTTGACAACGGCGCGATTGGTATCTGGCTTGGAAGGAGAATTGAGACTGTGACGTATACAGACAGTCTCTGATAACATATCACCCCGTCTGTGTGTCCGTAAGCCTACTAGAAGATCAATCATTGCAGTCCATTTCGAAACATTATGCCTCCATCTATGACAAACGATAAGAGCAATATATAGGAATATACCAATTGAACAATCGTCTCGGTTCCTTTGCATAAACAATAAACAGAAAGCTCCGACAAGTAACAATGGACGAAGTCGGTTTGATATGTTTGTGTGGGTATAATATACAATAATATTTACGATGTCACCCAAGCTAAACCCAATAATCCTCGTGTCGTCCCAGGATATATATAATATATTTGATAATTTGGTGTGGGAAGTTCATAAGTGTGTGGCGTGTGTGCCACTTGTGTGTCTAGCGCACACTAAGTTATGAACTTCACCGCTACCAATTAGTATAATATATTATATATATCTGGGACGACACGAGGATTATTGGGTTTAGCTTGGGTGACATCGTAAATATTATTTATATTATACCCACACAAACATATCAAACCGACTTCGTCCATTGTTACTTGTCGGAGCTTTCTGTTTATTGTTTATGCAAAGGAACCGAGACGATTGTTCAATTGGTGACGTCATTCCTAGTGTCATTCGCTCTTGTCGTTTGTCATAGATGGAGGCATAATGTTTCGAAATGGACTGCAAT
>JAODUO010000244.1:152500-322500 GCA_025642075.2 Ridgeia piscesae | reverse complement strand
TAAATACAGTTCAATTCTTTGTTTCCATCCCCATGGAGAATAGTCGCAATGTTTGGATTACGATTACGATTGGATGAAGGGGTGATTATAAGACAACATTTACGTGACAAAGACTAAGTTGAACCACGATTTCGGAAGTAGCTGGACCTTGTATAATGATATCATGATCGACGACTACGAGTGGTGCTGAAGCTCCGGCTCAGTCCCTCAAACATTAATGTCCTCCTGGCCAGCAGTAGAGGATGGCTTAGAGGCGACGGTCGTGTGTGGGCATCCGTGGCATGTGTCCACGCTATCATACCTGGGGTCTGTGTTGCTCAGTGCTATTGACTTGCAACGCTGCAGGGTTTCAAGACTTGTAAGTTACCATGCTATTTTACACCAAAGTTCGCACGTAGAAATGAAGATGATCATTGTTGTTATGTTAAATTGTGAATTTATACCGCATGGATTTCCCAGTTGGGACTATTAAAGTGTATTGTATAGTATTGTATATTTTCTATTGGTAGTTGTTTGGTCCATTCCCAAAATGTAATGTTGGGTACCTTGTATGACCACTGACTGTGTAAGATTCTGCCTATGCATTTGTTGATGAAGGTATGTGCTCTTGTTAATTATGTCTCCAATCCAGAGTAACTCAAATTCAAACTAGTGGCGCCACATGGCGGAATGTTGAACATTTCACTAGACGGCGACATCGTACAATGTGACGATCTTTATTATCGTCCTCCAGTCCATGTCCTAGGCGGTACGATGGCGAGAAAGGCCGTATTTACTGTCCCCTCTCTGGATGAAATGGAACAGACGGATCAGCAGGTAATTTTGTATTAGATGACACAAAAAACAGTGTCTTGGAGAAAGTTTGTGAATTATATGTAGTGATAAGTCTTAGTCATAATATTTATACTAGTACTTAACTTACTAGTTACTACTTAGACTTAGTTACTAGGGCTCATATACTAATAATGGTGATAATAATTATTATAATTTTATATTATAGCCTTTTTATAGGGGGTAGGTTAGGCATAGGTCCAGACGTACGTTTGCCTTTGGTGGCTCACATCACCACCATACCTGGTAGTGGTAATAACAGCCAGTCATACTCAAACACTCAGTCGTACTCGTAATACTGCTGTTGCCACTGTATGTACGTGTGTCATTTCTCAAAACATATTTCTTAATTGTATTTCATTCGTACCATGTGACTTATTTGTATTTGTATCGCTTGCTTTTTAATGTTGTGCGTTTTGAAATAAATTGAATTGAATTTATTCCATTAGAAGAAAAAAAGTTTCTAAAAAAATCACTGTGAAGAATTGCTCTCTCAAAACTAGGCTAGCACTGAATCTCTCAGAGGCAAGACATAGGAGTCTAAATCTATTGATATTGGCCAGCACATGTAACCTAAATTGTAGTCTGTAGAGCTCGTTAATATTTCTTGCAGGAGATATCGGTCTATGCAACAGCAAAGCATGTAAACAAACCTTCAAGTGCAAGTTCTGCTGATGCACATACAACTTCTGCACTGCAAATACAGACGGCCACCTCCAGATCAACATTGACTCTACAGTCTGTGATGAAGGAACCCAACTCTGTTCCTTCTTCAACAACAAGGCCTCCAATTATCCCATGTGTCAAGTTGGCTGTGGTTGGGGACACCACAAAGTCACTGGGTGTCAGAACTGTTCCAATCACGTCAGGAAGCAACCAGAGCACTCGCCCGACTAGTGGCACTGTCACAACAAACACAGCCGATGGGTATGTTGTTGAGATCTGCCTCACTCTGTGCCAGAATAGTCCATTAGATAAGATAAGATAGGATCAAACTGGCACAGGAATATAAAATAAATGCAAACATTGAATCAATAAATACATAATGGGACTTGTATACATATCAGGTTCAATTCAAGATGAATTAAATGATGTATACAGTTTTTATATACATACCCCGGTAGTTGCTATTACACTGTTAAATTCTGCAGGATGTAAACTTTTGTGAAGACAGATATGTAAGTCGTTGATGTCACTATAGTATCTCTGGGTACCTGTTCTACACAACGCTATGAAGAGACTACAAATTGTGCACCTGTACAAAAGCACAGAAATTTAATTTGACACAATTGCATAATTTTTATTAATTTGGGCTTCTATCACTTTCAGAACTACGCTGCCTGTGGCTGGTTCTGGATTGTCAAAGACCGGGAAAACCAACGCTGTCGTTGTCAGCACAAGACAGGTTCGGAAATACAAAATTCACACATCACATGAAAAATATGTTAGCTTTCGAGGAAAATATGGAAATATCTGGAAATATATCTAAATCAAACCATTTAAAAACAAGAATTACAGTTGTATAATAATGAAGAATGAGTTCACTGTTGAACATGTAATCGTGATTATTCTTTGGGCAAAGCAATTATATTATCAAGAAACATTATTGATGTTGAATGATAATAGGAGCCCTGATTAAATCACAGATTCTATTAACTCAGATTCAGTTGAATACAGAAACAGCTCACCAGGGGTCGGTGTCATGTAATTAATGTCTTGTCATGTTTGGATATAATAAATATAAAGTAAATATAGTCACATTATAGTGTAAGTAATACTAAGTATACATGAAATATTCCTTTTGTGGATTTATATGTCTTACTTATCAGCCAGAATGAGACAAGGAGATATAAATGAGCAATAAGGTTCTTCTCCAAAGGCCTAATGACCCCAGGGCCCAGGCAGCTGTACAGAAGTAATGTATTCAAACTACAGTAACAGTAAGTTGCGAAGATGCAAACGCACAGATTTCTAAGTGTTGAATCTAAAATGGTGGCATTAAGTTACATGATTTGTTTTGATGAGTTGTTGTCTCCACAGAAAGGTAACCCTGTATTGAAGTACATCCGCAATGTTCCATGGGAGTTTGGTGACATTATCCCCGACTACCAGCTTGGACAAACGTCATGTGCACTGTTCCTCAGGTGGGGGCAGACCGGTATTACATGTTCGTTGGGGATAGATCAGTGTGTGTATTATACATTCCTAACCTCAGATATTGGTAACAACATTTCAGGTTTCTGAATTACACATTCAGTTTAGGATTATTGTCATAATTCAAAACCAGTCATGACCCAAAATGTAGCAGATTTGCTGTTGTGATTTTTGATATGGTCAACCAGAACGTATATGTCAAACAGAACAATGGAATGTGGTTTGTAAAATATGACCATTTAACTCATAGATTAATTTACTGGGAATGATGCAACATCAAAAGTCTATTAAACAATTTCGCTTGATAGTTTTATCATAAAGAGAATTGTTTAGCTATAAATTCAAGAGAATATATGATGTAACATATATGACATCTCCTGTATCCATTTTGTTTGGATTGACCAATCTTGTTGCTAGGTAACAGTTCAAGGGATGAACAGGTGACTTGGTACTACATAACATGGGTATATGATAAGAAAAATCAATCAAACTTTGTACCTTTAAACTGATGCATACATCCATCCATGACTACAGTACACGGTACCATCTTCTCTACCCTGCCTACATTCATGAGAGACTGAAACAACTTGGACGCACCTTTGACCTCAGGGTCGTGCTCATGCTCATTGATGTGGTGAGTATAGGTCATGTGACCAGACTGTATATGAATATTCATAAGAGAGAACATAGCACCACATGTGCCCTGTAGCTGTGTAAGTAGACTATTTTATCACCTTTACTCTTGTGCACATAGAGTATAGAAATAACATAGGCTTGCTTTTGTGGGTGTTAGTAACATTTTATTATAGCAATATCATACTTTTGTGGAGTGTACAACTCAGCATCATCGTTATAGCGTTAATTTATAATTATTATTTTTTATTATTTAGCTATACCTTTGTAATTAGTTTCCCAGTTAAAGCTGTACACACTAAATACACTGACATCTTTTATTTGCAGAAAGATCCCCATCATGCTTTGAAAGAGGTGACCAAAATGTGCATATTGGCTGACTGCTCTTTGATCCTGGCATTCAGGTAAGGTACAGAATAAATGTTAAAACAAATCTTACTTATGTAAATTCCGTATACAGTGTATATCATCTGTATTTCTATTGCTCACTTTTTCCAGCTGCAATGTGTTTGTGGGATATCATTAATACAGTCCTCACTTATTATTGTAAACAACCCATAGAAAACACTATCCAGTGTTATTGTTCAGAAGGTATATCTTATAACACCAGTAGCCTGAGGATGGCCTTGTTAACCTTAATTAAATAAAATCCTACATTGTGTTTCCAGAGAGTGACAATGTGCATGCATTTTAATTTGACCTTGAGTTTCTTTAGTTGTCTGCTTATAAAGTTCTTGTGCACTTACAAATTCCCAGTTCTTTGGTGGAGAATCCTAACCTTGGATCCAACCACCTGACTTCAACTTTAACTACCGGTAATTAACATTTCTCAAAAATAAGCATTAATAATGTCGTTTATTTTAACATTTGTTGTTAATTGTACGAACACAGAAAGCCTCGTGATGCCTGCATGTGTTTGCAGCGTCGAGGAGGCAGGCAGGTATTTGGAGACCTACAAGTCCTTTGAAAAGAAACCACCTGATCTGATCATGGAGAAGACTGAAGGCAACTTTCTCTCTCAGGTCTGTTAACAACACTCACGTATAAATACATGTACAGCTGTGTATGTCAGTAGTCTTGGTAATAGTTATTGAATGGTTATGGTTAGTGAAAAGATATTCTAGTACCCCCGGTAAGTGGAATGCGGTTGTAGGTATGTTTACTCGATAATGATACATTTAAGTAATTTATTAAACCTGTGTACCCAGCATAATTACTTATGTGTGTTTTAAATGTGTGGGGAGCAGTGGTCGCGCAGTAGAGCGCTGGACTGTCAATCGAGGGGACGGTGGTTTAATCCCACCTACCGCCGTTCTAAACTTCGTTCACCCCACATTTGCCTGTGTCTTTCGGAAGAGACTCTAAAAGCCGGTGTCCCTTCTATCTGGTGTCTATGCCAGGGGAAGTAAAGGATCCCACACAGGGGGGTAAATGTGTAACCTGCAGTGGACTCACTAATGCTAGAGAGAAGGATAACTCCTGTATTAGCCTAAATTTGGGCTGTTTGATGTAAACCACCTGAGATGAAATTGCTAGGTGCACTACTGAATCGTGTGAAGTGTATTTTAGTCACCAGATGGAACTACTGTACTAGTTGTATTGCAGCAGCCATAAAAATAACCCACAACCCACAACTGTCCTTCTGGCACCATTCTCATCATTGTAGTTATATATATATTTTCTATTCCTTTTGTCTTTACAGGTTACAGACGTGTTTACAAGTGCACGGAAAATAAACAAGACGGATGCAATGACACTTTTATCAACATTTGGAGTAAGAATTTGCATCTGTATATATCTCTCTTGAAACCCGCTGTTGATTTGTTTAGCATAATGCGAGAAGTGTTAAACATATCTTTCAGGCAGGTATTCGTTTACTGGTATAGTCACCTCATGTTTCAAAGACACAGAATGGCAACTGATATGTAACAAATAAAGGAAGCATTATGTTTTGTGTACTTAATGTATTTTAAACCATTGCTATTCTACTTTATCTTGATTTGGTTTTAATTACAAATCACAAACACAACATTAGTTATTGATTTTAAATAATACAGTGGGAACGTGTATAAACTGGAATTAATGTAGTATCTATGCCGTGTCAAGTTGATTTTGAAAGGCATCCACAATGAAATAATGTTTCCTTGGAGGCAAGTTATTGATGCATGGTGAATGCAATATTTTACTTGTGCTTGTACATTAGTTATTAAACCTCCCCAAAACAACGAATATATTGATATTAGCGCTGTTAGATAAGTAGATATCAGGTCTGTTCATTGCTGTTTTTTTATGGCAGACTGTGAAGGGCATTGTGGAATCTTCAGAAGATGAACTCTCCCTCTGTCCGGGGTTTGGACCCCAGAAGGCCCAGCGGCTCAATCGCTTGATTCATGAACCTTTTATCAAGACAAAGAAAACAAAGAGTTCTCAGCGGACGGAGGAAGCAGGTCATTGTCTTATTTTTGTCAATTTATTGGTATGTGATGGCAGGGCTTTATGCAGGATAAACATTTTGCCTGTCACAAATTTTTGGTGGACACATGATACCACATGCCAGTCGATAAACTTGAAATGTGTGTTAAGACTAATTTTTAAGGCATAACTAACAGTATCAATGGTTTTAGAAGACCTGTTTTTTTGCTCCTTAATTTTTATACCCGTCCACCCATATTTCTACCCGTCCACAACTGGTTTTACCCGTCCAAATGACAGATGGATGGGTCTGTGCATATAGCTGTGATGATAAGCCTTTGGGCTATATCAGGTGTAATGTTTGTATTGCCTAAAGGAAGTTGCCTAACAGTTTGTGAATTGGATAATTACAAGTGTATTGTCAATTTGGAGGCATCAAAACTAATATATAAATTGTTAAATTACATTTGGCAGAACTGTTCACCATATAGTTGTGTGGATGTCAGTAAGCCTCTTGTCAAGGTTTGTCTGAGGTCATTGGTTAACATAAAACAGTCTATTGATATTTAAACATTGTTGGAATGTTTTTTTAAATTCATCAAGTTATGTGCAACGTACAGGTATTTACCACATGTTGGTATTATTACATAGAACCTAAACACAACATAACACCACTTGTCGTCATATACTTGTGGATAGTGTTTTATAAAGCCATTTAATTAAAGCAAATTTTCAAAATGACAAAAATCCACCAACATTTCCTGAAAAGAGAAATTGAAAAATTTACTATTTTCTATTTTAAACTTAATAAAGGCACTCTTCAAAATTAGAGTTGTGATATGTTGATCTACCAGTTAGTATATGGCATTTTAATTCACATTTTAAAACTGGTAAACACATTATGTATTGTCTATTTTAAAAGTTATATACAGTAAATAGCCCAGATCTATATATAATTGTTAAACAAAATGTATTCCTATTTGCCCCATGGTGGTGTTTTATGTTTTGGTTGCTAATAATATGCGTTGAACATCAATGAAATGATGGTCACAAAGATTAGAAAATATCTTAAAACTGTGAAACTGAGATTGTTTAAAATGCTGCTTTCATTTTCAGGTGTTCATCCACTCACCTCTATAACTGCGGGAGAATTGCAGAAACAAGACAAGAAACAGACAAAGAAAGTATGACGTCATTGGAGACAGTTCTCTTATGCAGTGTGTGTGTGTGTGTGTGCGTGCGTGCGTGCGTGCGTGCGTGCATGCGTGCGTGCATGCACACGCGCATGCTTTTGTGTGTGCATGTATATGAAATGATCTCCTTATTCCTTGTGTGAGCATGACAGAATGTAAATGACAGGCTATAAACTATGTTGTAATATAACATGCATTTGTAAATACAAAGAGTGCACAAGACAATGCGTCACACAGAGCCCAGCTTTCTTTGCATATTTTCACATATTGCATTTGATCAAGTAAAAAAATTGTTTGGTTTAATGCATGAATTTTACCTCAATATGTTCAATGTGTATATTCTTTGCATATAATGTATTATGTATACATCAGAAATCACTGATCTGTACACAATTATGTGCACCTTGTTCTGTACATATTTTTGTATTGTTCACATTTGTATGCAATATGCATTTGTTGGTAGCCATAAACATTTTGTGTCCTTTATTGTGTTCATATTCTCCTGTATTACAGTATAATAACCACAGTCGAGTGTGTTATATTTATACTGAACATATATAGTGTACTGAAATGTACGTTCTGACAACTTGTCACTGTGAATGAAGTTCAAAATGAAGATGTTAAATAACCTGCCGACACATCTGTAATGTTCAGAATGCAGATAATGTTACATTTTATTGATCCACGTGCACTGTTTTGTCTCCAGTCAGGCATGACCAAAGATGTCAACTTACACCTGCTGGTATCAAAGGTCTATGTAGCAGTTTACATGAGAACACGAACACCCACAAGATGCGACATACCCACTCAGTTATACTCCTACGACACTGCTAAAACACTAGCAAAGACACCAGTTGGTTGCCTGCACTCTTACAGCAATGGAGATTACAACAGAGTTAGGACTTAGTCGTATAGTCTTATGTGGAATATATTGTTCATGGTTCCAAGATACGTTGTATGTTGATATGTTGTAAATGATTCAATTACTTTGAAGCAGAGACCAGGGATACCACCTGCCCGCCATCTATAGCCAATTTATCTCACCGAAACCTGAGCCATATCACATGACGCCAGTGTGTGATCAGGAACCATAAATGTTCAGTCGAAATGATGCACGTTTCAAACCATCTGCTCCAAAGTAAGTTAGTTGTGTTAAGGTCTTGTCATTTGATAATATCAGGCATGCTACAGGTGTCCCGACATCTTTTGTAGATGATAAATTCCGAGTCAGATCACCAAGAATTCAGTTGCATAGCGGACAAATGTTGTCTAGCTGCCAAGTAACAATTCGTTATTTTTCCTTTTTCTGCTGGTATGATTAGCTAATAATAATAACAACTCAATTTGATTAAAACAACAAAAGTTTATTCCATCAATCACAATGAATGAAAGGCACCAACTATATGTATGTATATATTATATACCTGGCCCACCACAGTAAATTGAGTATTACATCATCAGGCCTAATCTACACACAAGCCGGAAATAGTTGTCCAGGTCGTGTTCCCTCAATTTTTTTACTTCGGCAGAAATGCATCTCTTATAGACTCATTTTTCAATTATTATTATTACTATATTTGTTCAATAAATAAATCAATCTGGATCAAATACATGCATTTGTGAACCGACATTTAAAAAAATGCTAAAAAGGTACAACACTTCATTTCATAATTGCGACTTAAAACCCACTTCACTTTGACAGATCAAATTATAATTTAAAATTGTGCTTTTGTAGAGACATATATATATCAATAAAGAACAGGAACAAATTCTAATGCATACAACTCTTCAAAAAAGTTTATACATTTGAAAGTATGCGATCCAGTTCTGAAACTGAATATAACCATGAGAAATTACCCACAATGCACATCTGGATTAGATAAATGAGATGTACAGTGTGGATGTTTGCATCATGGAAGTTCTGGGGTTTTGTAGACCAAGTATATGCCAGGATAATCTTTCAGATCTCTATTTTTACAACCTCCAGACACATGGCACTTGTTAATATCTGAGCCCAACATGCTTCAAATATGTACAATATTTACACACCCAGTGAGAGAGTCTACTACACTGTGCGTAGCACCACGTCTAGCCCCGGGCCAGCACACAAGAAATCTCAGCACATAAACAATAGTAAGTATGTAAAAATATCATTTAAAATGCCAGAAATCCCTGTTCTGTGTCTGTAGAAATCTCAGTATCAAAATCACCTACACATGTAACACTCACAAGCAATTGACAGAAATGCTGCATAGAACTGTAATTTCTCGAATGATTTGACACGAATAGCCATACATCATGCGTTGAACACATTTAAATGTCCTGTCTCGTGTACGTTGTTTCTGTTTACGTTGTGGAATCACGAGGTGGCAGATGGTTGATGATACTACATCAGTCACACTTGTGAAGTTTGAATCGGTGCAAACATTCGTTCGTTCGAGTCTACTTACTGAGTTGACTGAACTGGTAGAGGAATCGCCATATTTCTTTGCAGTGCAGTATTTAAAAAAAGTTGTTTGTCTGCAAAACATTCTAATTGCAACATGCAAATATTAGAAAAGGAAAGCCGATTTTTAACAGCAGGGGGACATTACAAAGAGTCCTCGGTCTCAGATGTATTTCAAGTAAATGAACGGATCTGAGGATGGTGATGTCATAAAAAATTAACAAAATGGTTAGCCACACGAGTGGCTTAAAATATAGTGTTGGTATCAAAGTACATTCCCTAGCTGCAATGAATGTGACAATACTATCAACTGAAGAAGTCACCAGAACTGACTGACTTGCAAACATGCAAGATGCGGGGAAGTATTGCTTAGGATCTTATTGTAAGCACTGGAATAAAGTTGCATAATCTTCTCAACAGCAGAAAGTGGACTTGAACCAGATTCTCTCAGTTGATTGTGCAGTTAACAGCCCCTTTCACTCCCCTACAGCCCTGTCATGGATGCTAGTCCTTGTCAATACATTAGTGCTGATATTTTCACACACAAAGACATTAGTTCATATTTGGATAACAGCTCAGTTGTTTGCAGAAGACCGCTGTCTGTGTTGACTTGTTGAGCAAGAAGGGTGTACTTAACACATATCTACTGAGAGTGAGGCACACTTGGACAACTCATGAAATTATATTTTAATTATGCTATGCTGTGTTAAACGTGTAACATGGAAACCAAATCTTGTAACCTGTGTTTACTTGCATATTTGTGCTTGAGGCTTTGCTTACTTTCAATGTACTTAATATACAGTTTGATTGTGTATAATTGACACTCCTACAAGGAACTATTCATGAATCTGATGTTCCCAATATCCATGTGTGCATGAACAGCAATTTTAAAGTTGTCCCTATTAAATAACTGTTCCTTACATCAAATGTCGTCATCGCTAGCGTCCATTGTACCTTATTTTGGTATTCCAATTAATGTTATTAAAATTCAAGTTATTAAAAAAGTGTGATACAGATAGTAACCTATGAATATAATTTGCATAAAAGGCTCATATACACATACAAGATGTTTACTGACTGCATAGAAAATGGTGAGTGGGACTTGTTTTCATGTAAATATGGAAACAGTTTTCCATGAGAATTAGTTCAAATGATCACCATTATTTGTGACAGTGTGAGGGCATCATTGCACAGCAGTGGTCATACAACTTAAAACTTTAACCTAACTTCACATGATACACATCGTTGGCAGAACGAATGATTCATAACAATGTCATGTAAGCAAGTTTTCACATACTGTATTCGGGAATGATAACTTAGTTGATCAAATCAAATCTTGATTACCTTAACTAGTACACGTGTCATAACGATTTATATTATTAGATATGACAGCTGTAAAAAAATATTACGCTGATATTACATTGCGTTAGAAATGCAAGTTGTAAAATCACAATTAATGCCAGAAACCACTGTTTCATTTACAAATGCATATTCAGCAAACAACCACTGTCCACATAGAAAACCAATAAAACAATATACATGCAGTTGAGGTTAGACAGATAAGACACACATGAATAAAACTCACTATCTACACAAAACCATAATTTTGGGGTTGTTGGCACCAAATGCATATTCAGATGGAGTTGGCAGTCGAGATAATTCTTTTGAGTGAAATTTAGGAAACTACCAACATTCCCATTTTCCGGTCTATAACATAAGTAAAATTGGAATCATCTTACACAACTGGACTTTGATTGTTGTAACATGTAAAAAATATTTTAAGACGGCAGCATATCACTTTAGGATGCATCATTAGTACGAGATCAAACAAACATGTTCTTGTCTCTACAGGGATGTTTCTAAACAGATTAACATTATCGAAACAAATTCATTATCAGCTATGTAACCATGTTAGCAGTAGTAGTTACCTAGGTATTTCTGTCTGACGTCTATAATAATTACTGCTTATGTTGTAAATGCCAATGCAGGGGTTGGAATTACCCCAGTCTCGGTACGTGTTGTACTAGAATGCTACACGGCCACACGGACTTGCTACCAATTGCAAGTGCAACAACTGAATTCCAACACCTTCATCTGAACAAAGAGAACTACCCAGGTTAATGTTGTGACATCCATTGATAGTTGAGCATAAGAAGCCTCCTACAAGTCGTACCTCCACCGCAGTGTGCTATGTCTCGTAATTACCCTATTGAACATCTCGCACATAATATGACATTACCTTTTGTACATAACATGCAAACTAAGTTCATCATAACGGCGTGTCAGCACACTGTCCACCAGGCGTCTCTGCAACTCCGTCACCTGACGCAGACGCTGCACTAGATGGCGACGTCGACACGACACCTTCTGAGCTTGATGTGGCGCCGCCCTGGTGGGCACTGAGAACATCGTCCAAGTAGGAAACGACCAATTGTGCGCGATGTAACGTTGACGACGCACTGCCACTGGATTCGACCCCGACACTCGTTGGGTTGTCTACGTCGTGTATGGGCAGCGCGGGACGGGAACGGTCGTCTGTTGTGCCAATGTTCGAGCGGTATGTCGGAGGACGAGAGGTGGGGTAGTATTCGCCCCCTTGTGGTGTTGGTGGGAATGTGATGTGCATGCCGCCCCGTACGGTGCTCACATGGGAGCGGTAGGTGGGTGGGGGTGAGTTAGGGAGGGCGTACCCGTCACCCTGCAGCTGTATACGCCCATCGTCCAGGAGCTGAGCCAGCATCAGCTGGTGTTGGTAGTCCTGCATGGAGGCCGTGTAGGAGGGCGGGGGGCGGCGGTAGCGGAACTCAGGGTACAGCACACCTGGAACACACAGGAACATAGAACTCAGGGTACAGCACACATGGAACACACAGGAACATAGAACTCAGTGTACAACACACCTGGAACACACAGGAACATAGAACTCAGTGTACAGCACACCTGGAACACACAGGAACATAGAACTCAGTGTACAGCACACCTGGAACACACAGGAACATAGAACTCAGGGTACAGCACACCTGGAACACACAGGAACATAGAACTCAGGTACAGCACACCTGGAACACACAGGAACATAGAACTCAGGGTACAGCACACCTGGAACACACAGGAACATAGAACTCAGGGTACAGCACACCTGGAACACACAGGAACATATAACTCAGTGTACAGCACACCTGGAACACACAGGAACATAGAACTCAGGGTACAGCACACCTGGAACACACAGGAACATAGAACTCAGGGTACAACACACCTGGAACACACAGGAACATAGAACTCAGGGTACAACACACCTGGAACACACAGGAACATAGAACTCAGTGTACAACACACCTGGAACACACAGGAACATAGAACTCAGTGTACAACACACCTGGAACACA
This sequence comes from Ridgeia piscesae, assembly GCA_025642075.2. NCBI lineage: Eukaryota > Metazoa > Annelida > Polychaeta > Sabellida > Siboglinidae > Ridgeia > Ridgeia piscesae. The sequence goes on along the minus strand of JAODUO010000244.1, from coordinate 309,442 downwards.
CAGGAACATAGAACTCAGTGTACAACACACCTGGAACACACAGGAACATAGAACTCAGTGTACAGCACACCTGGAACACACAGGAACATAGAACTCAGTGTACAGCACACCTGGAACACACAGGAACATAGAACTCAGTGTACAGCACACCTGGAACACACAGGAACATAGAACTCAGTGTACAGCACACCTGGAACACCCAGGAACATAGAACTCAGGGTACAGCACACCTGGAACACACAGGAACATAGAACTCAGTGTACAGCACACCTGGAACACCCAGGAACATAGAACTCAGGGTACAGCACACCTGGAACACACAGGAACATAGAACTCAGTGTACAGCACACCTGGAACACCCAGGAACATAGAACTCAGGGTACAGCACACCTGGAACACACAGGAACATAGAACTCAGTGTACAGCACACCTGGAACACCCAGGAACATAGAACTCAGGGTACAGCACACCTGGAACACACAGGAACATAGAACTCAGTGTACAGCACACCTGGAACACCCAGGAACATAGAACTCAGGGTACAGCACACCTGGAACACACAGGAACATAGAACTCAGTGTACAGCACACCTGGAACACCCAGGAACATAGAACTCAGGGTACAGCACACCTGGAACACACAGGAACATAGAACTCAGTGTACAGCACACCTGGAACACACAGGAACATAGAACTCAGTGTACAGCACACCTGGAACACACAGGAACATAGAACTCAGTGTACAGCACACCTGGAACACACAGGAACATAGAACTCAGGGTACAGCACACCTGGAACAAACAGGAACATAGAACTCAGTGTACAGCACACCTGGAACACACAGGAACATAGAACTCAGGGTACAGCACACCTGGAACAAACAGGAACATAGAACTCAGTGTACAGCACACCTGGAACACCCAGGAACATAGAACTCAGGGTACAACACACCTGGAACACACAGGAACATAGAACTCAGGGTACAGCACATCTGGAACACACAGGAACATAGAACTCAGTGTACAACACACATGGAACACACAGGAACATAGAACTCAGGGTACAACACACCTGGAACACATACAGTAACACAGAACTCAGTGTACACCATGCTTGTAACACATACAGTAATACAGAATTTGGGGTACAGCACACCTGTAACACATAAAGTAACATAGAACTCAGTGTACAGCATGCCTGTAACACATACAGTAACATATAATTTGGGGTACAGCACACCTGTAACACATACAGTAACACAGAACTTGGGGTACAGCACGCCTGTAACACATACAGTAACACAGAACCTGGGGTACAGCAATTCTGCAGGCACAATACACACTACAACACTCACCAGATACACTAGCAAACTCATAACCATTAAAGTAGATAAACATGCTTTGCCGTAGCAAAGAGGCCAACATTTAACGTAACTTAAAAGTCATACAGTATCCTGTGCAGTAATATGCGAAGATGGTGTAATGGAAATTGTGGGAGAACTGACACGATACACACGAAGAACCAAATAGTAAGTTCAATTTAAGCTCAAGCTGACTGATTCTTTGTAGATGTTAATAAAAACAATTTCCCCTTAATATTTTTAAAATTATTTTTGCGTTTAAGATAGTAATCATAGTACATGTGTATATGGGAGCAGAAGCCCATTCACCATTCAAAATGAAAATACAAATTAAAATTAAATAGGCTCACGAGTCACGAGTCTGTTATAGCCAGTGAATATTACCTTTCCGTGCCAAGTTTAGAAAGTCTCTTTACTACTGTTAGTGAAATGATTAAAAAATTATGAGTGTTATTTACCGCGAAGAAAAAAAGCAAGGCTTGTTAAAAATAGGAGCCCTCGAACTATAAATTCCAGTCCATGCTAATTTGAAGGAAACCTACGTCATCTACTAGTGTGAGAACACGGACAAACCAGGCCAAAGAATTTATGTTATTTCTACATGTAAAATATTTATTAAGGTTAAATGTCACATAATCACCAGTTGGTTGAGGCATCAGTTGAGGGCATCAAGTCAGAGCCCCAGGGTAATTAGGAATGTCTCTGAGGCTTTACTTTAATCAAAAACGCGCTTTATGTGGGACGTGGTGAACCACACCCAGTTTCATTAATAGTATATGTGGTGAACTTAGCCAAGTACTTCATCATGTTGCGGAAATCGAGCAACTCATCACTTCACGCACACACCCACACAACTGCGCACGCATGTGTGTGCTCACTTGTGTTACACTGGAATATTCTCTCCATGAAATATCCAAAATCTATTAATCTGGTGTGAAGGTTTTCTATGAAATGTTAATGTCTGTACTCCATAAATGTCTGCCCTGCCCTCTAAATGAACTATATTGTTTTTATTATGTTTCCTTGGTGACTTATCATTAGGGTTTGCATACTTTGAATACCATCTACGCAAAATTTGCATATACAGCCTGTACTTGTAGAATTCTTTTTATAATTAATGATACCAATTGATGTCATATGCAAATCTGAGAGTGGTCTACTATAAAATGCACAGTGGGAGGTGTTATTGAATATGATATATTCACCCAAGGTGAGAACCTAGCCCAGGTGACGAAAATGAAACCTCCCAATGTCACATAAGGTGGCACTGAACTACAATAAGAATTGTGGCCAGTTCTCAACGCATGTGTAGGTATATGAATGGAGGGTCAGTCAGAGTGCTCAACACCAGGAAACTGACTGGACATTGGACAATAGGTCATGGTCAGTATGAAAGACAACAGTTAATGCTGCCCTTTCTTCACAGCACTTGCTAATTGAAAACCAATATAAATGCCACAGTTCGAAGTATTGATTGTGACTGACCTCGGAAATAGTTTCCTACATACCTATTAACAGGTTAACAGTTTGCATCATAGAGCTGTGAATGAACTGCAACCACTGGGGCTGTGAATGAACTGCAATCACTGGAGCTGTGAATGAACTGCAATCACTGGAGCTGTGAATGAACTGCAATCACTGGAGCTGTGAATGAACTGCAATCACTGGGGCTGGTTTAGTTTCAATGATGGCAGTTCACTAGGAGCCCTTTGTGTACAGGCTGTAAATGCCTGTAATACAATTTACTGCTGCACACCTTTTTTACACTATTACAAAATTAAGTTAGACAACAGGGCACGCAGGTTTCATGCACCACCATGTCGTTTTTATGCTGTGTTGTCATTTTCATTCATGATCCGGTCCCCAACGACTCTAACGACCTGTGTAGTTTTTCTCATACGGGCCTAACTGCTGCAGCAGACATATCCAGGGTAAGTTTTATGGGTTTGCACCCAACAAAACATACCTAGAACGTGGGAAGTATTACGCAGATAAAAGGTATTATTTAAAAATTGTTTGTGCAATGCAGTAATTTTGACTTTAAATACATTTCTGGACGAGGTGGGGATCAGTTGTGCATGGTCTTGTTAAGTGATACTCAAACAAACAGGAAATGAGAATCACTTGCATGCCGCGTGCCCTATTACATCTATGATGGTAAAATACTTGCAATTATTTATTGTGAAAATTACTAATCAAAAACCTTCCATATTCCTAAACTGCTCAATATACTGTATTACCTCAAAAGTAGAGTAAAGCCTGTCTTTCCAGCCAGCCAGCCAGCCAGCCATAAAAAGATCACCTGAATGTCATGGTCATTTGTTAAAGTTCAAAATAACTTCCCAATAGTTATCCGTGCCCACTATCTATCCACACGGGCAACCTGACTACTGAATATAACGGTCAGTTAATTTGGACCAAACCATTCATAGTAAACCTGCCACTTATGGACTGCTCTTAGTGAATTCCTCATTTCCCCTGAATAAAATATAACGGTGCTGGTGTCATCGCATGTACGTGGAACTATCAAACTGTAATCGAGTTGGGCATGGTCTTATCAGCTTGTCACAGCGTGTATGTGGCTTCCTTTGCTCCAGGAAAGGAAGAAGAACCAACTTTGATATATAAAGTAAGTTGAGAAAAATCACAAGCGTATACCAGGGGGAGCCACAGCATGAGTTGTGAGTGACTTTTTCAAGTAGAATTTTTTATAATGACAAACTGCCTATGATGGTATGTTTGCATAGTTGTGATGTTAGATGATGATGGTGGTGGACAGGTGTTACTATACTTATTTATGATAATGCTGAATGCTTTGTGTCAGTTATTTTTGCTCAGATAAAGAAAACTGTCAAATGTACTTATTCTGTATAACTTGCGACACACTGATATATGAGAGTTGACACCTACCTCCAAACCACTGGTTGCGGTCCCGCGGTCTTCGTCCCGCGCGATGCCGACGCCCATATTCGTACAGCGAATGTTCGCCAAGATTGAACAATAGGTGGCAGGGTTCGTGACCAGCAGGAGTGCAGCGCCATCCAATACCAACCACAATCACTAACATCACTCCGAGACCTGTAAACACAAGACAGCAGTAGATGTTTAGTGGGTGTACACACTACGCTGGGCACACTACAGCTTCAGTACAAACTGCACCTGTTTCAACAACATAACTTATATTCATACGTGCGTGCGTGCGTACGTACCTACGTACATACATACATAAATACATACGTACATATATATTTAAACTGAGAAGATCCAGTCATGGAAATTATGATACATTTGGACCAATCCCTCGTGGACATCAACAAATAGGTAGTTGGCCCGTTGCAACACTTAGTATTGGACAGTTGCCAAATTACATTTGAGCACCTGGACAGTGCACACAGATAAGTCATAATCCCAATCAATTAAATATCATGGTAATGCATATAAATCGAACAATTAGTTTCAATTACTATACAATGAATAAACTGTTACGGCACCAGCCAAATAGATTATAGCCAGCTTAGTTATATATTGACTCAATTACTCTTTGTGGTATACAGATTCCGTAGTACAAACATTCCACAAATGTCTGTTTTACTGGCTATTGCCTTCATTTTTTAACAGAAGTTCGAGCTGAAATATTCTATGTAATTACTGCATACTGGAAGCATGTAATCTTGTCACCATGCATTACCCAGTGTTGACAGAAGCCACACATACAGGGGCTGATGACAGCAAGGTGAAACCCAATCTAAGGTGACCTGCCAAGTGAGGGAGACACAGGCCCAGACAGTCCTGACAGAGGTCATCAGACAACAGGTGGTCCTGTCTCCGTCACCCTGGCTTCATCAGTCACTGTCTGGGGCCAGAAGGACTTGGAATAACTGACTGCACTAGAAATACTACTGCCACTTTTCATCATGAGAGTGTGTGTTATATTCACTGCCGACCAATGACAACCTGTCTGCTGTGATATTATGAATCACTACAAGATACAAGAGGATCTCACATTGATTTCAGTGTAGCTTCAGTATGCAAGATGGGAATCAACTTAAGTCAAGTTGATTCAGTTTGTAATAATTTTAAGTAAAAGAACACAATAAAATAAATATATACAAAGTGACAGTCTAACACCTGAATTTGAGGTGACACAATTCAGCACTACAAAATGTAGCCCGTGCCATTCCTGCTGTTCAGTGCACGGTCCGTTTCCACTGCAGTTAGCAGTGACTTGTAGTTGTAACCATAGCTTTATGTAGAGACCCATCCACCCATCATTTGGACGGGTAAAAACCGTTGTGAATGGGTAGAAATGTGGGTGGACCGGTAAAAATATGAAGGAGCAAAAAAAGAAAAAGGTCTTCCAAAGCCATAGATATTGTCAGTTATGTCTTAGAAGTGAGTGGAAATGGTGTCACATGTCCATTTCAGGTCTTCAGACACGTTTGAAAGTAGTAAATAAAGTCCTGGTTGTAATCAACATATTATATTTATATTTCAAGTCAAACATAATGATGCCAGTTAATGTGTATCCTTGATCAAACAAATTACAAGGGATAATCAAATGTTTTCAAATTACCACTGAAAGTTCCAAAATCTGAGCATAATATAAAATTACGCTTGCAAGAAGTTGTAATTTGTTGGGGGTGCAATGGGCTAACCAACTGAGACAAACCGTAGTATTTTCAGTCACCAGCTAGACTGGCAGACCCAGAAGTTGGTACTACCTCTCTTCCCCCCTGTATAACCCAGTGTGTTGCTTCCTCAGCCCTGTGTGAGGTTATAGGACCTGACAGCCCCAGCTAGCTGATGGAGGCTGCTCTCTTTCTCTCCCTACAGCCAGTCACAGAGCTGAGACAAGATGTCATCATGTTACTACTGAGGATGCACTCAACAGCTGCTGCTGCTTAGCTCAGGAAACAGTCAGTGTCAGACACTAGACAGACAGAGACTTGACAGACCAGACTGTCAGAGACGCCTACAGACTAGACTGTCAGAGACGCCTACAGACCAGACTGTCAGAGATGCCTACAGACCAGACTGTCAGAGACGCCTACAGACCAGACTGTCAGAGACGCCTACAGACCAGACTGTCAGAGACGCCTACAGACCAGACTGTCAGAGACGCCTACAGACCAGACTGTCAGAGACGCCTACAGACCAGACTGTCAGAGACGCCTACAGACCAGACTGTCAGAGACGCCTACAGACCAGACTGTCAGAGACGCCTACAGACCAGACTGTCAGAGACGTCTACAGACCAGACTGTCAGAGACGCCTACAGACCAGACTGTCAGAGACGCCTACAGACCAGACTGTCAGTGACGCCTACAGACCAGACTGTCAGAGACGCCTACAGACCAGACTGTCAGAGACGCCTACAGACCAGACTGTCAGAGACGCCTACAGACCAGACTGTCAGAGACGCCTACAGACCAGACTGTCAGAGATGTCTACAGACAAGACTGTCAGAGATGCATACAGACAAGACTGTCAGAGACGCCTACAGACCAGACTGTCAGAGATTCCTATAGTCCAGACTGTCAGAGATGCATACAGACAAACTGTCAGAGACACCTACAGACCAGACTGTCAGAGACGCCTACAGACCAGACTGTCAGAGATTCCTACAGTCCAGACTGTCAGAGATTCCTACAGACAAGCCTGTCAGAGATTCCTACAGTCCAGATTGTCAGAGATGCATACAGACAAGACTGTCAGATATGTCTACAGACCAGACTGTCAGAGACTCTTACAGTCCAGACTGTCAGAGACTCTTACAGAGCAGACTGTCAGACTCTTACAGACCAGACTGTCAGAGACTCTTACAGACCAGACTGTCAGAGACTCCTACAGACCAGACTGTCAGAGACTCCTACAGACCAGACTGTCAGAGACTTACAGACCAGACTGTCAGAGACTCTTACAGAGCAGATTATCAGAGACTCATATAGACCAAACTGTCAGATACTTCTAGTAGTTCTACAGACCTGACTCTTACAGACCTGACTGTCAGTGACTCCTACCTATCCAGACTGTCTACAGGTCAAACAAACTCTTACATACTAGGCTCAGTAGGCTGCCACTAGCCTGCCAGAGAACTACTCCAACATGTATGGAACAGTCACACACTCCTACTGACCAGACTGTCACAAACTGTAATATGTCTGTCTGTCTGTTCGGGCACATGGGACTGCAGTAACTGGCTCACTACATGAAATCAACTTGTAAGTCATTGTGTATCATGTAGTTCCTAGTACACTTACAGGATACATCACTTTGTCAGACGTCTGTTTGACAGACTCACTTGGTGAACCTTCCAAGAACTTCCCACATCTCACCTATTATCTTCATTCTTCTCTGTAGCAGGCACACACTGACACCCCCACACCCCCACAACCACACACCCACCCCAGACTACAGACACTCAATGTAGTATTATGTACACAGCAGTGATAATCTGCACACCCTACACATGGGCCTACTTGAACCTCTGGAGTCTGGAGGTAAAGTTGGAACAGACCATGTCTTCACTTTCACCTATCAAGAGTGAAGACAGTCATCCCATTACATTGGCTGTGTACACCTGTAATAGGACAACTAATCTCCTCCAACCATTCATCTTGTAGAAGACCCATGACAAAAGAATGAGGACTTCAGCCCTGCAGTTGCACTGGAAAGCTACCTCTGTAATAAATGCTTAGGACACGACCCTAAAACCAGGTAACAATGCACTCAAAGTCTCAAACAAGACATTAAGATTGTTGCATAACATGTGCTGAGGAGCCACTGTGCGTCACACCAAGTCAGTACAGTTGTGTACAACACAAAGGCAAGGGAGGAGTGACAAACAAAAAATGACACAAAAACTGACAGGAGATATGCAAACATTATGTTTGCTACTTCATGTGTGCTGGGTGTTGCTGTGACATCTGCACACTAGCACTCTGACACAGGGCATGCTTAAATAGCTGAAGTATTTAAGTCTTTCCAGGACAGGTTTTGTTGTGTTTTTTACAACAATAATGACTGCTTTTTGACTCCTTGAAATGAATCTGTGTACAAGCGCAGGAAACACACTAAACACGTTCTGCAGAATATTGCAATGTCCCTGCAAACACCACTATATGTTTATTGGGGATTGGTATGCGGAATGAGCTGGACAGATGTAAATGACAGCTATTTAAACTGTGCTGATGATTAAATTATCCATTTTAGTCGTGTTTAATTTTCGGTAAATATTGATATATTTTTCTTTGTAGATCATGTTGCAGACACCACACATCTGGTTGGTCCAGCCCACAGAGTTATGGTCCAGCCTGAGACAATGGACAGACCAGCACACAATAGACTATGTAACATACAATACATACATGACACAGTCACAAGATAACATGTGTCAACAGCATGCCAGAGTGTCATAGGCAGGCAGGAGCAACAACAGGCCCACTTCCTGCTGTGAACAACATGTACACTCACTCAGTGTGGCTACCAGTCTGTCTGAATTAATAAATTATCACAACACACTTTGTTAATAATGTTTGACAAAATACCATAACTGCAAACAAAGAACAATCTGCAGATCTGTGATAACTGGACACGGTACCGATGGAAGCCTTCAATGGCACGAGTTTGCGAGTATTCAACATTTACTAGATCAACATGTAAATCCGGTGTGTAGTACTATATACACCTACATGGAACTGGTGACCTTTGACCAGGTGTAACTTCTATTGTACCAAATGTAATCTGATGTTTATCTGAATTATTCTTTAAAAATGTGAATGTTTTCCTTCATGCAACTTACCTAGATATATACCCATCACAGATTGTTATTTTTAGCAGAATATGTGGCTTGTATATTCTTATTTCATGATGTAGTCTTGCGAAATAGCAGAATGGGAATATCTGACATCTTAGATGAATATACTGTACTTTAATATTCTTCACTAACATTATGAGCAAGATAATTGTGTTGTACTCACCTATAAACATGAGAGAGAGCGTGAGGAAGTTCGTGTTGATGGACATGTGTACTGCGCCTAGGATGATGCCGGTGACAATACAGATGACTCCGAGCATGGCAAGAGCTAGAAGGACCCAGCGGAACTGTGTTACGACGGTGATACAGTGCAAACATCCAAGACACCCGCAACATGTTTTATCTTCATCGTCTAGTTGCGTTGTCTGTGTTGGCTGTCGGTGACGGCGTGGTCGACTGCTGCGGGTACGTGTGCGTGCGGCCTGGGGGCGTGCGTTTGCGCCCTGTCGTGCAGATCGGTGTTGGTTTGGACGCACTGCATACGGGGGCAGTAGGTGAGAGTTCAAGATGTCTGGCAATGCCTCGTTGTTTGGGTGGTCAGATGGATGACCAATGGCCATTGGGGGCTGGGCTTGCAATGCTTGCAAAGTCTCGGGCCGCATCAAGATGTTCTCGTGACCTTGTGAACTGAGCGCATCCAGCTGACCCCGCCGGCTGGGGTCAACCAGTTGTCTCACGTCGCTGATGTTGATCATGATGTCAGACACGGTCGACACAGGACGTGGATAGGTGGCGCCCCGGGTGTTGTCGTGTTCGACCCGGCCCGCCACGTGCGGTGTGGCTGCTTCGTGTTGCAATGTAGTAGCTGCGGCACGATCAACTCCAGGTCTGTTACTTCCTGGCACGTTTTCTCTGTTCGACCTGGTTGCATTGTTTGCAGACCTACTATTTCCTGACACACCTGCATCGGTTACCGTTACAGCACTGTTTGCAGGTCTACTATTTCCTGACACACCGTCGCCAGCTGCAGTCACTGAGGGACGACTGATGACGGACACACTGACCCTATTTGATATTCCTTCATTATTCGCATGTCTGACATTTCCTGCAGCGGCAGTGTTAGTTGTCTGACCACTTGCAGACCCAGACCCGCCCTCTCTGGTCGGCTCAGTGCCTGCAGGTCTGGCCGCTGCCTGGCCACTGCGAGGATTCGTTTGTGTTGCATTAGTTGTCGCTCTAGTACTTCCAGAAGCACCACTTGCCGGGAGTGTCCGGGACGCAGCCGAAGTTGACTGGTTCCTGCTACTACCAGTAGAGGGCCGAGTACCCGTCTCTGGCTGTGTTGTTACCACGGTGATGTGCTTGCGTGCTGCATCCCCACCACGCGTGCTATTTCCTGAAGCACCAGCTTGATTCGTTTGCGGGACATTGCTTGAAGGTCTGCTACTCCCTGGAGCAACACCCGCGGGCAAAGTGCGTGTCGCTGCCGCTGTTGACTGTGTCCTGCTGCTACTGGCAGAGGCTTGAGCACTCAACTCCGGATGGGACGTTGCTGTCGCTAAATGCTTAGCTCGCGTCGGTTTGGTACCAGGGCCACTATTTCCCGATACACCTCCTCGACTCGTTGGCGTTGCTGCACTATTTGTAGGTCTACTATTTCCCGATGCACCACTTGCAGGCAGAGTGCGTGTTGCCTGGTTCCTATTACTACCAGCAGGTGGCTGAACCGGCGGATCTGAATGTGTGGTCACTGTGACAACGTGTTTTGGTGGTGGAGGTTCGCTACCAGCCCTAGTCGAGCGCTGCGGACCAGATGTGGCACTATTGGCAGTGGCGGCCATCTTCTCAAGGACGTCTTCTCGATGTCACCTGCATGTAACACTAGGGATGACAATAGTTGTGTGCACCGTCATTGTAGCAGGCTGACGTAGCCACTGACTGTCGTGTTCACACGCCCCACCTCTCAATGTCCACAGACTCAGTGCTTCTCCTACAGACTGTGTCTCCAACAGAACATGTTTGTCTAGCACCTGCAGTCCTTTCTGTCTCAGTCTCACTTGTCACCAGCTGTACATCTACAGGACACTGTCCACACAGCCAATGGAGGTGTGTCACCTGTCAACTGTCACCAGAAACTTGACCAATGACAGGTGTCACATGTCAACTGAAGTGTCCAGACCAGTAAGTGGGCAGCACCTGCAAGAAGAATCAGACCATTAGGTAAGAAGTAACATGCCAGGTGAAACAACACTCCTACAACAGACAGATCTGGACAGAGTCTGGATCTTATGCTAATTTATTTATGAGCATTGCATTCATCAAGCTTTACTTTAGCCTGCCATCTTTATGTAATGGTATTATAATTTTATTATAAAATGCATACTACTACGCACTACACACATCTTCCAGACCAAACTGTCCCACATGTGACTGTTCTCATCATTGCCGTTTGTTGTTGTCAACTACACTGATTACATTTTATAGACCAGTACTGTGAATGTCTGACCACTTTGCATTTGCCACACATTTGTGACATAATTTTTTGCTTGTCAGACGTGATTTCTAGACAAAAAGTCATGCACATACTAATAACTGAGCAGTCAATAATTTAAGATCATATGGCTATAATACATCACACGTAGGCCTACTTGAAACATGCCGAGATCAGATTAATTTATAAGTGAAACCAGGGACAGGACATGCTAAAATGTGGAATAGGAACAAGCTAGCAGCTGGCATTAATTCACCCTCTGCCCTTGTATTATCAACTCCAAGTCTATAATTATATGGACTGTGCTAAATGTCACAGCACATTTGGACATCAAGAAAATTGGATGCAAAAACAAAATGTCACAAAGTCACTAAATATTTTAGTCTTCATTAGATATGCACCACACAACAATAACACAATGACAGTCACCAGTACTGGCAGTTGTGGTAATTATCAATACAAAAGTAGTACCCAGGGGCAAGTTGGACTGGTGCCAAGGGGCTTACACACATGTACCACAAGGTGGAAAATACCATTTTAACTGAATAACAACAAGGGAATTCAACCTGTGTGTCAACAATAAATCATACAATAATGTCATGTACATATAAAGAACTAAAAGAAGTAAAAAATCACACTGGAACTGTTGACTGGACTGTCTGGACATAGAAACATCACTACTGGGATGCTACTATGGCATCCTGTGAGTGACCTTCCACAGTGTCCAATGGATTACTATCAAAGCAAGCATTCATAGGCCACTGCAACTATCCATCTGCCTTGGGGAAATAGAGGAAATGCCACCCACCTACACTGTCCAGTATATGGAGCCCAGCCCATGTGCCCAGCCAGACACTAGTAGACCCATGGGTATTGGCAGAGGCATGGAGGCAGATCATATTCTTATTAGAACCAGACCTGCTACTAAAGCATGCTTCCTGTGAGGCAAATGTAACACTACCAACTATGGTGCACTGTTACTGTAAGTAATATCTTAGTACAGTGAAACATCCATGTTAGGGTCACCCACGGCCACAGGACTGGGCAAATGTGACCCTAATAGTGAGGTGACCCTAATATTTGACATGGGAACAGAACTTTCACAGGAAGTTGGAAAATGACTCAGATATATGTGATTTTAATAGCAATGCAAATATATTGTTGATATGGAGTACATTATAGTGTATGGGTTATTTATAGACACAGCTATTGTTATCACAAGTGTTTCCTAAAATAATAAGCAGAGTATATAAAATTATGTCTACAAAAATGTGTAGAGAGAACATGGCAGCAACTGGTCTCAATTTAAGAGTTTCACTGTTTTCTACCCAGAGCTTTATTCAGGATAACATTTTTGCCAGTCATAATTTTTGTTGGTGGCCATGTACACGTGAACTCACACACATACAAATGATACAAGCCAGTCGAGATGTGTGCTTAATAATCATCTACAAACACACCTGATGACACCTGTTTTCAAAGTACACCCACCCACCACTCATCCCGTCATATTGATATTGCTACCAGCCCAAAGCAAAGTTTACCTGGATGGACAGGTAGGTAGCTCTGCCCCTGGGGATACCTACTACTTTCACTGAGCTCTCTCTCTACCATCTGTCTCTCTCCCCGCCAGCTTTCACTCACTTTTTCCACTCCCCCAATTCTAATCATCAAAGGAATAATTGCATTTGGAATTCATATTCACTAGTAATTAGCCTCATTATGAGTTATGTACATTTAATGAGTTCACAAGTTACCGTTGTGCAATATGTGCAACACTTACTTGCCTGAGGACACGTGGGTGAACAGTTAGTCAGTGACCACAACCTGCATGGACTACAGACACACAACAAGAGCAGTGCTCATAGCAGTCACAGCTAACACAATGACACACATGGGCAGGTGCTGTCAAATGCTGACTCAATCAATGGCTGTACCAATTAGGCAGCACACTAAGTGGCTGTCCATAAGGCCTGACATGTGGGTTACCTGCACATTACCAGTGGCTGTGACCTCAACAGTATCACATTTACAAACCACTGCCTGTTTACATCAATAGCAGTAATGTGACAGTGGCTGCAGGTGCCAGGTAGTCAGCCTCCTGTGGTGGGGTCCCTGTGGGTACTGGCACATGGCAGGTGGTGTAATGCCACCATTCCCATCAGTCACTTCCAAAGTTAGCACAGCATGGTACCATTGTGGACACTGGACAGAGATGGGAGAGGCTTACTTCACCACTGTCAAACCCCTTTGCAATAGAGACAGATGTATCAGCTTGCTTATGTAACCCTTAAGTTGATGATGACAGCAGTTCTCTAAGACAATTAACAACCAATTGCACAGATGTGTATTCTACCACTACCAGCACCAGTGGGTTGTCAAGTGATCAGTGACATAACAACATGGTGGTGGTCTATGTCACACATCTCAGTATCCTCCTATTTCAAAAGGATGACCATGCCTGTTGCAGTCATAAGACTTTACAATGCAGCTCTTACACAGGCAGATGCAGCATAGTAGACTTAACAAGAGTACCATCTAGAGAATTAACTCTAGATGGCAGGTGGACTAGGAAGCCATTTGGCTTATCAAGAGTCCAACCTATCTATCTAAATGTATCTCGCCCTTCTTAGGTATAAGTCAATTTTATTTTAAAATACATTAACACTACTAGCACCTACACAATCAGCTGACAATCTGTTCCATTCATTTCTTAGTCTTTGAGAAAAAGAGAATTTCTAGTCTACACTGCTTCTTTGCTAATGTAACTCCATGTCCTCTAGTCTTTCTCTTCCTTTTAACCGAAAAAAACACTTCTGTCAATATTCTCATACCCATTCAATATTTTGAACACTTCTATCTGATCTCCTCTCAATCTCCTGGTTTCTAGTGTTGTTAAACCAATTTTTTTAGACGCACTTCATAACTAATATTCCTGAGTTTTTGTATCATTTCGGTTGTTCTCCTTTGTACTCTTTCTAGCATATCAATATCCTTCTTGCGATATGACCTCCATGCTTATATATAATATTCTAAATGAGGCGTTTACCTCAGTGCTTTGCCAGAGCAGGCCTCTGTGTGCTACATTTCATTGACACAAAGGTGACACAGTGACAGCTCACAGGACAGTACATGAATAAAACCGACTTTCTGATACAGATCCATCAGCTGTAGAAACCTGCCTGACCTGTCTAGTGGGTAGAAGACATTTTATCCGCCTCGGTGAAGCCATTTTAATATTGCCCAACATTTACGTTTTGGCACTCCATGAGTCACTGTTTCAAAATAATGCTTTTAAACATAACATAAAAAGACACCAGAGTTACAGAAAGCTGAGGAAGTGTTTTTTTCTTCTATTCCACAACATCAGGGAATATATTTATGGATAAACAGAGCTCGTAAAAGAACATAATACACTGACAAGAACAAGATCTAGGCTGGCATCCAACAGGTTGAGCTGCCTTAGACTGTGAGACTGCCACTGTGTTTACTAACCCTAAACCACCAACTCTGTGTCTCCTGGCACTCAGCTGACCCTGTCTCAATGCAGTGTTGATACTGTGACACCCTCTGAAAGCCTGGCTGAATACAAACCTCCACAGTTTCATGCTTCAGTTCCCCAGTGCCTGCTGTGTGCACTGAAGCATGACAGCAGTCTACACCACATGCATGAATCACCAGATCCCCACCACAGGAGCAAAAATATTTCAACCAACCAGGCCAAACTGACAAAAGGGATAGCAACAAGGAATACACACATTAATTACTGGAGTCTGTTTTGACACCATAAGCACAGTAATCCACACCATCTCTGTTGTCACATTCATTATTCATCTGGAAATCTGATCCAGATTAGATGAAATTATACACTTCTATACACTAATAATTTAAGCTGGGTCAGCAGCAAATCTATTTTCACTTGCCTTGTTTTACAACTATTTTAGAACACATCTAGTGGCATGTTAAAAACTTGTTTACAGCTTACATACATGCACAGATAACCCATTACTGTTATTTCACTTTCAGTGGATCTTCAAGTAAGTTGTGCCCTAAAATTGGGTTGCCAAACCACTTTGAGTGAGTTGCCAGTGTCTCTAAGATGTGTTGTCAAAATGTTCTTAATTGTATCACTTGCTGATACTAGATGCATGCATAAAAATGGGGTATACATGTCAAATGTTACATAAATATAAATCACTGTATGACATGACCCAATATCAAACGGTCCACCTATCGAACATACATGTGACATCTGGCATAAACTGTTCACCTCACATCCACCTAGTACAGGTAAATCTAAGTCATGATATATGTTATGTTGCAGATAATACATCATAATTATATGTATTGAACAAACTCTTACTTACTTACTTATGCCTGATTGCTCGCTGGGAGCATAGGCCATCGACCAAGGAACGCCACCGTTTTCTGTCCGTGGCCATCTTCTCCATTTCTCTCCTGGTGTATCCCATCTCCTTCGTTTCTTTTTCTGTGTCTCTTTGCCAGGTGTTTCGTGGCCTACCTCTTCGTCTCTTCCTGGGGGGTTCCATGTGATGGCTTGACGGGTGATGGTGTTTGGTGGTTTCCTGAGTGTATGTCCTATCCACCTCCATTTTCTCTTCTTTATTTCATTTTCTATGGGTAGTTGCTTGGTCATTTTCCAGAGTGTAGTGTTGGATATCTTGTCTGTCCACTTCAGGTGTAGGATTCTACGCAGGCATTTGTTGATGAAGGTCTGTATTCTTTTTAGTGTCTTCTGTGTACTTCGCCATGTCTCCGATCCATAGAGTAAAACTGCCTTGACATTTGAATTGAATATTCTCAGTTTGGTGTTAGTTTTAATTTGTTTTGCTCTCCAAATTTTTCTCAACATGATGAATGCAACTCTTGCTTTCTGTATCCTTGCTTTGACGTCTTCTGCTGTGCCTCCATGTTTGTTGATTGTACTGCCCAGGTATGTGAATGAGTCTGTCTCTTCCAGCGGCTCTCCGTTCATTGTAATGGGGTTGTTATTCTTTGTGTTGGCTTTCATAATCCTTGTCTTGCTTCTGTTGATGTTGAGTCCTAGCTGTGTTGACACTGTGTTTAGTAGCTGTTTTTTCCTGCATTTGTTGATGGCTGTGTGAGAGGAGAGCGAGGTCATCCGCAAAGTCCAGGTCCTCCAACTGGCTCCAAGGTGTCCACTGGATCCCATTTCTTCTATATTTTGTAGTCTTTTTCATGATCCAGTCTATGGCGAGCAGGAATAAGAATGGTGACAGAAGACATCCTTGCCTCACTCCTGTCTTCACCATGAAGGAGTCTGTAAGTTGTCCTGCATGAATGACCCTGCATGCCATATCTTCGTAACTATTTCTTATCAGAGATATAAGTTTATTCGGTATCCCGTAGTGCTGTAGAAGCTTCCACAGTGTATCTCTGTCGAGGCTATCAAATGCCTTCTCGTAGTCTACAAAGTTTATGTACAGGGATGAGTCCCATTCCATGGATTGTTCAACAATGATTCGCAGTGTTGCTATTTGGTCTGTGCATGATCTGTCTTTGCGGAAGCCAGCTTGGTGGTCTCTGAGCTTGGCATCCACCCCTGTCTTCAGTCTGTCCAAGATGACTCTGTTGAGGACCTTTCCGGGTACTGATAGGAGCATTATCCCTCTGTAGTTATTACAATCTTGCATATCTCCTTTCTTTGGGAGCTTCACGAGGTATCCTTCTTTCCATTCAGTTGGTATTTCTTCTTGCTCCCATATCTTCCCCAATAGATCATGCAGTATCTCTGTGGAGGTCTCTATGTCAGCCTTGATTGCCTCGGCAGGAATTTTGTCTGGGCCTGAAGCTTTCCCTCTCTTCATGTGATGGATGGCTTTCTCAATCTCTGCCTTACTTGGTCTTTCGCAGTTTATCTGGAGAACTTCTTCAGCTGGTGTGATGTCTGGAGGGTTCTGGGGTGGTGGCCGGTTTAGCAGTTCTTCAAAATGTTCCCTCCATCTCTTCAACTGGTCTTCGTCACTGGTAAGTACATTGCCATTCTTATCTTTGATAGGTCTGTCTGTACGCTTGTACTTTCCTGCTAATTTTCTTGTTATTTCATACAGTTGTTTCATGTTTCCTTGGGCTGATGCATCCTCTGCTTCCTTGGCTAGGTCTTCAATGAAGTTTGCCTTGTCTGTTTTTACGCTGTTCTTGACTGCTCTGTTTGCCTCTGTGTACTCTTCCTGGGCTGTTGCTTTTGCTGCTCTCGTTCGGCTGTTGTTAATTGCACCTTTCTTTTCCTTCCTCACTTGCACTTTGTTGAGAGTGTCTGCAGAAATCCAGTCTTTTTGTTGGTATTTCTTCTTTCCCAGAACTTCGCTGCATGTGCTGGTCCACATCTCCTTGATCTGTTGCCATTGTGTGTCTATGTCCATGTTTCCTTCGTCAAGAAGATCTTGTAGGGCTTCATATTTGTTTCTGACTGTAAGTCGGAAGGTCTCTGTTGTCAGCCTGTCCTTTAGGAAGTCCACATTGTACTGCGTTCTGGTGCTCCTCTTGACTTCTCTCTTCTTTAGCTTCATCTTCATTCTGGCCAGCACTAGATGGTGGTCTGAGGCTGCATCTGCCCCTCTCTGCACTCTCACATCCTGCATTGATCTTCTGAACTTCCGTCCTATGCAGATATGATCTATTTGATTTTCTGTTCTGTGGTTTGGTGATACCCAGGTTGCCTTATGAATCCTGCGATGCGGGAACACGCTGCCTCCGATGATCATGTTGTTAAATGCACAAAAGTCAGCCAACATCTCGCCATTTTCATTCATTTTGCCAAGTCCCTGTCTGCCCATGACTTCTTCGTACCCGCTGTTGTCTGATCCAATTTTGGCGTTCAAATCTCCCATGAGTATTGTCATGTCCTTCTCTTTCAGTTTGTCACACAATGTTTGCAGTTTGTTGTAAAAGTCCTCCTTTGTTTCCTCATCCTTGTCGTTTGTGGGTGCGTAGCACTGGATGATGTTGAGCTTGATGTTTTCTTTCTTTGTTTTGAACGAGGCATAGATGATCCTTGGTCCCGCCGCTTCCCAGCTAATGAGAGCATTCTGTGCCTCATGTGACAACATGAAGGCCACGCCTTCTGTGTGATGTGCGTCTTCCTCTTCATGCCCCGAGTACAGTATCATTTCTCCCGTATTCAGTCTGACTTGCCCCGACTGTGTCCACCTCGTTTCACATAGCCCTAATACTGTGATGTTGTAGGCCCGTCGTTCCCTTGCTATTTGGGCTGCTTTGTTTGCTTCGAACATGGTTCTCACGTTCCATGTTCCGATTTTTGATATTTTCTTGGAAGACAAGAAGGGTATCGGCGATGTAGCTTCCTTACGGCTTTCACTGCATGGCGTCATACTCTCCCCAGGAGGCCCTCCCTCTCCCAAGTTCAGTAGAGTTCCTTTGGTCGATGTTTTCGTAACAATCTGTTTTTTACGGGAAAGGGTTGTTAGCCCTTTGCCCAACCCTCCTCTTTTCTCAGCCGGGCTTGGGACCGTCCATGGCAGAGGTCAAATGTTACATAAATATAAATCACTGTATGACATGACCCAATATCAAACGGTCCACCTATCGAACATACATGTGACATCTGGCATAAACTGTTCACCTCACATCCACCTAGTACAGGTAAATCTAAGTCATGATATATGTTATGTTGCAGATAATACATCATAATTATATGTATTGAACAAACTCTATAAAGTATTAAATTATACGTTCAAAGGCAAATACTGCTTTTATAACATCCAGGTAAGTTGTATATTTCATACCTAATTTAGTAATTATCAGCTTCTTTTAATGATATTACCAGTTTGAAATAATTTGAAGTAAATTAATTACTGTAATAGTCTTCAAACGTTGCTAAAAGTAATTTTTACTTTTTACTGGTTGGGAGTGCCCACTTTCTGTGTAACATCTGAATGTTGCAGACTTGGTCATTCTGCCATGTTACGAGTCTACTTCCGACAGTAAGTTCAACAAATGTTTTCAATTATCAATGTTTTATTTATATAGATGATTTAAGTTACTTTTTATGATTATCACATGCATGACTCACTTGACTGCTTTGAGCCACAACTGGAATTTGGACCACAGCCACAAAAGATAAAGAAGTAAAAGAACCACTGTATTATTTAACTATTACAAAGACACTGGACAACCTATTAGTAGTATTTCCAACTGAACCATGTTGCAATTCAGCTACGCAGCCAAGTCTTTGTATGACTTAGGTAGGGCTTTATACAGATACACATTTGGTCAGTCACACTTGTTTTGGTGGATGCTAACTCATATACATTAATTAACATACAACTATTTCTACCTGTCCACAACAGGTGTTACCCGTACAAATGACGAGTGGACAGGTCTCTGCACAAAGCTATGCTGTTTGGTACTTAACAACAATACAATGAATAATTTGTGTTTCACAATCTAATGGTTCAATCGAACACATTCTTTCAATAATCACATAACATTGATTTTTGTATTACTTACAGGTCTTAAAAATATTTGAAGAATGGGTGTAGTATGTAGCAGGTTATAAATAAGTTATGGTCAATGTGTTCAGTACATATAACATATAAGTTAATTAATTCACATCACGGTTCATGCAGATGAATCATTTAGCAATTTGAATCATTTATATGTTTTGTAGATTGAATCGAAGAGTGATAATAGACAGACTTTCAGCCAGTTCCAATACTGGATGTGGTTAATCCATGTAATGACATCCACATGACCTCATGGTGGTATCATATGCCAAACCCAACCAACCAACACTTGTGCAGCTTTTAACAAACAATTGCAGAGGTTAGCAGGCCAGACTGCTAAGCACTGATTTGTTTACTTTGAGTCTAGGGGAGTCATGTACAAAAGGACTAAACCAATGCCTGGCTTCTCAGTGGCTGCATAAAAGAAAAACTGAGCACTGCAGCATTTACAGATATATAGATCTAACACTTCCAGATTACAAAATAAACCCCACTTTTAACAAATTGGTAACACAAACATGAAAGTAATACAACTTCGCTGCACATATTTCAATATTCTATTGTCTAATTGTAGGCCTACTAATTATAAGTTGGTACAGGTCAAGGTTATTGTGAACAATTACTGACTGCCAGGCAAAGGGTGTTAATATTTAGCTTTAGGGTATGAAGTGAGTCACCAGAACAACATGACTACTAGCACTAAAGAAAACAGTTTTAAGATAAAATGAAGATTGCACATAGCATTCACCACCCAAGATAAGGAAAGCTGCTATCCAGGTTAAATCTTTACAAACATTTGTATCAGGTTCAAGAACAGGATACAGGTGTCTCAACATGTCTGGTTGATCATGTCTATAAATCTTCACTATACTGTCGACCAGTATTTTTTGGTTTGGGCTTGTGTGAGTAAGTAAATCTTACATTCTCATTATTTTACATTTATTTAATGTTAAACATATTAGACCTTGCGTCTTTTCCAGTTTTCATTGTCATGCAAAAATTTACTTGTTCCACTGAAAGATCATTCCACAAAATAGTATCCTGGAAACTGACCAGTGTACGACTGTGCATGTGCTGCAATGCTAACAGAACTATGTATCTGTGTTGAGACAGATTTTGTTTAAACTCAGGAATTACCCTAAAGTTATTAAAAACCTTTATATTTCTGAACATAACTGCCAAAGTTTGATCAAGTATCACCATTTATATGACCAAATTACTAGATCTGTATCACTATCAAATGAAAACTATTTTTGCTAAATAATGTACACACAACAGAATGTGTGTGTGTGTGTGTGTGTGTGTGTGTGTGTGTGTGTGTGTGTGTGTGTGTGTGTGTGTGTGTGTGTGTGTGTGTGTGTGTGTGTGTGTGTGTGTGTGTGTGTGTGTGTGTGTGTGTGTGTACTGCACATAGTACATGGGAAAATTGTCTGATGTGGCTAGTGTGTGTAACAGTATATATATACACCACAGAGGTCAGAGTCCCAGTTTTGAAGAGTAAAGGCCAAAGCCAAAAGTAAACATTTACCCGGGCCAGGAGCAGAATCTTATAGGCAGACTGGCTCACATCTAGACCAGTCATTTGTCCTCAACATTGTCTATCTGAACACATCTTTTACCTAACTAGCCTGAATTATTTATATATCTGCCTACAAGCCAGGCCTCCATGGGAGTGTTTGCTTCACATTTCTAAGCTACAACCTATAATACTCCACACCATAGCCCTGGGAGTTGAATGAGAGATAGGCATGGTTACAGTCAGTACAGTAGGACAACCAATTTAGCCATTCTAACAATGTTTGTGGGAAATGTTGCAAGAGTACAATACGAAAAAATTAAAACAAAAATATTACCATTTCATATTTTCACAGCTACGACTTACGACTGTGCCTGGTATACTTATAGTTTATGTCAGACTACGTCTACGATAATCATGTCACAATGACATATCATGAAATTAATAGTATTGGCCAGTCCTACGAGGAGTTTAAAGAACTCGCACGATTTTGTATTCAGTATAAATATACAAGAGCCTACTGTCTCGTTTTACTGAGCACTACTAATGACGCCTATTATTATTATACGTTTGGCGGTGGTATCACTACATCTACGACACTGTCATCGCACTGGCGGAGGTAAGCTGTCGCCAAGCCGCAGCAGTGGCAGGCCGATTCAAGGAAGTATTGGCTATCTATTTTGCACGGATCTTATCAAGGTAACCGTCACGAGTGATTTTACTCCACCCAGTGCAATTTATTAACCCACAATCTAATGCAAATTAAGCAAAGAATAAAAAAACTTACCATGCACCTAAGTGATATAAAGTCCTGTCTTGGTCGGTGCGTTCACGTAGTGTTAAAATTTTGTTGTCTCTCGCGGTGACCTACATTTGGTACATCACGTGACACCAAGCTATTTTTAGACATTTCATGCTGTAATGCACGTTTATGGTGTATACTTGTTTCTTACTAAACCTTTATGGTCTTTAATTCTTAATGTGAATGTTCTTTGATTTTCGTAAGATATATTAACTGTTTGTGTATACTATCGAGCCCACAACAGAAACGCACTATTTATATCAAAGAAAGCTCTTCACATATATCGATGGTGTCCAACTGGATTACCCTGACGTTAGCCAAATGGAAACAAGCAGCGTTAGTGAATATGCTGCTGTTGTACTCTAACATCGCCCAGATACATCTATTTTATGGCAGACCGGTATGCAGTTAATCTGACAAGCCTCATCCATTCCATTTTTACTCGAATACCCCAGTGTCGTAGCTAATTCAAATATTTAATTTGTTGCCTACGCCATCAAAGTTTATGGTGTACAGTTTTAGGTTAGATGACATTCCAGGGACCACCCCTCCACTCCAGGCTCCAGCTAGTAATTAGGGTCCTGGGGGATGAACAACCATTTCCCAAACATAGGAACATACCATTTAGAGGGTATGTGACCACGATTTAACGAGCACGGAGCCACGGCATTTTTTGGTAATCTACCAGTTAACTGGCCTAAATCATTACTATTAGCCTAGTGTAGGGACCTGAAAATCCGTTAGGGGCGCGTTGGTAGGTCGGCTGCAATTTGTGTCCACTAGGCTTTCTGCTCATGAGGGGAGGCCTAGGGAAACTCCTTTTAAGAACCTCGCATTAATCGTATGATGGTGAAACCACATTTTTCGGAGACCCAAGATGACAGAGAATTCCACAGTGTGAATTGTAAAATTTTAAGTGAGTTATTTAATTTTTATGAATGGATATGCTATATGTTTGGATAATTATATCTTCATAGTACGTTGAGGAAGTTTTCTGAAGTTTGGCTAGTTGTTAGATGACTATTTAGTAAGACCCTGAAAATTTCATACAAATCACATGTAGTGCATTTCGAATTTACCGACCTTTTTTCTGATGCAATGACAGCCTTTTTTAGTAATCTAATACATAATCTAACTGCGTCTTTGAACACGATACTATTTAATGACACTATTTAGGCGTGAATATATATTTAAATATCTTTCTAATAAGGTTAATATTTTAAATTGATATGCTAATTTGATCATCTTATCAATAAATATTGATATACCGGGTAGTGAGATTTCCTATGCTAATCAATACGCTGCTTATGGTGACTGGTTCAAATCTAAATTTATTTACAGAGAAACATCGCTAAGAGACATGTCAAGGTTGACAAAGTGAAACAGATCTGCTATAGAAATATGTACTATATGTTAATCTGCTATTAAGACATATGTAAATGTTATTGAAGTCTGTCGCAAAACGGTATTTGTACTGAGCCAGTTAACTTGTATAAATACTTACATAAAATATGTTACAATGTACTGAAAAGTCTCACAATTAAATAATAAATGATGTTAAGAGTACACTGGATTCCATTGTGGGTGCAGAACGATTTACTGGGCCTTAAAGATAGTTGAATAGAAACAGTTGCTAAAGACCCGACAAATAATCCAGAAGATAGACCAAATAATATAGGTAATATTGGATATAAAATGCTATTTGAAGGTCATATCCATCTCAATGTCACACTACATTGAGGTGAAAAATAGTTTTTTTTACAGATATATCTGACAAACTAAAAGGTTATAGCAGTTTGCAAGTGCACTTCAGATGAGTGATCCAGACCCGGTATGAACATATGCTACACAGCAGGCTGTTCAGTGATCACAAATTTTTTATCATTTTCTGAAAGTTAAAATTGCCATAAGTTTTGAATGCATAAAGATATTTAAATTATGTAAATGATATCTTGTTACATATTATATGTACAATCAATGTGCACCACCACCATAAACATGGTAAAGTTATGTTTGATTTTTTTGCAGGTCCCTAATTAGGGGCTTTTCAATATGGTTATTACTAAAACAATTGATGTGTTTGATGCATTCAACATCACTTCCTATATAAATACTGCAGGCACTTATATAACTGTATATTTGCCAACATTTGTTACTTGATTTTGTTAATTCATTCATTTAACATATGTATGTTTTATAAACAGTGCTACTTAACAGACTTTTGAGATAGAAAAGACAGCGTGGTCGGCATAAACAAACTGTGTATTGCTCATTCAATGTGGTACCCATTCCATGTGCACGGTGCAATGACACAAGCACTGCTGCGCTTGCGATTGGCACACGTCTGGGTCTCAAAATCTCTCTATTTGGGTCCCAAAATGCAATATTTGTTATACATAAATATACATGGGAATGCTGATTGGTCATGTTTTGGATTAGAGTTTGTGCGAGGCATCCAATATAGGCAAATATACAGTTATAATGGCAAAGTTGGGGTGGATCTGAATTCTATATAAGTGCCTGACTGTAGATATTATATGTTTAAATTGTGTTTTAGATAATTTAATTCTGTTGATTTGATGTAAACAAGCCAATGTCACAGATCCGCATAGCTAACACACCACACATGCATCTGAACCGCAAAGGCATACACTGTGTGTACATTGTAAAGTCTGAAATAAAATGCAATATTTTATTAATTTTAAATATGAAAATTAATCTGTGTTGACAAGAACAAATTATATAGCCTAATTTTGGGGGATATGTCTTTGCAGTTCTGTTGCCTGTGGAATGCACATACCTTAGGGGAGCTGTGACATCGGCTTGATTGCATCAACTCTACAGAAATAAATTGGTCTAAAACACAATTTAAAAAATAATATCTGCCTTCTTTGTACCGGAAGTAATGTAGAATGACATTCCATACACACACACATATATATATATATATACACACATATATATATAAGGCTAAATGCTGCATAGGGAGACCAATGCATATACGACCACCCACAGGGGACCGGCCGTATATTTTTATGTAACTAATTTTCCAATGATGTCTAATTGGAACATTGTCTGTAATACAAATACACACCACTTACTACAATATTATTATGATATTGTAATAAATATTATATATACAAAAAATCGGTCGCCTTAAAACCTATATACTTAGATGAGCATACGGAGACAGGTGTGTAATCGGAAGTTAGTTATTAGTTATATTTATTTGTAGTAGTATAATATTTAACGCCGACCTGGTATATCCAAAAGCCAATACAATGATAACACTAACAACGTAAATATGTATGCAGATACACAAATTGACAGTGCCGCATTTAACAAATGTACAACGTATGGCTAGGTGATCTGTCAAATATTTGTTTTATTAATGTGTGTATATATTTATTAAAATTAATACATATCAAACAAGCTATATGGTAGTACACTGAGCACGGAAAGCTAAACCCTCAATCAATATATAGCAAAACGTTTAAACTATAAGCACTTCTCTGCTGGGTTCCCGTACGCGGCGCCTTATGCACATACATATATACAAGTGTCTGCAATAAATGCACTCAAGACCAATCAAAATATAAAATAAAGTTTAAAATAATTGCATAAGTTAATGCCTTTATATCTAAACTATCTCCACTAACAAGGGTAATCATTAAATAAAATGCATTAGTTATTCAATCACACATCAAAACTTTAAGGAGATCGGCTCCGGTCTCCTTAAAACAGCGGTCTCCCATACACGGTGCTATATGCATAACTGGTCTCCCGTACACGGCGTTTAACCTTTTATATAATATATATATATATATATATATATATATATATATATATTAAAATATATATATATAGGTAGTAAACCATTTTGAAAAAGCCCTAATAATTTAGGTCAGTTAACTCTAAGATTACAATTTTTTTTCAAACTTGGAAATCTTTGACCATATCTTAAACTGCATTTTGTAGGCTGACTTTTTACAATTTATTTCATCTACAGACTGCCCGGGTATACTATTTATGAAGCTTTAGCATAATATGGTGGTACCTATATTTGGTAAATTATATCCAAGTTTGAAAAACTACTAAAAATATACCATGTCTCCATACTAAATGGTATTTTCTTATGGACAATGGTTAACTTGTTTTTGAAAGTGTTTCAGTCTCCCTTAAAGCTTAACTGAATTTTTTTATTTTATTGTGTTATACATGCACTTCATTTGTGATGTGAATTAGTGGTTATTATCTTATGCTTGGTTACCTTACTGTAACATACCATTGCAAGTTTTAAACATTAGTTATTATCCTCTGGTATTTTAGCAAGTATTACTTTTGATAAAGATATAATATATTAACCTATACTGAATACTAGTATAGGTAAAATGATCAATCATCTAAGCCTCCAGTCAGGAGAATTTTTCATGGTTTCAGCACCTCTGCCATTTTTGCCAGACTGGTAGTTTGATGACAAACAATAAACCATAAGAAGGCTACTACTATTATATAATTATTTTCTTGCAAAAACCAGTGGGGTAAGCATTTACATGCTAAACGAATACTTGTTTTCTCTCTTCTTTTATTTCAGCAGATGGATTCCAACAGTTGGATGTTTGTTCCTGTTAGTTTTCTGTGGTTCAGTATGGAAATGTATTTAATGGCACCCAAAACATATAATATGAACATAGTCAACATATGCAGAGTTCTACACACTGGACAACTGTTGTTTCCCCAAGTATGTGAATTCTAAACAAACATCGTAATACTTGTTTATAATAACAGGCTCTGCTGAGTTTGTCTCTCTTCCAACGGTCTTTCTCTAACTGGCATCGTCCTGACATCCTGTGGTTGATAGTTTTGATATCCATCTGAGTCAGATCTACAGACACAGAGTCCTGTAAGGTTTTCATTGGCCTGCCAATGGGAGCTGTCCCCTCCCCCACTAACTGTTCCCAGTCCACACCACCCTTACACAGGATAACTTCTAGTTGAAATTAATTTTGTCCTAATTGTGAAAAAAACGGCAAAACATGTTTACTGTTGGATAAAAGAGATGTTTTTGTAGCTAATGATTATGTTTAACAAAGCCAGTGTTGGAAACGAAGTGTTGTCCATAGAATGTGTACACATACTATCTTGCACACTGTGGTACAGGGACAGGCAGAAAGATGGCACCACTGTTGACACCGATAAGTTGATACAGGATGTCATCGAAACCATCGACTTGGCAAAAACACATAAAATTATTCTCTCACAATTGGAGGAAAAACTCCAGGATGCACATTTACAGGTAAGATCAGGGACCGTTTGAAGGATTAAAAACCAGGGCAGGGTAGGGTATCCATCCTAAATGGCAAGTGGACAAGGAAGTCTTATAGAGAGAGTTGAAACATTAAATGTTAATTTTTATCTATGTGTACCATGCACATTTATTGGCTGTCAATGCAGCTAGCACCTACACAATCAGTATATATAAGTTGTTCAAAAATCCTTTGCCATAACAAATTCTTATATAAAGCAACATTTGATCTACTATCTTGAAAGCTTACATAACGTAAACGGCTTTGCATACTTCCATAGTTTATAATGTTAAACATAATATGTTCTATGATGATAGCTAGAAAAGCATTACCATGTCGTAATGAAAGATACAGAATAGGTTTGATTTATACAAACAATGACCAGGTCTCACCTGAGAGATGCAGTTGTGTAAATGTATACGTAGCTTTAATATTATCCTCTGTATTGTAGGTTATTCCAGAGTTAAATTGTGTTCTGTGATATTCATGTTGTCTTTGCACACAGGTGCAACAGAGCTCTGAGTTGGCCCAGAAGAAATTGCAGGAGACATTTGCTGGCCTAAAGAAGAGCATTAATGAGACACTGGACACAAGATTGCAACTGCTGGAAGCACAGATTGACCAACTGACCAGTGATGCCCGTAGCCCTCTGGTCAAGGCTGAGGACGTGCTCAAGGACCACAACAAGACAGCTAGTGACCTCCTTGATGAAGGTATCCATGCTGAAAGTTCCGAATGAATTCAAACGTCATAATGTGATACACAGTCCAAGTGATCTGATGTGCTTGTTTGATAAGTGCTCTAGTTTTTGAAGTATCAGTATTCTGGTTTAATCGTGTTTATTGACTCCTTATTGAGAAATCCGGATTCCATTGATGCCTGATAACTACTTGGAACCTACACCTGGAACCACGCAACTAACACTGAGTCCAAGCAAACTACCATGGTACTTTCACAAAAGTAACAGACTCTTCCAGTCAAACTGGCACTTTTAGTTTCCTCATTGGCTGATTCCTGCAGTCCTGACATGTGGCGCCACTGTTGTGCTAGACGTGCACAAAGTAATATACCTCTCATTTATAAAGTTTGTTCCATAGGTAATCTGTTAATGATTTACTATAAACCAATTGCCACAGCAGGTAGTAGAATTGACGTTACCGTGTGGGTGGTTGTAATTCTGTAACGTCAGAGGTCTAAAGCAGGATGTCGAAAATTGGATGCACACTACTAAAATGAGACAGTGAAACATGTGCACCGAGCCAGATGTGTTGTTGCTGACTTCAGGTCTGAAGCTGTTGATGAGTGATGACCATGCTGCAATCTCGGATAAGATGAAACAGTTCAAAGCTCGGTCACAAGAAGTCACCATAGACGGGTAAGTTACCACAAACGGGTAAGTCACCACAGACGGGTAAGTCACCACAGACAGTTAAGTCACCACAGACGGGTAAGTCACCACAGACGGGTAAGTCACCACAGATGGGTAAGTCACCACAGACAGTTAAGTCACCACAGATGGGTAAGTCACCACAGACAGTTAAGTTACCACAGACAGTTAAGCCACCACAGATGGGTAAGTCACCACAGACAGTTAAGTTACCACAGACAGTTAAGCACCACAGACGGGTAATTCACCACAGGCAGTTAAGCCACCACAGACGGGTAAGTCACCACAGATGGGAAATTCACCACAGGCAGTTAAGCCACCACAGACGGGTAAGTCACCACAGACAGTTAAGCCACCACAGACGGGTAAGTCACCACAGACGGGTAATTCACCACAGGAAGTTAAGCCACCACAGACAGTTAAGTCACCACAGACGGGTAATTCACCACAGACAGTTAAGCCACCACAGACGGGTAAGTCACCACAGACAGTTAAGCCACCACAGACAGTTAAGTCACCACAGACGGGTAATTCACCACAGACAGTTAAGCCACCACAGACAGTTAAGTCACCACAGACAGTTAAGCCACCACAGACAGTTAAGTCACCACAGACGGGTAAGTCACCACAGATGGGTAAGTCACCACAGACAGTTAAGTCACCACAGACAGTTAAGTCACCACAGACGGGTAATTCACCACAGACAGTTAAGCCACCACAGACAGTTAAGCCACCACAGACGGGTAAGTCACCACAGATGGGTAAGTCACCACAGACAGTTAAGCCACCACAGACAGTTAAGCCACCACAGACGGGTAAGTCACCACAGACAGTTAAGTTACCACAGACAGTTAAGCCACCACAGACGGGTAATTCACCACAGACAGTTAAGTTACCACAGACAGTTAAGTCACCACAGATGGGTAAGTCACAACAGACAGTTAAGTCACCACAGACGGGTAAGTCACAACAGACAGTTAAGTTACCACAAACGGGTAAGTCACCACAGACAGTTAAGTCACCACAGACGGGTAAGTCACCATAGACAGTTAAGTCACCACAGATGGGTAATTCACCACAGACAGTTAAGCCACCACAGACAGTTAAGCCACCACAGACAGTTAAGCCACCATAGACAGTTAAGTCACCACAGACGGGTAATTCACCACAGACAGTTAAGCCACCACAGACAGTTAAGCCACCACAGACAGTTAAGCCACCATAGACAGTTAAGTCACCACAGACGGGTAATTCACCACAGACAGTTAAGTCACCACAGACAGTTAAGCCACCATAGACAGTTAAGTCACCACAGACGGGTAATTCACCACAGACAGTTAAGCCACCACAGACAGTTAAGCCACCACAGACGGGTAATTCACCACAGATGGGTAAGTCACCACAGACAGTTAAGCCACCACAGACAGTTAAGCCACCACAGACGGGTAAGTCACCACAGACAGTTAAGTTACCACAGACAGTTAAGCCACCACAGACGGGTAATTCACCACAGACAGTTAAGTCACCACAGATGGGTAAGTCACCACAGATGGGTAAGTCACCACAGACAGTTAAGCCACCACAGATGGGTAAGTCACCACAGACAGTTAAGTCACCACAGATGGGTAAGTCACCACAGACAGTTAAGTCACCACAGACAGTTAAGCCACCACAGACGTTAAGTCACCACAGATGGGTAAGTCACCACAGACAGTTAAGTCACCACAGACAGTTAAGTCACCACAGATGGGTAAGTCACCACAGATTAAGTCACCACAGACAGTTAAGTCACCACAGATGGGTAAGTCACCACAGACAGTTAAGTCACCACAGACAGTTAAGTCACCACAGATGGGTAAGTCACCACAGACAGTTAAGTCACCACAGATGGGTAAGTCACCACAGACAGTTAAGTCACCACAGATGGGTAAGTCACCACAGACAGTTAAGTCACCACAGATGGGTAAGTCACCACAGACAGTTAAGTCACCACAGACAGTTAAGTCACCACAGACAGTTAAGTCACCACAGATGGGTAAGTCACCACAGACAGTTAAGTCACCACAGACAGTTAAGTCACCACAGATGGGTAAGTCACCATAGACAGTTAAGTCACCACAGATGGGTAAGTCACCACAGACAGTTAAGCCACCAGAGACAGTTAAGCCACCACAGACGGGTAAGTCACCACAGACAGTTAAGTCACCACAGACAGTTAAGTCACCACAGATGGGTAAGTCACCACAGAGGGTAAGTCACCACAGACAGTTAAGTCACCACAGACAGTTAAGTCACCACAGATGGGTAAGTCACCACAGACAGTTAAGTCACCACAGATGGGTAAGTCACCACAGACAGTTAAGTCACCACAGACGTGTAAGTCACCACAGACAGTTAAGTCACCACAGATGGGTAAGTCACCACAGACAGTTAAGTCACCACAGATGGGTAAGTCACCACAGACAGTTAAGTCACCACAGACAGTTAAGTCACCACAGATGGGTAAGTCACCATAGACAGTTAAGTCACCACAGATGGGTAAGTCACCACAGACAGTTAAGCCACCAGAGACAGTTAAGCCACCACAGACGGGTAAGTCACCACAGACAGTTAAGCCACCACAGACGGGTAAGTCACCACAGATAGTTAAGTCACCACAGATGGGTAAGTCACCACAGATGGGTAAGTCACCACAGATGGGTAAGTCACCACAATTGGGTAAGTCAGGCTTGTCAGTCATTGCTGGTCTGACTGCATATGCCACAGTACCGGCGTAGTACAGAGGTGGGCGTGCGGCATAACGTTCAACACGGCATGATAATATCACATCTGCTGATGTCATGAAGTGACCAAAGGTAAGGTTTATTGTGCAGACCAGACATGATTTGTAAATGTCAAAAGAAATATAAGAATATACCGCCAAAAAAGTGACACTTCAGTTCAAATAGATTGTAACATCATTGTGAACTTTAGAAATAAAAAATAATAAAATAAATAAATAATGTGTATTTATTTGCACAAATACTACCGGGTACTTACTCCAATTCATTAAATTGTATCAGTATATAAATACCTTATCTGCTACATGGAGTATAATATTATTGTTCATAGCTCCGAGATATTGTGGTTATGTTGTGTAAGAAATTAACTTACTGTCTTTGGAACACATCCTTTGAAACGAACAACATTTCGACCCCTTCGTCTATGGGTCTCGGTCATGTAGTGGTGTCACATGAGTTGGCTCAGGTTTCATTGATGGGTTGAAACGTACGTTTCAAAAGATATGCTCCAAAGTAAGTTCATTTCTTACAACACGAATACCGTATTTGCTGTGGTAGAAATAATATGTCAAATAACGTTTACACCATATGTGTAAAAAAGATAAAGGTAAGTTCTTAAATAGCGCAAAAAGCAATCCTTAGGACTGCTCAAAGCTTGTTACATAAATTTGTAGCAATTGTATTATTCCAAGATCAGTTAATGTTCATATAAACAGCCCTGTCAGAAACAGTTCAAAAATAATGTGACACCATTGTTAATGTTTACAGGTTACCAGAGGTGCCAGCACTATGTGATGTCAGCTACATCACAGTGGAGTTGCCACCAGACATTGATCAACAGGTGACGTCACTGGCAGACAACTTTGGTCGGATAATGTCAAGGTCGCCTGTCCAGGTGACATCCATTAGAGAGCAGCCGGGGGGTCTTGTCGTCACGTGGGCGGAGGTGAGGAATATCAGTTAAATTAAACTTTCTCTTTCCCAGCAATGTTATATTAACTATCTCCATATGCAAGTTGGATATTAACTGTCAAGCTGCCCATGTTGTTTTACCCATATTTTCTAGGAATTTGGTATACATAAGTTTGGTAGGATTTTTGGAAATTTAATTATTTACATAGTTAAAAAATTTCACTTTCTAAGAAAACCAAGTATGCATTGAATTACAATGTGATATAATATACTTCAGTGCTGTGTTTCAAGATATACAACAGGGCATTCCATAAATCTGTAAGTTATATCTCAAACAAATTTTAAAGATAGCGTGAATGACAAATCATTTGTTGCAGACAGTTTTGAATAAATTAACATACATTTTTGCCCACACAAGTATAAATATACATGTGAATATACACATGCACACACATATGTGGATATGCTTATGAACACATTGTTACCCGTGACATTCTCTGTACCACAGGTTGATGAAGACCAGCCTACCAGCTTCAGTGAATTCAAACTTGAGTATTGCAGTGGGGTTAGTGGTAGCCAAGGCAACCAGAAGCTGGAGTTCATCAAAGCCTACCAGGGACCTCATCTGGGCTACACACTGCGGCATCTGAAACCCTTCACATACTACTCCATGAGGGTGTGTGGAAGGGTGGAAGAGACTACCCCATGGTGTGTCTGGAGTGTGCCAGCTGTGGCAATGACCCGGCTACAACCTTATGGTCAGTACCTGGACTACATCTGTAACTGGACAACATTAGTAACTTGAATACAGTCGGTCACTTGAATACAGTCATTCACTTGAATACAGTCTGTAACTTGAATACAGTCAGTCACTTGAATACAGTCAGTAACTTGATTACAGTCAGTCACTTGAATACATTCGGTCACTTGAATACAGTCAGTCACTTGAATACAGTCAGTCACTTGAATTACAGTCAGTCACTTGAATACAGTCAGTCACTTGAATACAGTCAGTCACTTGAATACAGTCAGTCACTTGAATACAGTCATTCACTTGAATACAGTCAGTCACTTGAATACAGTCAGTCACTTGAATACAGTCATTCACTTGAATACAGTCATTCACTTGAATACAGTCAGTCACTTGAATACAGTCAGTCACTTGAATACAGTCATTCACTTGAATACAGTCATTCACTTGAATACAGTCGGTCACTTGAATACAGTCAGTCACTTGAATACAGTCGGTCACTTGAATACAGTCATTCACTTGAATACAGTCGGTCACTTGAATACAGTCATTCACTTGAATACAGTTAGTAACTTGATTACAGTCAGTCACTTGAATACAGTCAGTCACTTGAATTCAGTCGGTCACTTGAATACAGTCAGTCACTTGAATACTGTCAGTCACTTGAATACAGTCATTCACTTGAATACAGTCGGTCACTTGAATACAGTCAGTCACTTGAATACAGTCAGTCACTTGAATACAGTCAGTCACTTGAATACAGTCAGTCACTTGAATACAGTCAGTCACTTGAATACAGTCAGTCACTTGAATACAGTCAGTCACTTGAATACAGTCGTCACTTGAATACAGTCAGTCACTTGAATACAGTCATTCACTTGAATGCAGTCATTCACTTGAATACAGTCATTCACTTGAATACAGTCATTCATCTTGAATACAGTCAGTCACTTGAATACAGTCATTCACTTGAATACAGTCAGTCACTTGAATACAGTCAGTCACTGAAAAAGTCAGTCACTTGAATACAGTCAGTCACTTGAATACAGTCATTCACTTGAATACAGTCAGTCACTTGAATACAGTCAGTCACTTGAATACCAGTCACTTGAATACAGTCAGTTGAATACAGTCAGTCACTTGAATACAGTGGTCACTTGAATACAGTCGTCACTTGAATACAGTCAGTCACTTGAATACAGTCGGTCACTTGAATAAGCGTCATGTCATCATCATTTGAATACAGTCGCACTGAATACCAGTCACTTGAATACAGTCACTTGAATACAGTCGTCCTTGAATACAGTCGTACTTGAATACAGTCAGTCACGTGAATAGTCAGTCACTTGAATACAGTCAGTCACTTGAATACAGTCAGTCACTTGAATACAGTCAGTCACTTGAATATAGCCAGTCACTTGAATACAGTCAGTCACTTAAATAGAGTCAGTCACTTGAATACAGTAAATCACTGGACTATGTCAGTAACTTGAATACAGTCAGGATCTGGACAATGGTCAGTGATAGCTCTGCAGTTGGTAATAGAACTACAGCCAGAAACTGGAATATGTCAGTAACTGGTCTGCAGTATTTATTTTAGTAACAAGACTACATATCAGTATAATTCATTTGAAAACATTTCTAACTTCAGAATAATTGTAGAAGATCCCATTTTAGAATGTGTCATGACTGTAATAAAAAACCAAAGTATGAATCAAAACTGCTTTCATCATGAATCACCATCATGTAAAGAAAAGGCAAAACTGATGGCAACTCTGTGTACTATAACCTAAGGTATTACACTTGATATCCAGGCTGATGATCAAAGACAGTTATTTGAATTATTTTAATATTACTACTGACTCATTTATTAAACCAGCTGCAAATACTACTTAAAATGGTAACTTATAATATTACATTTTTGAATATTGAAGAACCAGATTTACAATGGACTAAAATTGAGTAACGACTTTACAGTGAAAGTCTGTTGTGTTTGCAGAGTGGCGAGACGGTGTTGACGGGTACTGCATAAGCAATGAAAACAAAATGGCGACGTGCTGCAAAGATGTTGAGAAACCTCTGGGTCTGTATTCAACTGGACAACTGTACACGTGTGGTCACTCAGTTGCCTTCAGAATAGTGGATGTTGGTCAAGCGTGTGCCAGTGATGGGATAGCACTGACTGTGTCAGAAAGAGAGAGTGAACCACTGAATAGGCCTGGCTCAGTCTTTGTCAGCGTGTCAGGTGAGTCAACTGATATCCAAGTAACTGATCACTTCAATTTATGCATAAATCATTTGCCAATCATATTTGCTGAGATGACAGTAATCTGTTTGAACATGATGACTAGCCACATGTGCGGTCTCATTGTAGACTGCACCCGACACGTCTGTGTGCCTCTTTTATCACAGCAAGTTATCTTCAGTGTTTCACTCACATAACTTATTTTAAACTTTGGTAATCATCAAGATTTCGTAAAAATGTGAATACGCAACTCCAAACAACTTGCTAATATAAAAACATGGATGCCATGTTTGTTGTCAAGTCATATGTCTTCTGCTATGTCCCTTTAACAGCATCAGCGATTCACCAATCATGGGATTGTATTATATTGTCTTTACCATTATGTATTGTATTATTTTCCCATAATATGTTGTATATTCCTGTGTTGTTGTTAAGTAAATAAACATTAATTCATGCTAGCTTTGTTTAACCAGACTCCGTGAGGTGGCAGCATTTTTCAGCCCCTCGACTCCACCTGGTATATTTATGGGCTGCTGATGTAACCGACAGGACGACTTTACCCAGAGTAGGGTAGAGATGCTGATTGGATCTCAGGCTAAATTTGAAATAAATTAAATGAGGATACCCTTTTTATCAAATAAAACTATATTATAAAAACTATTCAGAAGTAAACTTATATTCTCACAAACATAAATACAAACTCGCAGGTTATTTATGATGCTGGAAGTATGGCAAGATTAGCCTTGATTTCCCATGGTCCATGGGGTGGCAGCACTTTACACGGATAACATTCAAAAGCCCACTAGGTGACTATCTTTTCGGCGAAGTTACACCGCCAAGCAAGAGTCAGTTGAACGAGACTACTGGTACATCTAACACATGAACATGATCCCACAGAAGTGTCGCCACCTAGCATGATTTGATAGATTGTAATCATTTTGGAAACCAAAGAAAATAGAAATTAAGCTAGTGTATGTTTATTAAAATGGATATTTTTACACATTTTTGTGTCTCATCTATTTGATAACGTACCTTATGCTTAACAGAATGGTTGTAGTATCATGGATATTTACATCATTGTTTATTTTCTTACCAGGGACTGTCTACATGGACGGCGTAGAGAAGTTGACAAGGTTACCCCCGCTAACTAGAGGCACGATGTTGACATTTGACACAGAGAGTCTACTACCAGGCAAAATCAGGGTGTCAATTGATGTAGCTGGAAAGATCGTCACCTTTGATTGGGTCATAGAAGATGCATCTTCCAACATCAATTCAATGCAGCAAACTGATAATGATATAGAATTATTCTTTGTGATGGCTTTCAGTTACCGTGGCTGGAAAGTTGGAGTTGAATGAATTGAAATTTGTAACTAATGGTTTAGGCTAGAGTTTTAGGTCATTCAAATGTGAAACAACGCCTTTTATGTGTGGCCCCACAATAATCCATGCTCCCTCAATAGCTGTGTCTTAATACATCCTGTATTCATCAACCACATCACCGACACTATTCTGTATGAATGTTTTGAAATGTGCATGTTTATTATAAACAATTTCACAGTAAAATCTTCCCAATTTATGTAGCAGTAGTTAATTAAACAAGTTGATGCCATTATATGTTATTGTGTTTTAAATAGCAGTATTAAACACTATGCAATGATATGCCAGACATTTACTTGGTAATGATCTGGCAGGATGTTATTTTGAAATGTCTTGTGGGTTTTATATGTATGGCTAATGACACAACTGTGCCAAGACTCGGACGTTACTTTCAATGTTGTCCCTCTAAATCATCAGTTGTGTATATAACATGTTCTAGTTGTTTCAAGCACTCAGCAGGTTTCTGTTAACTGTCTAATCTGTATATATTGTGGTTACAATGTTGTGATCATATGAAGTCTCATTCAACTACCGGTAGTCAGAACATTTACACCAAGCTGACCTTTCTATGCTGGCACTGATGGTTCACTGCTTGTCATCATCAGTGGTTCTTTTACATCCCAAACTGAGATGGGACTGACACTAGCGCGATTCTCTGATTTACGAGGGACACATACCCGGTAGTCTCCAAAGTTGAGAGCCATGTTTTACAGCAATATACCAAATGTGTCCTGAATAGGTATTGAACCCAGGCCGCTGGCATGCCAAGTGGATGTGCTTAACCACTACACTATCCACAACGTCCACAATGTTACAATATGCAAACTCTTTCAGAATAAAGTTTGATGTTCAGTTTTCAGATTATGAATGTTACAACAATAATAGTACTCTTCGAAATGTTTTAAGCCATGTTATATATATATATATATAATATATATATATATTCTTATTTGTTACAGATGAATGAATGACAGTTTATTGCAACAACAACAGCTCAGTAATGTGCAACATTATGGGAAATATAATATAAAACGTTATGGGAAAGATAATACACTACAATACAAGTTCATGACTGGTGAGTTGCTGCCGCTGTTGAAAGGACATAGCAGAAGTCATGTGACTTGTAAGGTGCTATGCCCTTTTCAAAGTAAAACGTGTCGCTATGAGCAGGATATGTGAACCATATTTTAGATAAATGTGGTGTGTATTTAGTTTGTATTTATTCATGACCCTTAAAAAGAATCAAACGGCTGTTTTTTGAGTCTTCATTTAGTAGTATTAATAACTTGCAGCAACAATTAAGAATACAGAATAGTTTTTGTTTTTATTGTCCTTATATCGCCTTCTTGCTCATCTATTCAATGCATTTCTTTTATCATGGCAGTCTGCATTAAACCAGTCTTTATATTTATTGTTTTTGTAGGGTTTATTTGGGCATACTTCTTAGTTTTTAGCCTATTACATTTTTAGCACTGTTTAAAAGTAAATCATTAAACCTTGCAACCAAATCATTAAAACATTTTCCTTAGTTGTCACACCGACATTTGTGGATATATCATTTAATAAAACTCAATGTTGTTACTAATGGCACTTTGAAATTCTGCTTTCTTATTATGCTGCCATTTTACTACTGTTCTTTTCACACATGGATCATAATTATATTGCGCAGTACTACCCGGGTACCTACAAAGTCATACAAAAATCATCTTCTAAGAAATCACATAAATCACCAGTCCTAGCATTAAAATCACCACACATACAAACAAATGCATCACTACAAGACAGAAGTTCTAATAATTCAATTTCACACTCTTCAAAAGCTTCTGCTTTGGTGTATTTAGACCCTTCTGGTGGTATATAAATGACTCAGCAGCAAGTCTGGCCATAACAAACGGTGGCGCCATCTCACGGAGACTAATTTATTTAATTATTTTTCACTGGTCACAACAAAAGGTGGCGCCATCACACGGAGTCTAATTTATTGAAACATTTTGTTCACTTTTGAAGTTGTCGATATGGCTGTAAAGCAAGTGTCGACGCAGGGATTCACCGGGTATGTTATCGTAGGAATATTCTTCTTTTTATTGTGTATGTAGTGAAAAATGGTAGAGTAACGGTTTTGATGAATTAACATTTCGCAATTTTCCTTTACGCTGCTTAGTTCACGTGTGTCGGGCGATAATATAAGAAAGTATTGGTCAGCTTCCATCACTGCTGGCGCTGCAGTGCTAGTGCATGTGCTTAATTAGACCACAGTCACAAAGGCACAAGAGCTGTCCAACTTCACATCACACATAACGGTCATAACTGACTCTGACTGTCATGTCTCATGACATATTTATACGTGTTCAGGCACCGGCGCCTGCAGTCATGTAACGATAAGTCATGAGTTCAGAAAAAGACAAAAACTCAACATCTCTGGAGCTGCTAATGCTATGTCATGACTATAATGTACATAATTATAGGCTATTGCTCTGCAACAATCTTAAAATCAGTATTGAAGTAAAGGCATTACACATTTTTCTGAACAGCATATATATATATATATATATGTATAAATATATATATATATATAATAAAATATATTGTATACCTAATGGTATATAAACATATATAGTATGATCAGTTGTGGTGATCACTATAATATTATAGTTTGTTTACAAGTCATTATATTAGTGTGGAATCAAATGATTATTCCACCTTTGCAGCAGTACCTGTGAAGTACAATGAAGACAGCTCAGTGGTACAGTATCTGTATGTGAAACAACATGATGTGCGCAACCCACACACCTCACTGCCAAGAGGTCGCACCCTCTTTGTCCTCAATGTGCCTTCATATGTGAACAAGGTGAGTGCAAAAAGTTGCAGCCACATGCTACCATAGATTAGTTAAATGTGAACAAATGAAAATGTTCATAGCCACACGGGGACACAGCTGTGTCCCAGTGTGACTGAAATAGCACTAAAGAGAGAGAGATAGATACACAGGATGACAGGATGTGTTATGTACATTTAGTCAAATACAGCCTGTCGTGTAGTAGAGTAAGTACAAGTTAGACAGCTTATTACCAAGTAACATTAAAAATGCACAAGGAATTGTTTACACTGTAGCAGTGACAAAAAACTAACATACATACAATGCGTACATACATATTTTCATACCTCCATTGTGCATCCAACATTATAAAACTAAGGTATGCAAGGTGTAAATTTAGCCCAACCGCCAACCATTAAATTATTAAAACGTTAAGTAAAGGAAACAAAGATGATTTTCAAAGCTTCAGTTATGGTACTTAATTGTGGTTGTGCTGACAGGAATGTCTTGAGAGGCTGTTCTCAGGCTGTGGCAAAGTGGAAGCAGTACATCTTCACAAGAACCCAGGAGACACGCCATCAGACACGAAACGAACATCAGAGTTCTTCTCTTCACACAAAGATGCCTTTGTAAGTTCTATATTGTGAAGTTACCTACACATGTTGGAGTCATTGGTAGAGTAAAGAGTGCTGGCCTGGCTGGTATATGTGCATATCTCCTGACTACAGTACTGGGGGAAATTTTACTGCTTCCATGTAGTGTAACATATGCAGTTACACATATATTACCAGCAAACATCTTTTGGGCATTTCCTTACATTTTTATTTTGTTATACTCACATCCCAATTATTAGAGATGCCAACGTACATAATTTGGTTGTTTCATACTTAAGCAATCCAATTGTGGGAGTTTGCCCAATGTTGATCTTTCCACAGTATTCAAGATGAGATAAATCACAGGTAAAATTATGGGGTTTTACCAGGATAATATATACATCCCATCATATATCAGGGTGGGGGAAATGTGCCCACCCTAGTCATTGCTCACCTTCTGCATTGTATTCTTTCTGGCAGACTTAACCATGGAGCCTGCATCTTAAGCAAGTTGTTGTTATTCCGAGACACTTCCTGTGTCCCTGACTCACTGAAAATGTCCTACATTAAATAAAAGTTAATTATTCCCATTGAAATTTGCTGGAGAATTTGTCAACATTATATTCAAATCAATTACTGTTTCTTTGCATAAATTCCAACTTTTATGATTTGTGCAAAATTGTTATGAACACATTAAAGTTTGTTTCAATTTAAGATAAATTGTTACTGCAGCCCATAGATGCCAACCTGGGACAACACATCTGTAAGATCATGAGAAAAGTCCATACGTTCTGCCATCAGTCTGTACAAATTATCAGTGCAAACATAAACACAATTCTAGTGTGTATATAGACACATCCATAATGTGCATTCGAACGTCTTACACACCTGATGCTGACACGTTCAAACATCTTATACACCTGATGCTGACACATTCAAACGTCTTACAACCTGATGCTGACACATTCAAACATCTTACACACCTTATGTGGACCCATTCAAACATCTTATATACACCTAATGCTGACACATTCAGACGTCTTACAAACCTGATTCTGACCCATTCAAACGTCTTACACACCTGATTCTGACCCATTCAAACATCTTACACACCTGATGCTGACACATTCAAATACAACTGTCTGCAACATTCAACTGATTTGTGCAAAATTGTTATGAACACATTAAAGTTTGTTTCAATTTAAGATAAATTGTTACTGCAGCCCATAGATGCCAACCTGGGACAACACATCTGTAAGATCATGAGAAACGTCCATACGTTCTGCCACAAGTCTGTACAAATGATCAGTGCAAGCATAAACACAATTCTAGTGTATATATAGACAATGCATTAACACATCCATAATGTGCATTCGAACATCTTACACACCTGATGCTGACCCGTTCAAACGTCTTACACACCTGAAGCTGATATATTCAGACATCTTACCCACTTGATGCTGACACATTTCAGACATCTTACACACCTGATGCTGACATATTCAGACGTCTTATACACCTGATGCTGACCCATTAAAACGTCTTACACACTTGATGCTGACACATTCAGACATCTTACACATCTAATGCTGACACATTCAGACATCTTACACACCTGATGCTGGCACATTAAAATGTCTTACACACCAGATGCTGACACATTCAGACATCTTACACATCTAATGCTGACACTTTCAGACATCTTACACACCAGATGCTGACACATTCAAGTCACAGGAACATTTGTATGTCAATACTAAGTACTTGTCCAAATTTTTTATTTCAAAATTATACACATCCATAATTCTGTATGGATTACTTCATATGCCTAAAATGTACAAGTTGAAACTTTAGCTGCTGGCTATTATAAAAAATCACTACATTTTGCTTTATGTTCCATTTTGGTTTGTCTTTGAGAGATAAAGTGTCCAATATATGGTGTTGGTTTTTTCAGGGACACATTGTTGCTTACATCGTGTTTAAAAATGCGGCATCCATTAAAAAGGCTGTGACAACGACGGGGACACAGATTTTATCAACACGAGAACACAACCTCTGCACAGGAATAACAAGTAGGTGTCACCACCGGCAACAAAGGCTATCCAAATGGTGTTTCTCGTTATAGCTACTTTTTATTCCCGTTATAGCTATTAATTAAGTTTGACAGTTGAAATAGTCCCATTATAACTACTTTTCTATTTCTCCATTTCACAATGTAACAAGATAAGGGAGCATTAACTATTTCATTTCCCTCCAGCTAATGTTCATATGGGGTGGACGGCTTGGTTGTGTGTCCCACTGATGAATTTCCACAACTGATAACTTTTAACAAGTACTTTGTGGAGACATGGCATGGTGCTGATTAAAAAAAACATCTCCATGGACATGTGACAAATTAAGTAACAACCATGTTGAGGGATAGAATTCCAAATTTGCGAATGTTGTTGGGAAAAGGGCCTGTAATTGGGTCACGATACATGGCGAGACTCCACGCGACTGGTTGGACTGGAGCTGATTGGGGACTGGACACAAGAATAATATTCTAACGATGGATGACAGTTGTAGCTTCCGACTGGTGAATACTAGGAAAATCAGGTCATAAATATCTTGTGTTATACCTTTTTTATCTTAAATGTCTGATTTAATATTGAGTTTACCACACTATTATAGACATATAGGCCATTATAGCGATTTATGTAGTGCAGATAATAGACACGATTGTAGGCCGTATGTGTCTTTTACAGGATTTGCATTTTACATTGCTGTACATTGTGGTTTCGATAAGTACTTATATCTGACAAGTTCTTTAAATGCACCTAATCATTACACATGTATACGTTTGCCACAAACAGATTGTACTGTGCGAAAAATGGCACTCAAGATCGCCAAACACAAGTACTTGCCGCTAATGCCATGGCAACCACCATAATAATCGATTACAATTCATGATTTCTGTGTTCATTGTCACCGGCAAAGTGTTCCATTGCTTCTGCTTTAATACTCCTTCTGACAATATAACTGAAATGTTCTATTTGGGAACAGTTTGATTATTACAACCAAAAACAAAACAAATTCCTATATGTTAACATGGAGAATATGGATTTCCTGCTCCCAGCCACGCCCTAATACCATTCCAACATCTTCTAGTTCATGGTTGCTAAATGTGATGCTGCCGTCACACCACCACATAACAAGAATAATTGATGACTCATTACGTTTAGATAAATGCAATAATTATGTACTCTGTACAATTAATAACATAGTTACCTTTAAAAAACAATGTTTTGCACAAATGTTTTATGGTATATTTTCCATTTCAAATAACTCACAGTTACATTTATATACCATTCTTATGACTTTTAAAATGTGTCCTTCATTAATACATTTTATGTAGAAATCTTACAATAATCTAAAATAGTTAATGCTCCCTCTTGCTGTCCCCTCCTGAATTGAACTGTGTAATTAAATAAGTAGCTATAACGGGACTAGTTTGCCTGCCAAACTTAACGAGTAGCTATAACGGGGGGGAAATGTAGCTGTAACGGGAAGTAGCTATAACGGACCTAGACCATCCAAATAACATGTGGACCTCTGGTGCATTTTGTAAAACTATAGGGCCTGCAAGTCGCGCGCGAAAACGAGGCTGGGGGCAGTTGGGGGCAGGAGGTCCATATACTCCATGTTAACGTATAGGACTTTGTTTTGTTTTGGTCGTAATAATCGAACTGTCCCGAAATAGCGTATTTCAGTTATATTGTCCGAAGGATTATTACAAGCAGAAGCAGTGGAACATTTTGCCGGTGACAATGATCACGGAAATCATGATTTTTAATCGAATATTATGGTGGTTGCCATGGCAATAGCGGCAAGTACTTGTGTTTGGCGATCTTGACTAATAATGAAGAGTGCCAGTTTTCGCGCAATACAACCTGTTTGGGCCAAACGTATACATGTGTTATGATTATGGGCATTTAGACAACTTGTCAGATATAAGTGCTTATCGAAACCACAACGTACAGCAATGTAAAACGCAAATCCCGTAAAAGACACATACAGCCTAGCATCGTGTCGATTATCTGCACTACGTAAATCGCTATGTGCCTATAATAGTGTGGTAAACTCAATATTAAATCGGACATTTAAGATAAGAAACGTATAACAC
Organism: Ridgeia piscesae; assembly: GCA_025642075.2. NCBI lineage: Eukaryota > Metazoa > Annelida > Polychaeta > Sabellida > Siboglinidae > Ridgeia > Ridgeia piscesae. Next base: position 264,680 of record JAODUO010000244.1, on the reverse strand, counting down.
AAGATATTTATGGACTGATTTTCCTAGTATTCATCAGTCGGAAGCTACAACTGTCATCCATCGTTAGAATATTATTGTTGTGTCCAGTCCCCAGTTAGTCTCGCTTAGTCCCCAATAAGCTCCAGTCGCGCGGAGTCACGCCATGTATCGTGACCCACTTGCAGGCCCTATTATATTACTGTGACCTATTTTGTGCACTTTTGCTGATGGAAATATGACATAATTATCGTTTTGTACTTTAAAGTTAAGTGTTAAACAAAGTATCTGAAACAGTGGCAGTAATTAAAAGGGTTCACAAGTATTAGTGCAACACAGAATGTACTAACAATTCTGATTGGACTGTATCAACAGAGTGGTGTGACGCATACAGAAAACAGTGTCCCAAGCTGAAGCTGTTACAGAGAGAGATTGATGACTACATGACAGAATTTGATAGTAAAGTTGAACAGGTAAGGAATGGTGTCGGAATGCTATATATGGTGAAATGTCTTTCACAAGGCTGATGTGTTGACCATGTAGTAGGTATTGTCTGTGATTTATATGTTGTAGAAAGGTTTCTGATTTGTATTAACTGTGAACATGATCCAGTTAAGATGACATTATGTTCTTTCTGTATGGCATTTAAATTACCATTAAAATAGCAACTTTCTGAACAGCCATAGCTTTATGTAGAGACCCGTCCACCCGTCATTTGGACGTGTAAAAACCGTTGTAGACGGGTAGAAATATGGGTGAACGGGTAAAAAAATGAAGGAGTAAAAAAGGTCTTCCAAAACCATAGATATTGTTACCCCTGGTAGTTATGCCATGAAAGTGACTGTAAATGGTGTCACGTGGGCATTTGTAGTGCTTTTCAGCTCATCAGACACATTTAAAAATGTGTAAACTAGCTTACTTAACAGACAATAACAGTTAACATCCATGGGTCCACCAAAACAATTTTTTTAAATACAGGTATTCGAAAAAGTGAATTAGTATAAAAAAGTAGAGCATATTTGAAATAGATATACAATGTTATGCATGGTAGTTGACGAAGCTGTGTGTGAAGTGTTGTGTGATTGGGTGCCAGGACCGCCAGGCAGCCAGGGAGGCGGAGGGGGTGCCAGACGATGAGGGCTGGGTGACGGTGACCCGCTATGGTAAGAGTAAGGGGGCGCCTCGAACCGAGGCACACGAGAAGCGACTGAGCAAGAAGGAGAAGAAGAAAAGGAAGGAGAAGGTGAGTTGATGTCACCAACACTTACTGCTTCTTCCCTCTTTGTCCCATCTTGTATAAAACCTGATTCATCCCATAAGGAAGGAACAACATCCCTTTTATTCCATATGGGGGTGGGGTACATTCACCACCCCACTCACAATATACATGGTGGGACACAACCCTTTATTCTGTGTGGGGTGAGAGGACACTGTTGCTTCATCTCACAGTAATTGCAGCACGGGTGGATGCTGCCGAGAAAAGTTGTGATGGTACCTGAATGAAGACACCTGCCAGTGGATTTACTGTATCTTGTGTCCTGCAAATGATTGGATACCCTGCTTGCCTCTGTGTGTTGCCTGAGAATTGCACACAACGTTTGTAATTGTAAAAGAAATGGTTATGCAGCGACCGTAGCAACTACAAGTGAACTTGGTCTCTTGCAGGAGCTCCTCAACTTCTACAGCTTCCAGATGCGGGAGACAAAACGAGAGCGTGAGTAATATACAGTGGGAGACTTTGTTTCAATACAAAACATACTACTCACATTCTGGGTTATTTGCATAAATGGAATTAGTGGTTGATAGGTTTTAGAACCATTTTGCACAAAAGTGTTCCTGCAGTACATTATGTGAACCTCATTGCTTACCTGAGTTATGACGGGCTCATTCAGGGACTTATTATCTAAACAAGGTAACATTAAGTATGAGAAATGTAGAACTTAAAGTCCTCACTAATAGATAACTGTGATACAAATAATTGTTCAAGATGTACATCTCCATAGTGTTGCTCCAGTTGTAATTTATTTGCTTATGAATTTTGATTCATCTCCTTGCCCCACCTTTATACAGGTAATCAAATCACTCATACAGTATATATATATATATATATATATATATATATATATATATGTACCGAAAAACATGTCGTCTAAAATAGTTTAACAGTTTAGGGTCAAAATTCAAATCCACCTACAGGGTTTGTATGTGAATGGTGAAACTTGACAGTTTTGTTCACCTCACATTGCCTTTGTCAATAGGGTGATGCCATCTGTGGCAGGTGAAGATATCCCATACTTGGGTGGGTCAATGTGTGCCTTGTAATCCCATACTTGCAGTATCTACCTTGTAATCCCATACTTGGGTGGGTCAATGTGTACCTTGTAGTCCCATACTTGGGTGGGTCAATGTGTACCTTGTAGTCCCATACTTGGGTGGGTCAATGTGTACCTTGTAGTCCCATACTTGGGTGGGTCAATGTGTACCTTGTAGTCCCATACTTGGGTGGGTCAGTGTGTACCTTGTAGTCCCATACTTGGGTGGGTCAGTGTGTACCTTGTAGTCCCATACTTGGGTGTCAGTGTGTACCTTGTAGTCCCATACTTGGGTGGGTCAGTGTGTACCTTGTAGTCCCATACTTGGGTGGGCCAGTGTGTACCTTGTAGTCCCATACTTGGGTGGGTCAGTGTACCTTGTAGTCCCATACTTGGTGGGCCAGTGTGTACCTTGTAGTCCCATACTTGGGTGGGTCGTGTGTACCTTGTAGTCCCATACTTGGATGGGCCAGTGTGTACCTTGTAGTCCCATACTTGGGTGGGAAATGTGTCCTTGTATCCCATACTTGGGTGGGTCATGTGTCCTTGTAGTCCCATACTTGGGTGGGTAAATGTGTACCTTGTATCCCATACTTGGGTGGGTCAATGTGTACCTTGTAGTCCCATACTTGGGTGGGTCAATGTGTACCTTGTAGTCCCATACTTGGGTGGGTCAGTGTGTACCTTGTAGTCCCATACTTGGGTGGGTCGATGTGTACCTTGTAGTCCCAGACTTGGGTGGGTCAATGTGTACCTTGTAATCCCACACTTGGGTGGGTCAGTATGTACCATGTAGTCCCATACTTGGGTGGGTCAGTGTGTACCTTGTAGTCCCAGACTTGGGTGGGTCAATGTGTACCTTGTAATCCCACACTTGGGTGGGTCAGTATGTACCATGTAGTCCCATACTTGGGTGGGTCGATGTGTACCTTGTAGTCCCAGACTTGGGTGGGTCAATGTGTACCTTGTAATCCCACACTTGGGTGGGTCAGTATGTACCATGTAGTCCCATACTTGGGTGGGTCAGTGTGTACCTTGTAGTCCCATACTTGGGTGGGTCGATGTGTACCTTGTAGTCCCAGACTTGGGTGGGTCAATGTGTACCTTGTACTCCCATACTTGGGTGGGCCAGTGTGTACCTTGTAGTCCCATACTTGGGTATGTCAATGTGTACCTTGTAGTCCCATACTTGGGTGGGCCAGTGTGTACCTTGTAGTCCCATACTTGGGTGTGTCAGTATGTACCTTGTAGTCCCATACTTGGGTGGGTCAGTGTGTACCTTGTAGTCCCATACTTGGAAGGGTCAGTATGTACCTTGTAGTCCCATACTTGGGTGTGTCAGTATGTACCTTGTAGTCCCATACTTGGGTGGGTCAGTGTGTACCTTGTAGTCCCATACTTGGGTGTGTCAGTATGTACCTGGTAGTCCCATACTTGGGTGGGTCAATGTGTACCTTGTAGTCCCATACTTGGGTGTGTCAGTGTGTACCTTGTAGTCCCATACTTGGGTGGGTCAGTGTGTACCTTGTAGTCCCATACTTGGGTGGGTCAGTGTGTACCTTGTAGTCCCATACTTGGGTGGGTCAGTGTGTACCTTGTAGTCCCATACTTGGAAGGGTCAGTGTGTACCTTGTAGTCCCATACTTGGGTGTGTCAGTGTGTACCTTGTAGTCCCATACTTGGGTGGGTCAGTGTGTACCTTGTAGTCCCATACTTGGATGGGCCAGTGTGTACCTTGTAGTCCCATACTTGGGTGGGTCAGTGTGTACCTTGTAGTCCCATACTTGGGTGGGTCAGTGTGTACCTTGTAGTCCCATACTTGGATGGGCCAGTGTGTACCTTGTAGTCCCATACTTGGGTGGGTCAGTGTGTACCTTGTAGTCCCATACTTGGGTGGGTCAGTGTGTACCTTGTAGTCCCATACTTGGGTGGGTCAGTGTGTACCTTGTAGTCCCATACTTGGGTGGGTCAGTGTGTACCTTGTAGTCCCATACTTGGGTGGGTCAGTGTGTACCTTGTAGTCCCATACTTGGATGGGTCAGTGTGTACCTTGTAGTCCCATACTTGGGTGGGTCAGTGTGTACCTTGTAGTCCCATACTTGGAAGGGTCAGTGTGTACCTTGTAGTCCCATACTTGGGTGGGTCAGTGTGTACCTTGTAGTCCCATATTTGGGGTGGAGTGTGTACCTTGTAGTCCCATATTTGGTGGGATTTTACCTTGTAGTCCCATACTTGGGTGGGTCAGTGTGTACCTTGTAGTCCCATACTTGGGTGGGTCAGTGTGTACCTTGTAGTCCCATACTTGGGTGGGTCAGTGTGTACCTTGTAGTCCCATACTTGGGTGGGTCAGTGTGTACCTTGTAGTCCCATACTTGGGTGGGTCAGTGTGTACCTTGTAGTCCCATACTTGGATGGGCCAGTGTGTACCTTGTAGTCCCATACTTGGATGGGCCAGTGTGTACCTTGTAGTCCCATACTTGGGTGGGTCAGTGTTAACCTTGTAGTCCCATACTTGGATGGGCCAGTGTGTTCCTTGTAGTCCCATACTTGGGTGGGCCAGTGTGTACCTTGTAGTCCCATACTTGGGTGGGTCAGTGTGTACCTTGTAGTCCCATACTTGGATGGGTCAGTGTGTACCTTGTAGTCCCATACTTGGGTGGGTCAGTATGTACCTTGTAGTCCCATACTTGGATGGGTCAGTGTGTACCTTGTAGTCCCATACTTGGGTGGGTCAGTGTGTACCTTGTAGTCCCATACTTGGATGGGCCAGTGTGTACCTTGTAGTCCCATACTTGGATGGGCCAGTGTGTACCTTGTAGTCCCATACTTGGGTGGGTCAGTGTTAACCTTGTAGTCCCATACTTGGATGGGTCAATGTGTACCTTGTAGTCCCATACTTGGGTGGGTCAATGTGTACCTTGTAGTCCCATACTTGGGTGGGCCAGTGTGTTCCTTGTAGTCCCATACTTGGGTGGGCCAGTGTGTACCTTGTAGTCCCATACTTGGGTGGGTCAGTGTGTACCTTGTAGTCCCATACTTGGATGGGCCAGTGTGTACCTTGTAGTCCCATACTTGGGTGGGTCAGTGTGTACCTTGTAGTCCCATACTTGGATGGGCCAGTGTGTACCTTGTAGTCCCATACTTGGATGGGCCAGTGTGTACCTTGTAGTCCCATACTTGGGTGGGTCAGTGTTAACCTTGTAGTCCCATACTTGGGTGGGTCAATGTGTTCCTTGTAGTCCCATACTTGGGTGGGCCAGTGTGTACCTTGTAGTCCCATACTTGGGTGGGCCAGTGTGTACCTTGTAGTCCCATACTTGGGTGGGTCAGTGTGTACCTTGTAGTCCCATACTTGGGTGGGTCAGTGTTAACCTTGTAGTCCCATACTTGGGTGGGTCAATGTTAACCTTGTAGTCCCATACTTGGGTGGGCCAGTGTGTACCTTGTAGTCCCATACTTGGGTATGTCAGTGTTAACCTTGTAGTCCCATACTTGGGTGGGTCAGTGTGTACCTTGTAGTCCCATACTTGGGTGGGCCAGTGTGTACCTTGTAGTCCCATACTTGGGTGGGTCAATGTTAACCTTGTAGTCCCATACTTGGGTGGGCCAGTGTGTACCTTGTAGTCCCATACTTGGGTATGTCAGTGTTAACCTTGTAGTCCCATACTTGGGTGGGTCAGTGTGACCTTGTAGTCCCATACTTGGGTGTGTCAGTGTGTACCTTGTAGTCCCATACTTGGGTGGGTCAATGTGTAGTCAGCTCCCAGAGCGGGGTTCTCATTCATCAACCACTGGAGTCAGCAACCTGACAACTAAATTATTCTAGTTGCTGGTGTAGCTTGTTGCATTAGAAGAGACACTGGTCAGCACAATTTCACTCGCTCTGTTTCTAGATATTACGCAACTGCGACAGAAGTTTGAAGAAGACAAGAGGCGGGTAGCAGATATGAGAGCTGCCAGAAAGTTTCGGCCATACTAGAAGCTACACATATCAGAAGTTGCATGAAGAACTCAGAAAACTTGAAGAATTAGTGGGAAGAAGTTTAATGTTGTAAGCAACGTTCCAGGCTTATTGTTAAACAGAAATTGTTCAACAAATTTGTTCTAGCATTAAGAACCTTATGTAAAAACAGATCACATTAAAATTGAATTACGAAGATGCAATACTATCACAATTGTTTGCCTCCTATGAATGGTAATGCTTGTGTACCTGAATGTATTGTAGGCTATATGTCATTATAACAGGAGCTTATTCATTGGTATTTAGTCCAAGTCTTGTATTTCAGCTACATTAATTACTTGTGAATAAAATATATTTGAATTGAATAAATCAACACAATTTGGTTGATATGTATTTGAGTGTTCCTATGATTCATTCAGATTGAAATTACCGTCCAAACGATTTTAAATTAAAACTAACTAAGAATGTTGCATGTACTATCAAGACTAAAGTAAAAGTGAAAATTCTAATTATATAGTAATTCTTTTCAAGAGGAGACCTTTGGGTGTTAAGTGTCACTGGAATTTGAAAAGAGATGCCACAAAACTTTTACTGTGCATTTAGAAAATTGTAAAGCAGCCGAGAACAATTATTTTGATGGGGTGCTATATAAGAAATAAATTATTATTATTAAAATAATCCTTCACTCCAATCCGAAGTTCCTGGTGTGCGAGTGTGCGTAAGGTATATAGCTCCACAAACAGATTAACTAATCATTATTACAAGTATTCAATCGGTTATATAATTAGCTGACATTGTTAGGCGTGGGGAAGATAGTGTTGCTGCAAACTAACGGTATATAGAACGTGGCCATGAGAATGGTCTGTATGTACGATGATGAGGGTGTTATGTGATAGACAAGAAGATGGTTGAGACAGGTATGTATAGGCATAAACTTCACAACAGAGAAAATTTCTTTCTAGCAACTTAGTTTGATTCTGTAGTGATGGCAATCAAAATTCAATTCTCGCTCGGTTGCATAACTTCGCATAGCCTCGGTTGGGGAATTAATGGGCTGCAGTTGTAACCGCTACGGTAGAGACGCTGATTGGTTCTCATGCCGAATTAGAAATAACAAATTAAATAACGATACTTTTTAAAATCAGATAATGCTGTATTATAAAACTATTCAAAACTAAACTTACACAAATATAAAATACCTAGAAATACAAATTTGCAGTTGTTTACGGCAGGATTAACCAATATCCGTGAGGTGGTATCATTGTTTATCCCCACTCCATGGAAATATGCGCTCTGCAAACAAGCTGTTATCAACAGAATACAAATCTAAAAACTTGTGGGGAGCACGATTGTTTACTATATCCGCAGCAAAGGCCTGGAATACACTTCCAAACAATACCAGAGCCAGTGGAACAATCGGTATCTTCAAGAAGCACTGAAAACCCATCTTTTCAAAGCTTACTTTGAGTAATACGTGTGGACTTTTCCTGGACGCGCGCTTCCTGGACAAGTTCTAGACGAATTGACTGTTGTGATAATTTATCGTAGATCGATTTGATCTTTTGTATACGCCTCACCGGAACTGAGCCTGTTCCCGCATAGTCGTCTACCACCCTGCCATGTTTAATATAGTTGTAATGTTCGACACCGATCGATAATGTTATCCTTACTACAGACAGGTTACAACATTTACTGGCGACAAGGATTTAACCCAGTGCACATATTAGAGGCGCTGTCAGTTGTAAGAAACGTGACATTGAGCGGCCAAAGACGATTGTGTGCGTGACAAATTTGTGCGGCGTTAAAGCTGACGCAGCACGTGCATGAGCAAACCAGACGAGATGGCGGGTTTGATTGGGACGTTGGGGAAGTTTGACCCCAAAACAGACGGTGTTGTGTTATGAGGAACGTTTGCTGTTGTATTTGACGGCAAATAATATTGCGGGTGACAACGCGGACAGGCGCAAAGCGATATTCCTAAGACTAAGTGAAGTGGGAAGGGACATTTATGTAGCCCTGACAAGGCAGCTAGCAAAACGTTAGACCGACTGTTGAAGAAGTTGAAAGACCATTTTTAACCAGTGCCCAATGAGATGGCTGAATCATTTCAATTCTGGACACGGGTGCAGAAGGATAACGAAAGCATCACCGACTACAGTTTGGCAATTAAGAAATTGACTGTCCATGCAAATTTCCCAGACCTTAACCGTTGGTTGTGTGACAGGTTTGTGACGGGACTAAATCGCAGAAACTCAGCAATATGACGAATATAACTTTCAAGCGGGCGGTGGAAACTACTGTAAATATGACAATGATAAAGCACGGCAGTTTCATTTCCCAGGCGGCGCCACTGTTGGCGCCGCAGTGAGAACGTCAATCGAGTGAAATTCGCCCAAATACAGAGGGAGGGGAGATATCCTAGACAGGTCAACAGATTCGGAAAACAGAGTCAGCAGGCATCAGGACAACAATGTTGGCGTTGTGGCGGCAAGCATGCGCTACAGGCATGCAAGGTCAAATTCGACAGATGTTTCGATGTGGCAACACAGTGCATATTGCGAAGTCAAAGATCTGCAAAAGCAAATCAAGGGTGCGTTCTGCGACGGAGGAGTCATCCGATGAACAAGACGACCACTTCATGGTGTACAGCACGCACACAGTGCATGCACTGAAAAGCAGTGGCATTATAGAGTGCCTGTGTGCATAGAGGGCACCACGTTTGATATGCAGCTGGACATTACAGCAGATGTGTCGAACATATCAAGTTGAACTGGCGGAAAGTATGCTGCATGCAAGGATCTGAATCAGGAGTGTTGGAGAAACACACAGAAGTTTTCGGGGAAGGATTGGGTATGCTGAAAGGAACCACTGGCAAGATGTATGTCGTGTGCGACCAACCACCCAAGTTTTTCAAACCAAGGTCAGTTCCGTACCCACTGAAGAGGAAGGTAGAGGAAGAACTGGACAGATTGGTGCAGTCGAAGGTGATTGAGCCAGTGCGCTAAGCTATGACTGGGATACCCGATATTACCAGTTCTCAAAGCTGACGGGAAGGTTCGAGTTTGCGGTGACTACAAATTTACGGTGAACCGAGTCTCCCATTTGGAGCAATATCCAATTCCTACGTTGAATGACCTCTGGGGAAAATTTACAGGAAGGAAACAATTCACGAAACTGGACTTGAACCACGCCTATTCGCAACTTCCACTGGATAAGAAATCGAAAGAATATGTCACCATATACACACAAGGGGTTGTTCCGGTACAAAAGATTGCCGTATGGCATCAGTTCGGCACCAGCTATATTCCAGAGGACCATGGAAAATATCTTGCAGGGCATACCGCATGTCGCTGTATACTTAGATGACATCATCTTGACGGGGGCGACAAAAGCGCAACACATGGAAACGCTGGACATGGTTTAGGGTAGACTGGAAGAGGCTGGGTTGCGGCTCAAGAGAAAGAAATGCACATTTCTCGCAGACGAAGTTATGTATCTGGGACATCAACATGGACTACATCCAGTGCAAGATAAGGTGGAGGCCATTCTGAAGGCGAGATCTCCAGAAAATGTGCAGGAGCGTCAAGGATTCGTAGGCTTACTGAACTACTAAGAAAGATCCATGTACAACCTGTCGACCGTATTAGCGCCATTGCACAAAATACTGTGCAGGGGACAGAAGTGGTTGTGGGGACAGAAGTGGTTGTGGGGACAGCCACAACAGCGGAGTTTCCAAAGAGCGAAGGAACTCCTTCTGTCGGAAGTGTTGGCGCACTATGAATATGATCCGAATAAGCCAATGCAGTACGACACATCGAACTATGGACTTGGTGCAGTGCTCTCGCTCATCACGGAAAGTGGTAGCGAGCGTCCCGTTGGACTTGCATTAAGGACACTCAACGCTGCAGAAAGAAATTATTCGCAGCTCGACAAGGAGGGAGCCGCAATAGTGTTTGCATTGAATAAATTCCACAACCGGATATATGGACGTTGCTTTGTGATCATGACTGATCTCAAGCCACTAGTGTCGCTGTTTGGTGAACTTTGCAAGTTCCGGTTACGGTATCGCCCCGCATACAACGGTGGGCGATCACTCCGCGTGGGTACGAGTACAAGATCCACTACAAGGCTCGCAGAAGCCAAGGCAATACGGACTGTCTCAGTAGGTTGCCACTGCCAGTGACGGTGAAGTAGGAACCGGACGAACGCGTCTTGATGATAGAAGAACTGGATTCTTCGCCTATGAGCGCAGTTCAGATCAGTCACTGCACTGATGGTGATCCTATGCTGGCACATGTCAGAGAATATATGATGCGGAGCTGGCCTAATGGAATGATCGACATGAACGTGGTACCATACAATTGTAGAAAAGATGAATTATGTGTGCAAGGCGGTTGTGTCGTGTGGGGTGCCAGAGTGGTTATTCCTCCACAATGTCGACAAGAGGTGTTGCATGAGTTACATCTTACACATCCAGGAATCAGCCGAATGAAGAGTCTCGCACGCAGTTATGTATGCATGGTGGCCAGCCATCAGAGAGCTGGACGAAATTATTCAGATGTGTGACACATGTCAACTGCATAACAAGTCACCACCCGCTGCTCCACTACATCCTTGGGAGTGGACGGAAAAGCCGTGGACTGGCATCCACATTGATTATGCTGGACCGTTTCTCGGTAAGATGTTCCTTGTAGCAGTGGATACTACATCAAAGTGGACCGAGACACACATCGTGAACTCAATAACGTCGACGGCAACAGTCTGTAAACTGACGGAGATATTTGCACAGCATGGATTGCCGGAAATCTTCATTTCAGATAATGCTCCGAATTTCACAAGTGAAGAGTTTCAGACCTTCATGAGGAAGAATGGTATTGTCCACATAACATTATGCTCCATACCATCCTGCCTCAAGTGCCTTGCACAATGGGCCGTAGAGACCGTGAAATCGGGTATCACTTAAACGGCGGGAGACAATGTTGAAACGAAGATACAGAGATACTTGTTTGACTACCGCCGAACCTCTCACAGACGCCAACCGGAAAGTCGCCGATGGAAGTGTTAAATCAGAGGAAGATGAGATCTAGGCTGGATCTCCTCCATCCAAGCCTACAAGAGAAGGTTCACAAGAAGCAAACTCAGATGAGAGAGACTCACGACCGCAAGGGACACGAGAGAAAATTTACTCCGGGAGAGAGAGAGTGTGTAATTGTGTATGTCAAGAACTTTGGGCCAAGACTAAAAACGTTGATCGGGATGCTCATTTATGTGACCGGTTCTGGGTCATATGCGGTAGCACTCCATAGACCCTGCTTACGACGTCGTAGCGGACGACAACTCGTCGAAACCCTAAAACGTCGCAAAGTTACGCTAGTTGCGTTTCACGAGGCTGCACTATAATATGTGTTTGGTAGGCGTAACTTTACGACAGTTGAAATATTTACGTGATGCTCCCTAAGTTCGTTGATGCTCCATCATAGCTAGTCATTTGCTATACGATCAGCAAAGGCGGCAGCTAATTTAAGTAAAAAAGGGTGTTACAAACACCACAAATACATGTTTTCCTTTTGTTAAATATCGCTTTATTAATAATTATTGTTTTAGTATGATGTTTGTTTAATGAACAAAACAATGTAAAAGCGCCATGAGCGCCACCACGTGGCGGATACCAGCGCTATTAAAAATGACATTTATTATAAAAGATACATAAAAATAAATAGGTCATGAAAATAATAATAAATGATAAAATATATAAAACATAGGGTACAATACCAATACAAATATCACATGTATACAATAGGGATAGCCAGTATTTGTATAGAACTTCCAAATTGTATATCTGTGAAGAAGTTTATATAGTTAATAAAACGAGGGTTTTTAATTAGACTGCTGAAGATGACATGAAATGCTAAATATGGATGACGGAATGCGTTAATTCATTGAAATGTTTAATTATGGTGGCAAGCATAAAACTTGCACTATATCTTGATGGCAAGTTAAGTAATATTTTGAGACATAATATATCTTCATGTGTAATTGCTTATTTAAGACAAAATAAATATAACATCAAACTGACATGAGACATAATATATCTTCATGTGTAATTGCTTATTTAAAGACTTAAAATAAATATAACATCAAACTGACATGCCTGTAAATATATATATTGAAACTGACCGATGAACTTCAGGTCTAAATGCCAAACAATGAGTGTCGGAATGCAAAACTGAACTGAGAACTCGATCAGTGTGCCTCAGATGAGCAACTAATTAATCTGCCCATGGATTGAACTCACAAAAATATCATATAACTCGTGATCACTAGAAATAATCGCTTCACGGCTCACCCTACGAACATTGCTGTGTGATAGAACATGATAATTTGCTGTCGTTAAGATTTTAATTTTCATTGCATGGAACTGCCCGCCTGCAGTAGTAACCGCAACTCTCGCTCGGTTGGGAAACGTCGCCGAGATTAACCAGTCTCCATGAGGTGGCAGCACTTTTCTTCTCGGCGTAGCCGGATGTAGCTGAGCATAGATAACAGCGTGAGTTGTTTGTGTTTACTTTACTTTGACTTATCGTTGGCGGTATTGCTGTCGATATTAAAAAAGCGGAATCAAGATACACGTGCAGGTGAGTCTTAAGCTACTTATTCCATGGGCCAGTATTTGTAGTGTGTACATATTTTTTGACAGATGCTGTCATGGTCCTGGATTCGGTAAATAATCTGTTTTACTTTTAACTTTTCTCATCGAAATCAATCGAGCCAAACAAAGGCAAAGTCAAAAGAATGGGCTTTACTAGCCTTACTGGCTTTAGTCTTACAATAGTTTAATGATTGTGTTGTTGTGTTGAATCCATTATGAATGTATTGAAGGAATCCTTCATCCACCCATCAATTTATCAAAGAAGGCGTAGCAGCATATATACTGGGGCATACTAAAAGGCGGGCCACATTTGGCAGATCGCGGGGAAACGCCAACGGCAGACCACATTCACCACATTCACAGAGATGCCACCGATCGGTACGCTCCATGTTTTTTGGGGGACCCTTTACGTGCGGTGTTATAGTTGGCGCCTTATAGTTGCTGTTTTACGGTGTTCTTGTGATGTTGAGATGTCTTTCAATAATAACATACGTGTAATAAGCAAATTTAACTACAGTACTACAAGTTAGCATATACAATGTTTGAAAGGCGAAATAACAATTCTTGGATTTGTTGTTTGTTTTTATTTTCACCAACACAGTAAGTATTCTTAGTATTACTATTTCACTTCAACAATGACATCTCATATATATATATATATATATATATATATATATATATATATATATATACAAATATATATATATATATCATATATATATGTATATTAAATATATATATATATACATATATAATATATATATATATACATATGTACATATATATATATATATATATATATATATATATACAAATATATATATATTTGTGTGTGTAATACAATGTATATACCATATTAAATTTAAAAAGTTAAAAAATAACACCAATAGAAGCGACAATATCCATATTTTTACCTTAAAAACATGCAAATAAAATATAATAACAGTATTGGCAAATTAAACTCATAAATTAGTCTTTTCATTGAAATACTGTAGCACCACACATGAGAAGATAACTACCGGTAGTGATAATAACAGGGGTAATAATATTCATGATTTTTTATTGAAAATTTGTAGGCACTTTACTTGGTCTTTTGCATTGACAAGCACTGCAAAACCATGGAGTATTTACATTATATGGAAATTCACATCTGTTATGGTACCACTTGCGACATCTGTCACAGTCTATCATCTATGACTATGTGTGACTTCTGTTTTTGACTGAGCGAATACTCGTAGAGTTAATGAGTAAGGCCTAACATTTTAATTTATTTCTTTATAAATACAAGAAATACCATTCGATATTACATTTAGAATTGTTAGTACAACACAATAATAAAAGTCTCCAATATTTACGATCAGATGCGCAAACAACAACAAAGCTCGTAAAAAATGGAGCGTACCGATCGGTGGCATCTTTGTGAATGTGGTCTGCTGTTTCCGCGCGGTCTGCCAATTGTGGCCCGCCTTTTAGTATGTCCCCATATACTCAATCATTGAGTCTGTATCTGTATCTGTAACTGGCAAAATGTCCTAGGGACACATCACACCAGTGCGCATGGTGGGTCGTCTGACTTAATTGTTAAAATGTTGGATTAAATTATTTTGAAACGAGTTTAGTGATTTACTTGAGACAGTGTTTGGGGGGGGAGAGAATTCCATTCTTTAATTGTTGTTGGGAAGAAGCTGTTTCCAAATATGTTTGCAGAGTATCTAATTTGCAAGAATTTATAACTGACTGTCATGTTTACGTGAGTATCTAGTGTTGTGTTGGATATAGTGATCTAGCGGGATATCTATAAGGTTATGTTCCATTTTGTATATTATGCTAAGTCTTTTAATTTTTCTTCTTGTTTGGAAGGTGTCCCACTGGAGGTCTTTAAGAAGTTGGGTTACTGTTCCTGGTTCTCTAGAATAGTTTTGTGTAAAAAATCTGGCAGCTTGTCTTTGGATTCTTTCTAAGGTTTTAATATGTTTTAGGCAGTGTGGAGTCCATGATTTCTCCTAATGACTCCTAGAGTCTGTTGTGCTTTCCTAGCGACTGTGTTGCATTGTGCTGTCCAATTTAATGTATTTGATATTTGTACACCAAGATAACAATGTGATTGAACAGATTTACGTTGTTGGCCACAGAAGGTGTAAATATTTGGTGTCGGTTTTCTTGAGGCTAATGTCATTGTGAAGCATTTGGTGGGATTGAATTTCATAAGCCAGGTGTTTTGCCATTCCTCATGTTTGATTAGATCATTTTGGAGGAGAAAAATGTCATTGTCTGATTTAACTGGTTGATATAGTAGGCAGTCATCTGCAAAAAGGCGAACCTTTGAAGTGAGATTGTTGGGTAGGTCATTTATGTAAAGTAAGAAAAGTAGGGGCCCCAGTACGGTTCCCTGTGGTACCCCTGAGGTGAATTGAATTGGTTTGGATGCTGATCCATTTATTACAAACTGTTGAGTTCTTTCTGCAAGGAAGCTTTCTATCTATGACGATATTGGGCCTGTGATGCCATAGTATTTTACTTTATGGATTGGTCTTTTATGTGGAACTTTGTCGAATGCTTTAGTGAAGTTTAGAATGGCAATGTCTACAGATTTCTTTTCATCTAGATATTTGCTTATGTCATGGACAGTTTGAATTAATTGAGTTTCTGTTGATCTTTTTGCATGAAAACCATGTTGGTTGTCAGTTAAGATCTGATGTTGTTCAAGGTGTTTCATGATGTGGCTATGAATTACCCTGGTATGTGTTCAAGAAGTTTAGAAATCACAGGTGTTAAGGATATTAGTCTGTAGTTTCTGCCCTGTTGCCTTTCTTGAAAATTGCTGTTATGTTTGCTTCGTTCCAGGCTTTGGAGACTTGACCAGAATCAACTGATGATTGGAAGATATCATGTATTATTGGTGTTAGGTGGGAGGCATATCTGTTTAGAAACCATGGTGGAATACTATCTGGTCCTTGCGATTTAGAGGTGTTAATTTTTGATAGTTGGTCATGTACTCCTTTAAGTGAAATTGTTAGTTTGGGTATTTTTCCATGTGGGTTTTTGTTCAGATTTGGCAACCTGGAATTTCCTTCATGTGTGAAGACACTTTTGAACTGATTGCCTAAGGCTTCTGGTTTTTGTTTGTCATCGCTAATTATGTTTCCCGCAATGTTGAGGTCCCCAATACCCTGGTTATCTTGTCTAAGTTTGGACCCCCATTGGACCGATACTCAGTACTGGGGAAAATAACCGTTAAATTATGACACTCAGAAAGGAGTGGTATTTTGTTTTTCTGAGAGGAGTTATATCCTGGATTCTCGTGTTACACACCACTCCTCACATGGCTGATAAATAAACACTCCAAGTGTCACAAGTATTCCAGTGAGTTTTTTCCGAGTGGGTTATATCCTGGTTGCTTCAACATTCGAGAGGACAGAGGCCAAAAGTAGTGTTTGCTAAGCCTAAGGGAGTTCATTTGCCAATGTCCAGAGTCCAACGCATTCCTCTTGTCTCCAATCCCAGGTACTGTGCATACAGTGATTGAGCCAGTGGTAAAATGATGTGAAAAGATCAATAGGGTTATAGGATTATAACGTTTCAAATCCAGAAGCTCAGATTCAAAAGGATATCTGTTTCAAATATGCAATAGCTTTTAGGCCTATATCATATTGAATATATTGTTCATGCCTCCAAGAATGGTTTATTGTAGTATGATTTCACTTACTTTGGAGCATAATAGTCAATGATGAGTACAACATTTCAACCCGTCAGCTACGGGCCTTGTTCATGCATGTATATACTGGTGTCACGTGTGTTGGCTTAGATTTCGGCAGCATTTTTGGTGGCCATGGAAGTCATCACAGAGAGACAACAAGAAGATGACACCCTAACCAGCTGCACGAAAATGAAAATCCCACAGATAGTTGAGCTCCTCGACTTCTGTCTGAATATGACCTATTTCATATATGACGGGGCATACTATACTGGGTCAGCAAACACATGGTGCAGTTATGGGATCACCTATATATAATTGCTACATGTAACAATTTGAGAAAGTAGCCATCTCTACAGCACTGCACCCCCATCATTGTGGCTACGCGATATGAATGACACATTCACCATACTTCACGATTACGACGTGGAAGAGTTCACTGAACACATAAACATCATCGATCCACACATAAAATTTACCATCGAAACTGAGAAAGACAACAAACTTCCCTTCCTGGATCTACCCCGGGTATGCACCCATATTCTGGATGATGAATTGACAAAGATAACTATTTACTGGAAGCCGACACACACGGACCAGTACCTCAACTTCAAGTCACATCACCCTCTAACCAACAAATGTTCAGTTGTATGCACCCTCGATCACCAACAGGGCAAAGCAGTATGTCACCACAGCTGAAGACAAGAAATCAGAACTGTCACATGTCCACAATGCCCTGAGAGCCAATGGATACCCAAAGTGGGCGCTTGCACCTCCACCTTCCAGTGCAAAAAGACCAGATATCAGATAGGCCAAACACAAAAGTGTTGTACTTTCTTACAAGTGCAGCAAATAACAAGTATAACATGTGTAACTGGCAGGGTTACTGATGGGAATAAATTATTAATTATTTCATTAAAACTTAACTAACCTTTTGTCCCTTTTTTACTTAATTATGCTAAGTCAATAAACCCCATTAGTGTCTGTAGGCGTGTCTATAGGCTGGCAGAGCCTAAGAGTCACTTTCCCTTGTGTACTGTGTGGTGTCATGTCATATCCTGTTACTACCGGTGAGTAAGTATTGCACAATGACAGAGAGGATGCAGATGACGGATTGCATTCCTAGAAAAACCATGGACAAGATGTAATTCCTGTATAAAAGAAACATGTTTTGGGCAATCTCTTCAGGCCCTTGTCAGATGCAAGCAAAAGACATCACAGACGTGAAGCTACTAGTTGACTACAGTACTACTAGTTGACTACAGTACTACTAGTTGACTACTGTACTACTAGTTGACTACAGTACTACTAGTTGACTACTGTACTACTAGTTGACTACTGTACTACTAGTTGACTACAGTACTACTAGTTGACTACTGTATTACTAGTTGACTACTGTACTACTAGTTGACTATAGTACTACTAGTTGACTACTGTACTACTAGTTGACTACTGTACTACTAGTTGACTACTGTACTACTAGTTGACTACTGTACTACTAGTTGACTACTGAACTACTAGTTGACTACAGTACTACTAGTTGACTACTGTACTACTAGTTGACTACTGTACTACTAGTTGACTACTGTACTACTAGTTGACTACTGTACTACTAGTTGACTACTGTACTACTAGTTGACTACTGTACTACTAGTTGACTACTGTACTACTAGTTGACTACTGTACTACTAGTTGACTACTGTACTACTAGTTGACTACTGTACTACTAGTTGACTACAGTACTACTAGTTGACTACTGTACTACTAGTTGACTACTGTACTACTAGTTGACTACAGTACTACTAGTTGACTACTGTACTACTAGTTGACTACTGTACTACTAGTTGACTACTGTACTACTAGTTGACTACTGTACTACTAGTTGAATACTGTACTACTAGTTGAATACTGTACTTGTACTGAGCCTGTGTGCAGCTGCAGAAGTTACTGCATTTATTAGTTGGTATTTTTGTTATATTTTGTATCATAGAACACCAAAATAACCGATACACTCGTTATATGTGTTCTGTCTTCATTGACAAATCCCCCGTTTACACATGTAAAATGTCAGTTATTCATTATATTACAGCATTAATCATATGTTGGTTTAACTTTAAAGTGTTGTCTAGGCTGTGATTTTTGTGTGTGACTATTATCTGGGACTTTTTCCTCTGACTTTAGTATCTACATTCATGCAATCAATGCTCAACTTGGCCTGATCAATAAGTGCAATCAATACACTACTTGGCCTGGATAATAAGTGCAGTCAATGCTCTACTTGACCTGATCAATAAGTGCAATCAATGCTCTACTTGGCCTGATCAATAAGTGCAGTCAGTACACTGCTTGGCCTGATTAATAAGTGCAATCAGTTCACTACTTGGCCTGATTAATAAGTGCAGTCAATGCTCTACTTGGCCTGATCAATAAGTGTAATCAATGCACTACTTGGCCTGATTAATAAGTGCAGTCAATGCTCTACTTGGCCTGATCAATAAGTGCAATCAATACACTACTTGGCCTGGTTAATAAATGCAATCAATACACTACTTGGCCTGGTTAATAAGTGCAGTCAATGCTCTACTTGGCCTGATCAATAAGAGTAATCAATGCACTACTTGACCTGATCAATAAGTGTAATCAATGCTCTACTTGACCTGATCAATAAGTGTAATCAATGCTCTATTAGACCTGACCAATATGTGTAATCAATGCTCTACTTGGCCTGATCAATAAGTGTAATCAATGCACTACTTGACCTGATCAATAAGTGTAATCAATGCACTACTTGACCTGATCAATAAGTGTAATCAATGCACTACTTGGCCTGGTTAATAAGTGCAGTCAATGCTCTACTAGACCTGATCAATAAGTGTAATCAATGCTCTACTTGACCTGATCAATAAGTGTAATCAATGCACTACTTGACCTGATCAATAAGTGTAATCAATGCTCTACTTGACCTGATCAATAAGTGTAATCAATGCACTACTTGACCTGATCAATAAGTGTAATTAATGCACTACTTGACCTGATCAATAAGTGTAATCAATGCACTACTTGACCTGATCAATAAGTGTAATTAATGCACTACTTGACCTGATCAATAAGTGCAATCAATACACTACTTGGCCTGGTTAATAAGTGCAGTCAATGCTCTACTTGACCTGATTAATAAGTGTAATCAATGCACTGCTTGACCTGATCAATAAGTGTAATCAATGCTCTACTTGGCCTGATCAATAAGTGTAATCAATGCACTACTTGACCTGATCAGTAAGTGTAATCAATGCACTACTTGACCTGATCAATAAGTGTAATCAATGCACTACTTGACCTGATCAATAAGTGTAATCAATGCACTACTTGGCCTGGTTAATAAGTGCAGTCAATGCTCTACTTGACCTGATCAATAAGTGCAATCAATGATCTACTTGGCCTGATCAATAAGTGCAGTCAGTACACTACTTGGCCTGATTAATAAGTGCAATCAGTACACTACTTGGCCTGATTAATAAGTGCAGTCAATGCTCTACTTGGCCTGATCAATAAGTGTAATCAATGCACTACTTGGCCTGATTAATAAGTGCAGTCAATGCTCTACTTGGCCTGATCAATAAGTGCAATCAATACACTACTTGGCCTGGTTAATAAGTGCAATCAATACACTACTTGGCCTGGTTAATAAGTGCAGTCAATGCTCTACTTGGCCTGATCAGTAAGTGTAATCAATGCACTACTTGACCTGATCAATAAGTGTAATCAATGCTCTACTTGACCTGATCAATAAGTGTAATCAATGCTCTATTAGACCTGATCAATATGTGTAATCAATGCTCTACTTGGCCTGATCAATATGTGTAATCAATGCTCTACTTGGCCTGATCAATAAGTGTAATCAATGCACTACTTGACCTGATCAATAAGTGTAATCAATGCACTACTTTACAATATTTGGGCTGGTAACTTTTTTTGGGGGGCCAGTAACTTTTCAAATCTACTGGCCAGTGGATACAAAAGCTTAATGTCACGGCCTGTGGGGTCATGTCCTGGATTCAGTATGTCATGATTCTTTGAAAATGTGTGTCACACTTATGCATGTATATAATTATATGTTTTATTGTAGACATTGTATTTATAAATGTATACATTGTACACTTTTCCTTGTTCTTCTAGATTTAGCCATGGCCAGGTCGAGTTTATCTCGACAGTTACTGGCGTTGATAAAGAGGAATATTCTCATAAAATCCAGGAACAAAGGACAAGTTGCAGGGGTAGGTATCCATTCTAGATCTGTCTCATTAGCCACTGGCAGGTCTAACAAAATTTTGTCTAATACGACAATAATTATTCATCTACCCCGAGGGGTACTACGACATTTGGTCGATTGATACAATTCATCTACCGGGTATTACGAGGAAGAGATAATTTATTCTATATGTTGGTGTTTCTAAAACTGGACTGGAATCACTGGATGCTACCAGATGTTAGGGGGATATTTCAACCCACGATAGGTTTGCCTTTGGCCATACCAATGAATCAACCAGTAAGCCACGACAGTCTTCTTTGGACTGTGTGTAACTGCCGAACTGTCTAGCGTTTTTTTGTCAAATGTTCCTTTTTGCGACCTAAGGTGCAGAAAAAATTGAAAGACAAAACTTCTAGCTAGTACTATTGTAAGCAATATGCAACTATTTTTAATTGCATATTTTCCTTGACAAATTATTAAATGTTCCATGAATTATTATATGTTTCAATATTATTTTTATTTGTATATTTTCCATGGGAAATTGGTTGCAATAATAATTATAACAACCAGGTAATATTTATTCTGGAAATGAAACATGTTCAGCAGTAATTTATTTGAGCATGCAAATATGGTAGATGAACTGTTGCACTAGACCAAATGTCGTAGTAGATGAACAGCCATCATGAACTGTTGCAGTAGACCGAATGTCGTAGTAGATGAACTCTTGCAGTAGACCGAATGTGGTAGTAGATGAACTCTTGCAGTAGACCAAATGTCGTAGTAGATGAACTCTTGCAGTAAACCAAATGTCGTAGTAGATGAACTCTTGCAGTAGACCGAATGTTGTAGTAGATGAACTCTTGCAGTAGACCGAATGTTGTAGTAGATGAACTCTTGCAGGAGACCAAATGTTGTAGTAGATGAACTGTTGCAGTAGACCAAATGTCGTAGTAGATGAACTCTTGCTGTAGACCAAATGTCATTAGACGAAAAGTGGTAGACTCATGCAACGTGGGATTTATGTTCCATGTAAATTATCAAAATGTGTTTGAAATGTCATATTTTGTGATGAATGTGTTGTTAAGAATTAAGCTCGCACACATGCAGAAACACGGCCTTATTAAGTTGAAAATTATTTAAAATGTTTTATCTTCTGCTGCATTGTCTAAATAGTACAATGCATAAGCCATTTGGCACAGAGTTAATACATCACTGTTTGAAAAACAATTCTTCATAAATAAATATACATATTTGTTCTGCATTTGCTGACTTCTGTTGACAAAATCCAAAACTTGCCCATTGTGTTTGCTTGTGATCTTCACCTAATAATTGTATGGTTGTATTTTTATTTCAGGAAGTTTTCTTTTCAATTTATATGGTTCTTATCTTGGCTATGATAAAATACCTCACATCACCATCAACTGAGGCTGCAATTCCCCACTACCCAACCCGGGCAGTTTCCACAAAGGTGGGAAGTGGTCAGCTGTATGTCAGCCCAAAGACGTCAGCTGTTCGCAACCTTATGGACAACGTCATGACTCGGCTTGACTCGGATGGTCCAATCAAATATGTCCTCTTTGGATCGAGAAATGAATCTGTCAATGCATACAGGAAGAATGCTCCTCACGTGATTGCTGGAATCAACTTTGCTGATGGAAGTTTGAGGACGTTGGTATATACAATTCGAATGAATCAAACCATGGTAGCATCAACAACGTCTCCATGGCCAGGTACTAGCGACATTTTATCAGTGTATTTATGAAATCTAAGTTATACATATTACATAAGGATTATTTTTATGATTAAGGTACATTATTAAAGAATAAACTTTAAGGGCTAAGTTTACTTACAGGTACTCTGTTATAATAAAAATAGATTTAAAAGCAACCACATCATGTTATTGGTCCCAGTTAATACTATCTACCACTACAAAAAATTATTAGAATCAGACTATTTCTGTGGAAACTAATGTCAATAAAGCTATATTGACAATTGGAAAACATCCATCTGTTTCATACATGGATGGCTATAAGATCAGTATAATTGGTTGCATGATGTGAGTGCATATTTTCTGTGAGAAATGTCCTCTAAAATGAGAACCAAATTACCACTGTATAGCTAAAAAAAACTTAATAATGTTGCAGTAAGTGGCTATATTTATTAGTTTTATTAGTTTTATTACTTTTATACAAGCACTATACTTCACATGCTGTATAGAGAACTGTTTGAAAATCAGAGTTCCGTCAGAATCTGTTCTGAAATTATGGATTTGTGCTCATCAATCCTTATAAATTACATCCAGCAGTGATTCAGTGTGTCATTTGCTGCCAGTCAAGAGACATGGGCCCTACAAGAAGCATGGGCCCTACACGAGACGAGTGCACTACAAGAGACATGGGCACTACAAACTTATAAAATGCTGTGTACATTTCATAATTGGCAGGAACATCTCAGTGACCATGTATATTAGAAAATTGTAATAAATCTACTTGAACAGTTTTGTTACATAAATTACTTACCTATTGCAGAGTGTAGGCGACAAACAAAATGTGACATTGACCTGGCAGATACTAGGAATCAAATTCATTTATATTAAAAAAGTTACGTATCAAAGTTGCGTTATTGTATTTCATTTTATGAGGTCCCTGACACTCTGGTACGAAGAGTTTTCAAAGTATCACTAATATCAGGAGTGTTTACTCATATTTACATGAGACAGTTGTGTGGTTTAAATGCCCCAGACATTGAAGAGGAAGTAGACAGAACTGGTGGCAGGATGAGTCTGTTGTAGACATGTGTCGAGGGAAAAGACAGAACTGTATGGCTGACCGCTACCTCACTCATGGCTTCATCGCTATACAGATGGCCATAGACGCGGCACTCATCGAGGTTAGTTCACCTAATGGTCACTCCAGCGGTCAGTCTTTTGTTACTGATGTCATTAACCCGGTAAAGGTACATTTTTAACATTGCATCAACCGTTGTGTCAACTCAGTGAACTTGTCACCACCTGGTAGGGCTAGTCACCATGTGGTAGGGTGGTAGGACGGGTCACCACCTGGTAGGGAGGGTCACCACCTGGTAGGGCGGGTCACCACCTGGTAGGGAGGGTCACCACCTGGTAGGATGGGTCACCACCTGGTAGGATGGGTCACCACCTGGTAGGGAGGGTCACCACCTGGTAGGGAGGGTCACCACCTGGTAGGATGGGTCACCACCTGGTAGGGAGGGTCACCACCTGGTAGGGAGGGTCACCACCTGGTAGGATGGGTCACCACCTGGTAGGGAGGGTCACCACCTGGTAGGGAGGGTCACCACCTGGTAGGATGGGTCACCACCTGGTAGGATGGGTCACCACCTGGTAGGAGGGTCACCACCTGGTAGGATGGGTCACCACCTGGTAGGATGGGTCACCACCTGGTATAGGATGGGTCACCACCTGGTAGGGAGGGTCACCACCTGGTAGGGGGTCACCACCTTAGGGTCACCACCTGGTAGGATGGGTCACCACCTGGTAGGATGGGTCACCACCTGGTAGGGAGGGTCACCACCTGGTAGGGCGGGTCACCACCTGGTAGGGCTAGTCACCATGTGGTAGGTGGTAGGACGGGTCACCACCTGGTAGGGTGGGTCACCACCTGGTAGGGAGGGTCACCACCTGGTAGGGGGTCACCACCTGGTAGGATGGGTCACCACCTGGTAGGGAGGGTCACCACCTGGTAGGATGGGTCACCACCTGGTAGGATGGGTCACCACCTGGTAGGATGGGTCACCACCTGGTAGGATGGGTCACCACCTGGTAGGATGGGTCACCACCTGGTAGGGTGGGTCACCACCTGGTAGGGAGGGTCACCACCTGGTAGGATGGGTCACCACCTGGTAGGGAGGGTCACCACCTGGTAGGATGGGTCACCACCTGGTAGGTGGGTCACCACCTGGTAGGGAGGGTCACCACCTGGTAGGGAGGGTCACCACCTGGTAGGGAGGGTCACCACCTGGTAGGATGGGTCACCACCTGGTAGGGTGGGTCACCACCTGGTAGGTTGGGTCACCACCTGGTAGGATGGGTCACCACCTGGTAGGGAGGGTCACCACCTGGTAGGGCGGGTCACCACCTGGTAGGATGGGTCACCACCTGGTAGGATGGGTCACCACCTGGTAGGATGGGTCACCACCTGGTAGGGAGGGTCACCACCTGGTAGGGCGGGTCACCACCTGGTAGGATGGGTCACCACCTGGTAGGATGGGTCACCACCTGGTAGGATGGGTCACCACCTGGTAGGATGGGTCACCACCTGGTAGGAGGGTCACCACCTGGTAGGACGGGTCACCACCTGGTAGGATGGGTCACCACCTGGTAGGATGGGTCACCACCTGGTAGGATGGGTCACCACCTGGTAGGATGGGTCACCACCTGGTAGGATGGGTCACCACCTGGTAGGGATGGGTCACCACCTGGTAGGACGGGTCACCACCTGGTAGGACGGGTCACCACCTGGTAGGATGGGTCACCACCTGGTAGGGAGGGTCACCACCTGGTAGGACAGGTCACCACCTGGTAGGGTGGGTCACCACCTGGTAGGGTGGGTCACCACCTGGTAGGGGGTCACCACCTGGTAGGGCGGGTCACCACCTGGTAGGGAGGGTCACCACCTGGTAGGGGGGTCACCACCTGGTAGGACGGGTCACCACCTGGTAGGGTGGGTCACCACCTGGTAGGGCGGGTCACCACCTGGTAGGTGGGTCACCACCTGGTAGGGCGGGTCACCACCTGGTAGGGCGGGTCACCACCTGGTAGGGCGGGTCACCACCTGGTAGGGCGGGTCACCACCTGGTAGGTGGGTCACCACCTGGTAGGGCGGGTCACCACCTGGTAGGTGGGTCACCACCTGGTAGGGCGGGTCACCACCTGGTAGGGGGTCACCACCTGGTAGGTTGGGTCACCACCTGGTAGGTTGGGTCACCACCTGGTAGGTGGGTCACCACCTGGTAGGTTGGGTCACCACCTGGTAGGGCGGGTCACCACCTGGTAGGTTGGGTCACCACCTGGTAGGTTGGGTCACCACCTGGTAGGTTGGGTCACCACCTGGTAGGTTGGGTCACCATCTGGTAGGTTGGGTCACCACCTGGTAGGGCGGGTCACCACCTGGTAGGGCGGGTCACCACCTGGTAGGACGGGTCACCACCTGGTAGGACAGGTCACCACCTCGTAGGATGGGTCACCACCTTGTAGGATGGGTCACCACCTGGTAGGACGGGTCACCACCTGGTAGGGAGGGTCACCACCTGGTAGGGTGGGTCACCACCTGGTAGGACGGGTCACCACCTGGTAGGACAGGTCACCACCTCGTAGGATGGGTCACCACCTTGTAGGATGGGTCACCACCTGGTAGGACAGGTCACCACCTTGTAGGACAGGTCACCACCTCGTAGGATGGGTCACCACCTTGTAGAACGGGTCACCACCTGGTTGGGCGGGTCACCACCTGGTAGGGAGGGTCACCATCTGGTAGGGTGGGTCACCACCTGGTAGGGAGGGTCACCACCTGGTAGGGAGGGTCACCATCTGGTAGGGAGGGTCACCTCCTGGTAGGGAGGGTCACCACCTGGTAGGGCAGGTCACCACTTGGTAGGGCGGGTCACCACCTGGTAGGGTGGGTCACCACCTGGTAAGGTGGGTCACCATCTGGTAGGGTGGGTCACCACCTGGTAGGGTGGGTCACCACCTGGTAGGACGGCTCACCACTAACACCAACTCTAATCATGCTGTGAGCCTGTGAAGACTAATCTTAATTTCTTACACACATGCTTTACTTGATAATATAATAAGTCTGTAGACTGATGGTTGGTTATACTTACACAGCTGAGTAAAATGAAAGAATTTAGAATGAAAGTGTCAAAACAGCAGCCAAAGGTTTGACACCAGGTACAGCTGATTCAAAATCTGTTGTATCACTTAGATGCTGTGCTCAGCTTCATTGGTCCACAGTGGCCTAGTGTGGGTCCTTTCAAGGTGAAATCACTGTTACTTGACCTGTACCTAACAAGATGACATCACTGTTACCCGACCTGTACCTGACAAGATGACATGACTGTTACTTGACCTGTACCTAACAAGATGACATCACTGTTACCCGACCTGTACCTGACAAGATGACATCACTGTTACCCGACCTGTACCTGACAAGATGACATCACTGTTACCCGACCTGTACCTGACAAGATGACATCACTGTTACCCGACCTGTACCTGACAAGATGACATCACTGTTACCCGACCTGTACCTGACAAGATGACATCACTGTTACCCGACCTGTACCTGACAAGATGACATCACTGTTACCCGACCTGTACCTGACAAGATGACATCACTGTTACCCGACCTGTACCTGACAAGATGACATCACTGTTACCCGACCTGTACCTGACAAGATGACATCACTGTTACCCGACCTGTACCTGACAAGATGACATCACTGTTACCCGACCTGTACCTGACAAGATGACATCACTGTTACCCGACCTGTACCTGACAAGATGACATCACTGTTACCCGACCTGTACCTGACAAGATGACATCACTGTTACCCGACCTGTACCTGACAAGATGACATCACTGTTTCCCGACCTGTACCTGACAAGATGACATCACTGTTACCCGACCTGTACCTGACAAGATGACATCACTGTTACCCGACCTGTACCTGACAAGATGACATCACTGTTACCCGACCTGTACCTGACAAGATGACATCACTGTTACCCGACCTGTACCTGACAAGATGACATCACTGTTACCCGACCTGTACCTGACAAGATGACATCACTGTTACCCGACCTGTACCTGACAAGATGACATCACTGTTACCCGACCTGTACCTGACAAGATGACATCACTGTTACCCGACCTGTACCTGACAAGATGACATCACTGTTACCCGACCTGTACCTGACAAGATGACATCACTGTTACCCGACCTGTACCTGACAAGATGACATCACTGTTACCCGACCTGTACCTGACAAGATGACATCACTGTTACCCGACCTGTACCTGACAAGATGACATCACTGTTACCCGACCTGTACCTGACAAGATGACATCACTGTTACCCGACCTGTACCTGACAAGATGACATCACTGTTACCCGACCTGTACCTGACAAGATGACATCACTGTTACCCGACCTGTACCTGACAAGATGACATCACTGTTACCCGACCTGTACCTGACAAGATGACATCACTGTTACCCGACCTGTACCTGACAAGATGACATCACTGTTACCCGACCTGTACCTGACAAGATGACATCACTGTTACCCGCCCTGTACCTGACAAGATGACATCACTGTTACCCGCCCTGTACCTGACAAGATGACATCACTGTTACCTGACCTGTACCTAACAAGATGACATCACTGTTACCTGACCTGTACCTAACAAGATGACATCACTGTTACCTGACCTGTACCTGACAAGATGACATCACTGTTACCTGACCTGTACCTGACAAGATGACATCACTGTTACTTGACCTGTACCTGACAAGATGACATCACTGTTACCTGACCTGTACCTGACAAGATGACATCACTGTTACCTGACCTGTACCTGACAAGATGACATCACTGTTACCTGACCTGTACCTGACAAGATGACATCACTGTTACCTGACCTGTACCTGACAAGATGACATCACCGTTACCCGACCTGTATCTGGCAAGATGACATCACTGTTACCTGACCTGTACCTGGCAAGATGACATCACTGTTACCTGACCTGTACCTGGCAAGATGACATCTCTGTTACTTGACCTGTATCTGGCAAGATGACATCACTGTTACCTGACCTGTACCTGACAAGATGACATCTCTGTTACTTGACCTGTATCTGGCAAGATGACATCTCTGTTACTTGACCTGTACCTGACAAGATGACATCACTGTTACTTGACCTGTATCTGGCAAGATGACATCACTGTTACCTGGCCTGTATCCGCGAGTGACCCGGCTACTTTGTTGTTATGCAGCTAAAGACAGGAGGAGTGGACAATGTGACTGGTCAACTTGTGGTGTCCACCCAGAAATTCCCAAAGGGAGCATGGACGTCCGATTTCAAGTTAATTCAGATGTTTGCAGCCTTGTACTTTGTGCTTGCATTCACGCCACTCGTCAGCTACCTGACGGTGAGCGTGGTGGCCGAGAAGGAAAAGAAGATCAAAGAGAGTCTCCGCATGGTCGGCATGAGAGACTCCGCCTACTGGTGAGTAAAAGAACTCCGTCTTATATTGACGATTCGTGTTTGTTGATATTGAACACATCACATATTCCTGTTTGATGTAATTTAATATATCAACTTACTACAGTTGTACTGTTGCCACTCTGGAATTGCAGCCACCTTACGAGTAAGGTCGCACTAAGACAGTCCCGTATTATTTTCGTAGTAATAGTGTGTATGAGATGAGCCGTACTAATATAACCAATACACCGTTGAGGTCACTTTGACCCAAACCCAGTGAGTTTTTTCAGTGTGCATGAAAGTTGTCAATTTATATTGTTACAAAATATTATGTACATGACAGTAAAATCTGTAATTCTTGTGTGGATGGACAGTTTACAACTTTACGTAGCTTTGAACAATCACAGAAAGTGTGTACAGCCCTGTATAGTGTTTAGTGCTAACTGTTCCATGTACACTGTATGTATACTTCAGTATGACACTGCCACCTGTTTGAATGTGCTGCCGTCAAGCACACCCTGTCAAACTACACGGACTTGACAGCATGGTTTCTGATGTCTTCATGAAGACAGTCAGCTACAGCTGCTTATGAACTACATATCCCTTCTGGAGGAAGGATATGTTTCTTAGTCTCTGTATACATGTCTGTTTTGTAGGTTATCGGTGTATGATCATTACAGTGTGTTTCAATGATTATCTGCACCTGTCTTACAGGCTGTCAGAATATGTTTGTTGGTCTGTATGTATGTGCCTTCTTACTGGTTGTCAGTCTTGTTTAGTAGCCTGAGTCTGTGTGTCTCTCTTGTACTAGGTTGTCAGGGTGGCTTTGTTAGCCTGAGTCTGTGTCTGTCTTGTAGGTTGTCAGGGTGTCTTTGTTAGCCTGAGTCTGTGTCTGTCTTGTAGGTTGTCAGGGTGTCTTTGTTAGCCTGAATCGGTGTCTGTCTTGTAGGTTGTCAGGGTGTCTTTGTTAGCCTGAGTCTGTGTCTGTCTTGTAGGTTGTCAGGGTGTCTTTGTTAGCCTGAGTCTGTGTGTCTGTCTTGTAGGTTGTCAGGGTGTCTTTGTTAGCCTGAGTCTGTGTGTCTATCTTGTAGGTTGTCAGGGTGTCTTTGTTAGCCTGAGTCTTTTGTCTGTCTTGTAGGTTGCCAGGGTGGCTTTGTTAGCCTGAATCTTGTGTCTGTCTTGTAGGTTGTCAGGGTGTCTTTGTTAGCCTGATCGGTTCTGTCTTGTAGGTTGTCAGGGTGTCTTTGTTAGCCTGAGTCTGTGTCTGTCTTGTAGGTTGTCAGGGTGTCTTTGTTAGCCTGAGTCTGTGTGTCTTCTTGTAGGTTGTCAGGGTGTCTTTGTTAGCCTGAGTCTGTGTCTGTCTTGTAGGTTGTCAGGGTGTCTTTGTTAGCCTGAGTCTGTGTCTGTCTTGTAGGTTGTCAGGGTGTCTTTGTTAGCCTGAGTCTGGTGTCTGTCTTGTAGGTTGTCAGGGTGTCTTTGTTAGCCTGAGTCTGTGTCTGTCTTTGTAGGTTGTCAGGGTGTCTTTGTTAGCCTGAGTCTGTGTCTGTCTTGTAGGTTGCCAGGGTGTCTTTGTTAGCCTGAGTCTGTGTCTGTCTTGTAGGTTGCCAGGGTGTCTTTGTTAGCCTGAGTCTGGGTGTCTGTCTTGTAGGTTGCCAGGGTGTCTTTGTTAGCCTGAGTCTGTGTCTGTCTTGTAGGTTGTCAGGGTGTCTTTGTTAGCCTGAGTCTTGTGTCTGTCTTGTAGGTTGTCAGGGTGTCTTTGTTAGCCTGAGTCTCTGTGTCTGTCTTGTAGGTTGTCAGGGTGTCTTTGTTAGCCTGAGTCTGTGTGTCTGTCTTGTAGGTTGTCAGGGTGTCTTTGTTAGCCTGAGTCTCTGTGTCTGTCTTGTAGGTTGTCAGGGTGTCTTTGTTAGCCTGAGTCTGTGTGTCTGTCTTGTAGGTTGTCAGGGTGTCTTTGTTAGCCTGAGTCTGGTGTCTGTCTTGTAGGTTGTCAGGGTGTCTTTGTTAGCCTGAGTCTGTGTGTCTGTCTTGTAGGTTGTCAGGGTGTCTTTGTTAGCCTGAGTCTGTGTCTGTCTTGTAGGTTGTCAGGGTGTCTTTGTTAGCCTGAGTCTGTGTCTGTCTTGTAGGTTGTCAGGGTGTCTTTGTTAGCCTGAGTCTGTGTCTGTCTTGTAGGTTGTCAGGGTGTCTTTGTTAGCCTGAGTCTTGTGTCTGTCTTGTAGGTTGCCAGGGTGTCTTTGTTAGCCTGAGTCTGGGTGTCTGTCTTGTAGGTTGCCAGGGTGTCTTTGTTAGCCTGAGTCTGTGTCTGTCTTGTAGGTTGTCAGGGTGTCTTTGTTAGCCTGAGTCTGTGTCTGTCTTGTAGGTTGTCCAGGGTGTCTTTGTTAGCCTGAGTCTTGTGTCTGTCTTGTAGGTTGTCAGGGTGTCTTTGTTAGCCTGAGTCTGGTGTCTGTCTTGTAGGTTGTCAGGGTGTCTTTGTTAGCCTGAGTCTGTGTCTGTCTTGTAGGTTGTCAGGGTGTCTTTGTTAGCCTGAGTCTGTGTGTCTGTCTTGTAGGTTGCCAGGGTGTCTTTGTTAGCCTGAGTCTGTGTCTGTCTTGTAGGTTGCCAGGGTGTCTTTGTTAGCCTGAGTCTGTGTGTCTGTCTTGTAGGTTGTCAGGGTGTCTTTGTTAGCCTGAGTCTGTGTCTGTCTTGTAGGTTGCCAGGGTGGCTTTGTTAGCCTGAGTCTATGTGTCTGTCTTGTAGGTTGTCAGGGTGTCTTTGTTAGCCTGAGTCTGTGTGTCTGTCTTGTAGGTTGTCAGGGTGTCTTTGTTAGCCTGAGTCTCTGTGTCTGTCTTGTAGGTTGTCAGGGTGTCTTTGTTAGCCTGAGTCTGTGTGTCTGTCTTGTAGGTTGTCAGGGTGTCTTTGTTAGCCTGAGTCTCTGTGTCTATCTTGTAGGTTGTCAGGGTGTCTTTGTTAGCCTGAGTCTGTGTGTCTGTCTTGTAGGTTGTCAGGGTGTCTTTGTTAGCCTGAATCGGTGTCTGTCTTGTAGGTTGTCAGGGTGTCTTTGTTAGCCTGAGTCTGTGTCTGTCTTGTAGGTTGTCAGGGTGTCTTTGTTAGCCTGAGTCTGTGTCTGTCTTGTAGGTTGTCAGGGTGTCTTTGTTAGCCTGAGTCTGTGTGTCTGTCTTGTAGGTTGCCAGGGTGTCTTTGTTAGCCTGAGTCTGTGTCTGTCTTGTAGGTTGCCAGGGTGTCTTTGTTAGCCTGAGTCTGTGTCTGTCTTGTAGGTTGTCAGGGTGTCTTTGTTAGCCTGAGTCTGTGTCTGTCTTGTAGGTTGCCAGGGTGGCTTTGTTAGCCTGAGTCTATGTGTCTGTCTTGTAGGTTGTCAGGGTGTCTTTGTTAGCCTGAGTCTGTGTGTCTGTCTTGTAGGTTGTCAGGGTGTCTTTGTTAGCCTGAGTCTCTGTGTCTGTCTTGTAGGTTGTCAGGGTGTCTTTGTTAGCCTGAGTCTGTGTGTCTGTCTTGTAGGTTGTCAGGGTGTCTTTGTTAGCCTGAGTCTCTGTGTCTATCTTGTAGGTTGTCAGGGTGTCTTTGTTAGCCTGAGTCTGTGTCTGTCTTGTAGGTTGCCAGGGTGTCTTTGTTAGCCTGAGTCTATGTGTCTGTCTTGTAGGTTGTCAGGGTGTCTTTGTTAGCCTGAGTCTGTGTCTGTCTTGTAGGTTGTCAGGTGTGTCTTTAGGTTAGCCTGAGTCTGTGTCTGTCTTGTAGGTTGTCAGGGTGTCTTTGTTAGCCTGAGTCTGTGTGTCTGTCTTGTAGGTTGTCAGGGTGTCTTTGTTAGCCTGAGTCTGTGTGTTGCTTGTAGGTTGTCAGGGTGTCTTTGTTAGCCTGAATCGGTGTCTGTCTTGTAGGTTGTCAGGGTGTCTTTGTTAGCCTGAGTCTGTGTCTGTCTTGTAGGTTGTCAGGGTGTCTTTGTTAGCCTGAGTCTGTGTCTGTCTTGTAGGTTGTCAGGGTGTCTTTGTTAGCCTGAGTCTGTGTGTCTGTCTTGTAGGTTGTCAGGGTGTCTTTGTTAGCTCTGTGTCTGCTGATGCCAGTGTCTGTTAGCCTGAGTCTGTCTGTCTGTAGTTGTCAGGGTGTCTTTGTTAGCCTGAGTCTGTGTCTGTCTTGTAGGTTGCCAGGGTGGCTTTGTTAGCCTGAGTCTGTGTGTCTGTCTTGTAGGTTGTCAGGGTGTCTTTGTTAGCCTGAGTCTGTGTCTGTCTTGTAGGTTGTCAGGGTGTCTTTGTTAGCCTGAGTCTTGTGTCTGTCTTGTAGGTTGTCAGGGTGTCTTTGTTAGCCTGAGTCTGTGTGTCTGTCTTGTTGGTTGTCAATGTGTCTTTATTAGCCTGTGTCTGTGTGTGTGCCTTGTAGGTTGCCAGGGTGTCTTTGTTAGCCTGAATCGGTGTCTGTCTTGTAGGTTGCCAGGGTGTCTTTGTTAGCCTGAGTCTGTGTCTGTCTTGTAGGTTGTCAGGGTGTCTTTGTTAGCCTGCGTTTCTGTTTCTGTCTTGTAGGTTGTCATGGTGTCTTTGTTAGTCTAAGTACATGAAACTGTCTTTGACTTTGCAGGTTATCATGGGGCACCACCTACTTTGTACTAGTGTTTGTGGTTGTCATTGGGACGGTGTTCATCGCGGCCGTCACGAAGCTCTTCAACACTGCGAGTCTCTTCCTCGTCTTCCTCATGCTTCTGTTCTACGGTCTCTCCATCATCACAATGTCCTTCATGATAACACCCTTCTTCAACAAGGCAAATGTTGCGGGCGTGGTTGCTGCTGTGGCGTCCTTTGTCACCAGTCTTCTGTACCTGGTGATCAGCTTCACTCGCACCAGCGTCCCCCTTAGTTCACCAGTGTCCAGTATACCAGTCGTAGGGCAGGTGTTTCTCTGTCTTCTCTCACCTGTCGCCCTCGCAATGGCTGTTGACCAGGTCAGTGGATATTTAAAGTTACTTGTGACAAACCATAACTTGATGTTGTGGTAACAATCCTAACTGGTATAATAGCGTACTAATTTAGCTTATCATAACAATCCACAACTTGTGTTAATGGTTAGAACCCACAATTTGTTTGGAGGATTTGTTAGCATCCAGCTGGCTAGGAGAAGAATAATGTCGTTTGTTATTCTAGTATCTACAAAGACTATAATCACACTTAAATTTGCATTGTGTTACAAGATAGTTGTAATCATGTCATTTAATAATTGTAACACCACGATATTAAATGGATATTTGTAATAATGGCTGATTTTTGGATGGTAGCTTAAATCCTGTGAGACACAACTTTAACGTGGTCATCGTTCATCAGTGCAATCATTCTACAGGCAAATTGAAACAGTGTATATGATGAAATTGTGACCACACAAAACTGTTCAGTAGCTGTAATGAAAATTGTACTGCACAAGAAAACTCTACAGACTGTAATTAACAAGGTTAATCATAATTTTCATATGACTGAATGATAACTAGAATATGTTGAATCTTTTCCATTTGTTTCAGGGAATTTACTTGGACATCACTTATGGTGGAATGACCTTTGACACATTGGGCATGGGTCAAGTGCCACTGTATGTCCTGATTATCATGCTGCTGGTAGACTTTGTCCTGTACGGGCTGCTGGCTATCTACTTTGACAATGTCATTCCTGGTGAGACTATGTGCACACTGTATCTGTGTGGTCACGTGAGACTTTGTGTGCACACACACTGTATCTGTGTGGTCATGTGAGACTTTGTGTTGACACACACTGTATCTGTGTGGTCATGTGAGACTTTGTGTGGACACACACTGTATCTGTGTAGTCATGTGAGACTTTGTGTGGACACACACTGTATCTGTGTGGTCACGTGAGACTTCGTGTGGACCCACTCTGTATCTGTGTAGTCACGTGAGACTTCGTGTGGACCCACTCTGTATCTGTGTAGTCATGTGAGACTGTGTGGACACACACTGTATCTGTGTGGTCATGTGAGATGTGTGTGGACACACACTGTATCTGTGTAGTCATGTGAGATGTGTGGACACACACTGTATCTGTGTAGTCATGTGAGATGTGTGGGACACACACTGTATCTGTGTAGTCATGTCGAGATGTGTGTGGACACACACTGTATCTGTGTAGTCATGTGAGATGTTGTGTGGACACACACTGTATCTGTGACGTCATGTGAGACTGTGTGTGGACACACACTGTATCTGTGTAGTCATGTGAGATGTTGTGTGGACACACACTGTATCTGTGTAGTCATGTGAGATGTTGTGTGGACACACACTGTATCTGTGTAGTCATGTGAGATGTTGTGTGGACACACACTGTATCTGTGAGTCATGTGAGACTGTGTGGACACACACTGTATCTGTGTAGTCATGTGAGATGTTGTGTGGACACACACTGTATCTGTGTAGTCATGTGAGATGTTGTGTGGACACACACTGTATCTGTGACGTCATGTGAGACTGTGTGGACACACACTGTATCTGTGACGTCATGTGAGACTGTGTGGACACACACTGTATCTGTGGTCATGTGAGACTGTGTGGACACACACTGTATCTGTGTAGTCATGTGAGACTGTGTGGACACACACTGTATCTGTGTAGTCATGTGAGACTTTATGGACACACACTGTATCTGTGTAGTCATGTGAGACTTTGTGTGGACACACACTGTATTTGTGTAGTCATGTGAGATGTTGTGTGGACACGCACTGTATCTGTGTAGTCATGTGAGACTGTGTGGACACACACTATCTGTGACATGTGAGATGTGTGGACACACACTGTATCTGTGTAGTCATGTGCAATGGCATAGTAGTTGGAACATCAGACTGCTTTGAATCCTCTGATTGACATTGTAGAGCTTGGATTCTTTTGTTTACATCACATTGCCTTAGTTCATTCAGTTGCATAAATGAATGAAGTGCTATATCCATGACATAATTGATTGGTACAACATGTTAACTCATGGGGAACGAAACATATGTAAGTTAAATATTTTCTGACTAATGTTAAAGTGTTGTATAAAATGAATATAAAAAAGGTATTCCATAATAAAAATTCCCTGATATATTTTGATGTCAGTTCAGAATGATATTGAGAGCTGATTACTTGAATAAGTCATGTGACTAAACTAAAACTAATTTTGCGACAAAAGAGTGTATTTTTTACTGAATGTTGTATTTCATGATATTGGGAGCTGATTACTTGAATAAGTCATGTGACTGAACTAAAACAAATTTTGTGACAAAAGAATGTATTTTTTACTGAATTTTATATTACATTTAGACACTGTCATATACATTTAATTTAAATTGGAAATTAATACAAACCGAAAGACTGATACTAAAATTTGTTTAGGTGAATATGGCCAGAAGAGGTCGCCTCTGTATTTCCTCCGTCGTGACTATTGGTGTATGGAGAAGCATCAGGGTGAAGCAGCCAGTCTGATCTCCAGCAGAGAAATTGATAACATGGCCCAATCGACACAGGGCCATGACACTGACAGAGATATGGTTGAAGATATTGCACAAGAATTTCTGGGGAAGGAATCCATTAGGTAAGAAGTATGTTGTTGACGTCAATAGACGTTATGTTAGAATACACTATCACATAATCAGGTGTTCAGAATAGGAACTGCTTAGCAGTTATACAGGTCACAAAGATGTTCAAGTGCATTTATATTTTTAAGAATCATTTCATTAAAACGTTTTTAGTGATGGTCAATCACAGTGTAGTTTTACTTAGCACATTATTATTGCAAATGCACTTATAAAATAAATTGAGTTATCCAAATAAATGATAAGTTGTATTTCATTCATCTGCCATTTGTTATCATTTTATTTGTGTTGTAAATAACACAAGTCGGTTTCCAAGAAATAATCTGTTTGATTATATATTTTTTTATTGATGTGTTAAATGGTATATAATAAAATGGTATTTCCATGGAAATGTGATATCAAACAGTGAGTGTATTGTTGCAGGCATCTGTTGTTATCTGAGATGTGTAACTTGCTTGTATCATAGGATGTTTAACCTCTGCAAAGTGTTCACAGATGAAGATAAGAAGGAAGTGGTTGCTGTTGATGGTATGACTTGTTTTCATTGATCGTAGACTAACAAAAATGCATCTCCACTAGATGGTGCTGCCTGTATACATATACAGATGACAGTTTTTAGAAATATTTGTGGATTATATTTAACAACCGTTGATGTAAATAAAATAAAATAAATTAATTCTGCCTGTACATTCCTACATTGCTTCCAGTGGCTCTCCATATAACTTTAAACAGTCATCAAAAACATGATGTGAAAAAACATTTAATATACCTCTAACGCATAATATGTTAAGATTCGCTGGAAATCTCAGTCCGTATATATTTACATTACATCTTTTCCTTTTTCATTTTGATGTGTGCGAACGAAAAAGTTATTTTGAAAAGTTAAGTAAGAAAAACTTTTACAATGTCCTATGTCCAGTATGGCGAATATGTGTTAGAAAAACAAATTATGATATGACATACATATTTTTTTTCACTGCATAAGTACAGCAACTAATAATGATTGCAATGCAACTAATTTTTGCCCTTAAGAAGCTTTGGCTTCCCTTCCACTTTGGCTAGACGGGAAAAGGTGGTAGGTTTGGCTGGACAATTCAGTCTCACTGACAATGTTTTGAAAACAAACTTGCTGAAATGTCATCGGTACTGAAATTAAATTATTGCCGACGCGACAAGTAAGAGGGATTATTGGTCATCATTTCAGCGCCATTGTTTTATGAACGGTTTCGACAAATTCATAAACTATACTGAATTCCCATGGTAAAATAGTTTATTGATTATTTCTAAACTACTTTATTGTGTTTCTTGGTAATAAACTGTCTGCATTATGTGTAACAAAAATACTAACATAAAACTAGTATTTGAGATGGTATCATACGTGAAAGTTTAATATAAATTAATTTGTTACGCTCTTCTGCTGATTTGCTACCCATCACCCTAAAACTAGCCAAGAGCAAATAGTGGTTTGAGCAAAGTGCCTGAAGCATATTGTGAGTCAGTCTCTGAGGATCTAGCTTGACTGGATAAGTCTTCTTCACAGACAATATAGGATTCAGTAGCTAAATACTCAAACCGGCAGCCAAAAAGACCATTGGCCTACGACCAAAACAAGTTAAGAGCAAAGGAATTTTCAACCCAGTCATCGATTGCATGTCAAGAGAGCAGAAAGATTTGTAGCTACAAATTGAGAATATGAAGAATGAGATGACGTGAGGAGCTACGGAAAAGAAGTAGTGAGATTCTGTACAAAACGCACAAGAGATCTCTGGAAAACGCACTTTGTGTGGACATACACTGTATCTGTGTAGTCATGTGAGATGTTGTGTGGAGACACACTGTATCTGTGTAGTCATGTGATATTTTGTGTGGAGACACACTGTATCTGGGTAGTCATGTGGGACTTTGTGTGGACACACACTGTATCTGTGTAGTCATGTGAGACTGTGTGGACACACACTGTATCTGGGTAGTCATGTGAGACTTTGTGTGGACACACACTGTATCTGTGTGGTCATGTGGGACTTTGTGTGGACACACACTGTATCTGTGTAGTCATGTGAGACTGTGTGGACACACACTGTATCTGGGTAGTCATGTGAGACTTTGTGTGGACACACACTGTATATGTGTGGTCATGTGAGATGTGTGAACACACACTGTATCTGTGTAGTCATGTGAGATGTTGTGTGGACACACACTGTATCTGTGTAGTCATGTGAGATGTGTGGACCCACTCTGTATCTGTGTAGTCATGTGAGACTTTGTGTGGACACACACTGTATCTGGGTAGTCATGTGAGACTTTGTGTGGACACACACTGTATCTGTGTAGTCATGTGAGACTTTGTGTGGACACACACTGTATCTGTGTAGTCATGTGAGATGTGTGGACACACACTGTATCTGTGTAGTCATGTGAGACTTTGTGTGGACACACACTGTATCTGGGTAGTCATGTGAGACTTTGTGTGGACACACACTGTATCTGTGTAGTCATGTGAGACTTTATGGACACACACTGTATCTGTGTAGTCATGTGAGACTGTGTGGACACACACTATCTGTGACATGTGTGGACACACACTGTATCTGTGTAGTCATGTAAGGCTTTATGTGGACACACTGTATCTGTGTAGTCATGTAAGGCTTATGTGGACACACTGTATCTGTGTAGTCATGTGAGACTGTGTGGGCACACACTGTATCTGTGTAGTCATGTGAGACTTTATGGACACACACTGTATCTGTGTAGTCATGTGAGACTGTGTGGACACACACTGTATCTGTGTAGTCATGTGAGACGTTGTGTGGGTACAGTACAGGATTGGTAAAGACAAAAGTTCATTAGTCCATCAAAAAGTATAGAACTGATTAGGGTCACTGTTGCTACAAAGGCTTGATTAACTGCTGTTGACTAATTGGCAGGCAGGTTTACAAAACTTCCCTTATTGTGCTAGTGTGCCAACTAGTTGTTAGCTCTTCCCCTGCACTGGAGGTAACATGGGTTCCTTTGTTTCCTAGCCCAGGATGTTTACACAGCAGGTGACAGGAGGATTCTGTGAAGCACATTGCCTTTATGGCTATAGATAAGGTTCACTGTCTTCCCATTCATTCTGTCTAGGCTCCTGAGACAGTTTATGTCAGGCAATGCTTGATCTTTTGTTGATGAAATGGTAAGTTTTACGTGTATTTGATTGTATTTGCAAATACTCTTCGACCGAATTATCCCACTGAAGCTACGTTTTCTGCATAGCCGAAGTGGAAGGGCAGCCAAAGCTTCGTAAGTGCAAAATGTAAAGAAAATCGAGTGGTGTTGCAATGGTTATTCATTTTTCATACTGAGGAAGTAAAATGAAAAATAGTATGTTGTATTATTATTTTGTTTTTACTAATACATATTCACCATAATAAACATAGAACATTGTAATTGTTTTTTTCACTTTTGAAAACGAAAAAGGATATCATTGTTTTTTCCCTTTTTCGTTCACAAATTTCAAAACAAAAAAGGAAAAGATGGTATAACCACGAACCAATCTCCCGGAAATCTATCAAAAACAATTTATTAAATATCACACAACTTGTAATATTAAGAAATAAAATTTAAAAGTTTCAAGCGAAAGATTTGGTGCACCCAAATCTTTGTGAGTGTATGCACATGCTGCAAGGACTTGGAGAACACAGCATACATTTATGTGAGGTCTAAAGGGTTAAATCACATCACATCATACCTTGATGACGGAACATTAAGAATGGCCTAAGTCGTCCGTATGCCAAACCTACCCCTTGTGTGTTGTTGATATGGCCTGTAACCTTTAGATGAGCGCTGTTTGTTGCTGTCAATGCCCCATTGTAAACTATTAGTTCTTACAGAACAATGTACAATCTGTTCATATCTACACATATAATGTCCATCCATACATCTACACTATATAATAATATATTTACACTGTATATCTTAAGATGTTTATAAATAATATGCTTCCATCACCATATTCATTACAAATGTCTCCTTCATCAATGGTCATAAACTTGGAAGGAAAGTCCTAAGTTGTAGTTTTGCATGTAATGATTGTTTCACTTGTATGTCTGCGTGTGTGCATGCTGTGTGTGTGTGTGTGTGTGTGTGTGTGTGTGTGTGTGTGTGTGTGTGTGTGTGTGTGTGTGTGTGTGTGCATGCGTGGTGTTCTCCTTGTTACGTAACTAGGAGAAACGTGACAGTAAACGTTGCTGCTTTCAGGGATGTGTTTGGACATCTACGAAGGTCAGATCACTGCCCTGCTGGGCCACAATGGAGCGGGCAAGACGACCCTCATCAACATGTTGACAGGACTTGTTCCCGTCACTAGTGGCACTGCTACCATCTGTGGACTGGTCAGTACTTGGGACAGTATAAGGACTGGTCCCTGCTAGGGACAGTATGAGGTTAGGTCACTGCTAGGGACAGTATGAGGACTGAACCAGGGACAGTATGAGGACAGGTCAGTGCTATGGACAGTATGAGGACTGGTCACTGCTAGGAACAGTATGAGGATTGGTCAGTGCTACGGACAGAAAGAGGACTGGACAGCACCAGGGACAGAATGAGGACTGGACAGTACCAGGGACAGAACGAGGACTGGTTAGTACCAGGGACAGAATGAGGACTGGTCAGTACCAGGGACAGAATGAGGACTGGACAGTACCAGGGACAGAATGAGGACTGGTTAGTACCAGGGACAGAATGAGGACTGGACAGTACCAGGGACAGAATGAGGACTGGTTAGTACCAGGGACAGAATGAGGACTGGTCAGTACCAGGGACAGAATGAGGACTGGACAGTACCAGGGACAGAATGAGGACTGGTTAGTACCAGGGACAGAATGAGGACTGGTCAGTACCAGGGACAGAATGAGGACTGGACAGTACCAGGGACAGAATGAGGACTGGTTAGTACCAGGGACAGAATGAGGACTGGACAGTACCAGGGACAGAATGAGGACTGGACAGTACCAGGGACAGAATGAGGACTGGTCAGTACCAGGGACAGAATGAGGACTGGACAGTACCAGGGACAGAATGAGGACTGGTTAGTACCAGGGACAGAATGAGGACTGGTCAGTACCAGGGACAGAATGAGGACTGGACAGTACCAGGGACAGAACGAGGACTGGTTAGTACCAGGGACAGAATGAGGACTGGACAGTACCAGGGACAGAATGAGGACTGGACAGTACCAGGGACAGAATGAGGACTGGTCAGTACCAGGGACAGAATGAGGACTGGTAGTACCAGGGACAGAATGAGGACTGGTTAGTACCAGGGACAGAATGAGGACTGGACAGTACCAGGGACAGAATGAGGACTGGTCAGTACCAGGGACAGAATGAGGACTGGTCAGTACCAGGGACAGAATGAGGACTGGACAGTACCAGGGACAGAATGAGGACTGGTTAGTACCAGGGACAGAATGAGGACTGGACAGTACCAGGGACAGAATGAGGACTGGACAGTACCAGGGACAGAATGAGGACTGGTTAGTACCAGGGACAGAATGAGGACTGGACAGTACCAGGGACAGAATGAGGACTGGTTAGTACCAGGGACAGAATGAGGACTGGTCAGTACCAGGGACAGAATGAGGACTGGTCAGTACCAGGGACAGAACGAGGACTGGTTAGTACCAGGGACAGAATGAGGACTGGTCAGTACCAGGGACAGAATGAGGACTGGACAGTACCAGGGACAGAATGAGGACTGGACAGTACCAGGGACAGAATGAGGACTGGTTAGTACCAGGGACAGAATGAGGACTGGTTAGTACCAGGGACAGAATGAGGACTGGACAGTACCAGGGACAGAATGAGGACTGGTTAGTACCAGGGACAGAATGAGGACTGGACAAGTACCAGGGACAGAATGAGGACTGGTTAGTACCAGGGACAGAATGAGGACTGGTCAGTACCAGGGACAGAATGAGGACTGGACAGTACCAGGGACAGAATGAGGACTGGTTAGTACCAGGGACAGAATGAGGACTGGTTAGTACCAGGGACAGAATGAGGACTGGTCAGTACCAGGGACAGAATGAGGACTGATTAGTACCAGGGACAGAATGAGGACTGGTCAGTGCTAGGGACAGTATAACGACTGGTTAATGCTATACAGTAATAGTAATCATGTTTATTCCATAAAAGTTCATGCTGTCTGTCATGTTCGCAATAACTATAACAAGTTTGTATGTGTTTGTATGTGTTTGTATACACTGTATATGGTACAATGTATGTTAATTTTTTTCAGGGGTTTTCTATATCTACTGCCCTTCAAAAACAAAACTTATTTTTAAAATGCACCAATGGTTAGTATCTGTTACAAGGGTCTGTACAACAGGTACCATTCTGTCGTTGTTTGTAGAATGTCTCTGACCCGAATGCACAAGAAGAGATCCGGACAATGACAGGAGTGTGTCCTCAACAAAATGTCCTCTTTGATGACCTAACATGTCACGAACACCTTATGTTCTATGCCAACCTCAAAGGTGTAGCCAAAGACACCGTAGCTTCACATGTAAGTAGGTCCAGTTATGAAGATATCTTCTTTAAAATAAACAAGTTTATGATATTTCACCTTTTACCAGTTGTGTGTAATTTTTTAAATTATTATTAAATTTGATATTTCATGCATTGTAGAAATATGTTGGTCACAACTGTGATTAGAGGTTTTTCAGGCCATCCTCTGCTGCAGTGGGCAATGTTTTGCACGTTAGCACGTTATCTGGCACTGACCAGTGGGCAGTGAGTCCATTCTGTCAGTTGATAGTGTGAAACGTCCCACTAATGACATATTCTCACAGGTTGCAGAGACGTTGCGTGACGCCGACCTGGCAGAGGTGAAAGACACACGCGCCAAACAACTGAGTGGGGGGCAGAAGAGGAAGCTATGTGTCGCCCTCGCCCTCATTGCAGACCCCAAGGTGAGACACTCATTGCAGATCCCTAGGTGAGACACTCATTGCAGACGACCCCCAAGGTGAGACACTCATTGCAGACCCCAAGATGAGACACTCAT
Source organism: Ridgeia piscesae (assembly GCA_025642075.2). Taxonomy (NCBI): domain Eukaryota; kingdom Metazoa; phylum Annelida; class Polychaeta; order Sabellida; family Siboglinidae; genus Ridgeia; species Ridgeia piscesae. Next base: position 221,013 of record JAODUO010000244.1, on the reverse strand, counting down.
TGCAGACCCCAAGGTGAGACACTCATTGCAGATGACCCCCAAGGTGAGACACTCATTGAAGACCCCCAAGGTGAGACACTCATTGCAGACCTCACAGTGAGACACTCACTGCAGACCCCAAGGTGAGACACTCATTGCAGGCTATAAGATGAGACACTCATTGCAGACCTCAAGGTGAGACACTCATTGCAGACCCCAAGGTGAGACACTCATTGCAGACCCCACGGTTAGACACTCATTGCAGACCACAAGGAGAGACACTCACTGCAGACCACAAGGTGAGACACTCATTGCAGACCCCACGGTTAGACACTCATTGCAGACCCCAACGTGAGACACTCATTGCAGACCCCAACGTGAGACACTCATTGCAGACCCAAAAGTTAGACACTCACTGCAGACCCCAACGTGAGACACTCATTGCATGTTTTCAGTCAGATGTACTGAGTATTTGTGTTGTTTGACATATACTTGTAAACTGGGCCACTCTCTTCTCCCCACTCCACCCGCCAAACAAGTGACACTGTTCTCTCGTAAGATACAGGTAAGACAAGTTGTGGTATGTAGGTCATGTTGTTCCTGTCAACTAGAATACAAGTGACTGTTTATGATGACAGATTATATTCATGGACGAACCGACTGCTGGAATGGACCCGTTCTCACGGCGCCATCTGTGGGCCCTACTGAAGAGTCGTCGAGCAGGGCGCGTCATCCTTCTTACTACTCATTTCATGGATGAGGCTGACATACTGGCCGGTAGGTGGCGCTGTTTATAGAGACACCTTATTGTGGGTAAATTCTGTTTGTTCCAAAATTTGAAAATATTAATAGCATTGCACATGGAATGATTGTGTGAATAAAATGTGCTAATATAATTTCTGATTTCAGGCATGAAAATCGTCATGGTTAAAGGCCCGCTGTGCATTTATTTGGTGGTTTTGACCGGTCTGCGCATAGGAGGGGTTGGGCTGTTTTGGCGGGTCTGTGCAGTAATGAATTAAAATGAAAATTTAATTGCAGTTGGTTTTTAGCAATCTGGTTGTCCAAACTGTAAGTTTTAGTAGTCTGTTGTTAAAATGTGTTGCATGGTTGTTGGTTGAAACAGATCGCAAAGCGTTCCTGAGTAAAGGCAAGTTGCAATGCGTCGGCTCGTCTCTGTTTCTCAAAAACCGCTTCGGTGTCGGCTATCACCTCGGGTCAGTCTCGTTTAAATTTCCGATTCTTGTGTCTTTTTGCTTCATTTTCTACATTAAACTGTAGACCTTTCAAGTATTCCAATAAAGTGGAATATCTTCTACTTTTTCTTTTTTCTAAAACAATCTTCTGCTTCTCTTTTTTTCTGCTTTGTTTTGAAAATGAATGTTCAAGAACCGACCTCACAGTTTTCTATGCCAAGAAAACGATAATCTGAGAAGACATTCTTAGCAGGCTTAAAATGCCAGTTAACTAATTGCAGTTGAATCTGAGATTGAGGTAATGCTCATGAACATAGACAAGTACTGCGCAGTCTACAGATTTAACAATGGCCTTAATAGGAATTATTTAAATCACATCTTACATTGATGACAGGACATTGAGAACAGTTTAAGTAATCAATCACTCGGTGCCATTGCCATTGTTTGTGAAGATAGTTGTTTACTGCTGATACCTGATTGTCGTTCATCATAACCTTTTTTCGCACAGAACAATGTGCAAGCTGTTCACATCTGTGCAAATGATGTCCATCCGTATACAGGGCGTTTATATGTTAATAAAATGTTTTTGACAAATCTTCTGTGGTTGTTGTAATAGAGGAAGATCTACTATATTGGAAGGTTTGTAGACTGCACAATAGCCGCTTTAATTTACATAGTGTTGTTGTATCTCGTTGGAAAGTACCTTGAGATGTCATAATGCAGGTGTGAGTATTAGTGACTGTTTGCTTGTAGTATGGTGGTTGATCCGTCGGCCCATGTAGACAGCATAACACAGGTCGTGCAGAGTCATGTGTCCGAAGGGAAGTTGGATCGGTCACATGGGAAGGAGCTCACCTACACCCTTCCCATTGCCGCTGTTGGTAACTTTGCAGGTAGGGAAGGACTCATTAGTAACTTTGACCTTTCAACAAAATTTTATGTTTGCAAGATCACATGGTCCAGTTTCAATCTGATGGACATCTTTAAACCTGTTTAAAATGTGTGCAATTAATACACTAACTTGGGTGTCCCAGGTGCAGAAAGATAAAGTCGAATGTACGTTCTTGTACAGTGCATTGTTCAGTTTGTAGGACTGATCAAAACGGTTTACACTTTAATCCCTGGCAGACATGTTCAGTTGAAACCGTCTTGACTTCTCTGGGAAGTATTCAACCATGTTGCAGTTAATACCCATTAACACAGCTGGGTGAACAGGAACAGTATAGACTGTAGAGTGAATGCACTTGTCCATGGTTTGACACGGCAGTACAGGATTTGAATCTGGGTTCGTTTGACTAAATGTCTGATGCTCTAATCACTGAGCTACTGTGAAAAAATCCTGAAAAAAACGTGTCAGTTTTGATATATCTATGTGCTGAACTTTGCAGAATAATGGGCATAAATGCTTTAAAAAAGTGTCCGGTATAACTGTTCAAACATACATCAAAGTTGATATCGTTTCCTTCAGGTTTATTTGCCGAACTTGACAGATCAGTAGATGACAACACATTAGGAATCAAGACCTATGGTGTATGCATGACAACACTCGAAGAGGTCTTCCTCAAAATAGGTATGTATCTCTTCCCAATAAAAAAATTTCCTTATGACATAACTGTGACCTTGGAACTGACTTCAATGTTTCGACTGCTACTGGCTTTCTCAATCAGGAACTTCCTGATTGGTTCCTGCTTTGCTCACCAGATGGTGCAGTGAGCGGGCCATCCATCATATGATGAAGTCTGCATCCCCTTCTCTTAGTTCTTGATTAGTTTTGATTTTTGCAGACACAGATGACCACTTTCCATATTTTTATCAGTTAACATTCCATAGCCAGTTCTGCATTTGACACCTTGTCTGCACTGTGTGTCACAGACATGTTTTCTTATGGATGGGACTCGTAGTGTGTCTGTTCATGCCAAAGAAATTCTTCTTTCAGGAGTTGAGGAAACGGAAGAGGCTGAAAACATTGGCAAGGAAAACGCAAATGCTGCACGTGTCACTGAGCAGGTCACTGGCCAATCACAGGCTGATGGTGACAACTTGGTAGACGTCACAACACATTCTCAGGGTCATTCCAGCAGACCTTCATTGCAGCGATTTTGGGCACTGTGCATTGTGCGTTTTCTCATCTTGATGCGTAGCAAGAGTTTGATATATGCCAGAATCGTCCTGCCTCTGGTACTTATTGTGATGGCTGTCGTGTTGGCCCGAAGTCTTCCCTCCTCCACAGCCGCACCCGCCGACCCAGTTGCAATGCCTCTTGTTGCTATGCTCTACTCCAGGCAGCTGTCTGTACCCAAGACTGCCCACAACCCCAACATGACCATCACCTTGTCAGGACATGGTGAGTAGCCACTGGTGTGTAAGTGCATGCCAGTGCTTGTATGAGTACGTATGTGTGACACTTTGTGCATGTGTATGGTGGTGGTGGTGGTGGTGGTGGTGGTGGTGGTGGTGGTGGTGGTGGTGGTGGTGGTGGTGGTGGTGGTGGTGGTGGTGGTGGTGGTGGTGGTGGTGGTGGTGGTGGTGGTGGTGGTGGTGTGTATGTGTGAATTTGTAAAAATGTTTTAGCATGAATGCATGTGTTTGGATGCACGTGCATACATATGTTATCTGTCGTGTGTGTGCGTGCGTGCGTGCGTGCGTGCGTGCGTGCGTGCGTGCGTGCGTGCGTGCGTGCGTGCGTGCGTGCGCGCATGCATGCACGCACGCATGCATGCATGCATGCGTGCGTGAAACTTTACACTGAATACCACAACAGAGCTGTTATTGTTCAGCAATAATCACCAGGTGTCACTAGTAACTAAGTTGAAATATAAATTTCCATTTCAGGTGGGCCGAATTCGTCTGACTTCATTTACAGCCTGTACTCACAGTTTGGTATGTCCTGGCACAACCAGTCAGTCGACTTACTGGCCGTGGCACCTCATCACATGGGAGTCAAGATTCGCCATGTCGAAGTTTCCAATCGGGTCAGTTACAGAGAGTTGTGTGGTCAGCATTTGCTCCTTCCTGAAAGAGATTGTGTTTTGACATTAGGTTACGTATACGTGTATGTGTTATAAAGGGGTGTCACTGTGCACTTCTGCACAGACTGCAAAGTGGTACATTTGATTGAACTTGTCAGGACCTGCCCCACCATCTTATTGAGATATCTCACAGATTCAGAACTATCCAAGCTGTAATGTGACAAGATGGTCTCCAGGACAGGTGCATTGGTTGGGAGCAGGCACACACCAACCGACTGTCGCTGCTTTCAGTTGGCTCTTGTCGGTGCTAAACGCCGATTAGTTCCGCTGTCTAGCACCGACTTCTGCCCACAAACACCAGCCCGCACACACAGGTGCCAGCCATCAGCACAAGGTGTGATACTCAAATCCACTAAAATACACGTTTGCTCCTTTGACGTTTATTCCAAAAAAATACAAGAGAATTGCGCCTCTGCCCGTAAAAAAGTCTAATGATTTTGGGGTTGGCTGTTGCCAAAAACAGTTATTACAATATTATTGGCCGCCGCCTCATTTACGACGGAAACAAGCATGTCAATACACAGCCATAAATTTAATTGAAGAATTGCGTAAAAACACTAATTTCACGCTAATCTAATGAGAACTGTAGCCAATGACCACGGGTTTAATAAATGTGTTTTGGTGCACCTACAATGAACACATGAAATATTTCTAAATGGCAGACGAAATGTTTATCCCGAAAAATAAAATTTGTTATGTAGTAAATCGGAGCTTTGCATCAGCCTTCACGACAAAATGGCTTGAACATCTGGCCAATGTTCCAGCAGAGAAATGCATAGCTTCGAACTGTGTTTTATACAGTATGAAGAACCCTATAGTTGTCCATTCAAATTCAAATAAAGAACCCTATAGTTGTCCATTCAAATTAACTGTTATCTTGAAATTTAATCAGTCACCCGATGAAATCCTCAAAAACGTTGGCCATTGCTAACACCGCTTTGCAGATATTTACCGCTTATAATTTAATGGTAGCGGCGTCACCAGCGGTAGTATTTTTCACAAGATAAAATAGCGAATCAGGCAAAATTGCATATATTTATGGCGCCGGTTTTAGGAACAAGCAATAAAAAACGATGATGGGTCAACGGGAACTGGACAAAAATAATATACCACTTTCTAAAAACTTGCTTGCCCGCCATTTCAGTCAAATGGGAAAGTAAAAGATGAAACCTAGTTGGCTTGAATTGAAAAATAAAAAATACGCCGGGCTTAGCTATGTCGTGGTCTACGATTGCCCTATGATTCCTTATTGGCCAACTTACCTCCGACTGTCGGGTTATGAAAAAAATCCACATACCGTCATCGGATATGTGCTTGCAGCGCCATCTTGGTACCGGATACCTCCTTAGCTAATGCCAACTGTGGGTTAGCGCCAACCACCAGTTCAACTTTTGAATCTGCATTAGACCGTGCTACTAGGCTGACTGTCAGCATGAAGGTCTGCACCCACCAACTGACTGCAGTCAGTCGACTGCTTTTACTGCACCCAAATCGGCTAGTGTGTGCATAGCATAATTATAAAGTTCTGAATCCTTGAATATGAAACGTCTATGACAAAATTAAGCCTCACAAACGCCACAACTTAACTGACGTCTGTTTTATTATGTTGTTTTAATTTTATTGTAGTCACTTTATCATAAGTGTACATTTTATTTGGTTTGATTTTAGTGACATGTCACAATTGTGTTGTTGCAGAATGTTTCAGTGAATGTGACTGCGATGTACAATGACTCGATGATACATTCCCTGCCTGCGACCGTCAGTGTCATCAGTAATGCCGTACTGGACATGTTGAACCCATCCAATAACTTCACCATCATGGTCATCAGTAAGCCATGGCCCGACCTCTCCGTCAACGTAGCAGGCTTCAAGCGAAAAATGTACTCGTCTGTCATGCTCCTTGGCTTTGGCCTCAGCATGATTGCCCCTAGTTTTGGGGTGTCGGTGGTGAAAGACAGGCAGGTGAGACCCTTTTAAAACGTGAGTAACAACGATATTGAATATATTGTTCATGGCTCCAAGAATGGTTTATTGTATGTATTATTTGTGACGTGTTCTAACGAAATGAGTCGTATGTCAGCGAACTTGATTTCGAGAAAACACCGCATAAACATGCAACGATGAATTTCGACGATTTTGACTTTTTGTCACCAAAGTATACTTTGGTATCTTTTTTGTCAATTGGCAATGCTTATTTCTCGTTTATATTATTATTTAGTCCATTTTATAGCCTTTTTAGACACACAACGTAACATTTCACGCATGAATTTCGTAAAACAGAACCGATAAATCGCACTAGTTCATGTCGCATTCTTTGAGGTTTCCCTCAACGCATGGCGGACTTATTTGGTACTACAGGAAAGCCCTGGACGCCCTCTTTCGGATTCTTGTAGTAGAAATCCCCACTGACGTCAGTGTAAGCCAATAGCAGCGCTTAATGCGAGAGGCCTATCTGTGAATAAATTGTCGATGAGTACGATGTTTCGACCCTTGTTCACGTACTGGTGTCACCTACAACCAAATTATCCTGCCTAAATCTGAGCCAACACACATGACACCAGCACGTGTACAAGGTCTGTAGCTGACGGGTTGAAACGTCATACTCATCGACAATTACGCTCCAAAGTAAGTTAAATCATACATACAATTGAGTAACAAGCTCTAGGCCAGTACAATCTGTGCCATAGCCATAGGTTCTAGGATGAATGTACCACACAGTCATTTCTATAGCTGACGGTCGGTGAAATTACTGTTGCCTGTCTTTTGGAAGAGACGCTAAAGCTGGTGGTCCCTTCCGTCTGGTGTCTATGCCAGGGGATGTAAAAGATCCCACACAGACGGTAAATGTGTAACCTGTAGTGGACTCACTAATTCTAGAGAATGACAACTCCTGCGTTAGCCCAAGTTTGAGCTGTTTGTAGGAAACCACCTAAGAACTTAGAAATCATAGACTTTGAATCGAGACTGCATTATATTGTAGTTCATTTCATTTGCTATCTGTAAGTAAATATTAAGTATAAATTGCGAAGTAGTTAGATTTCTAAATATAAAAAGCTATTGTGACATCATCATGTATTTGATTTAGACCAATATAATTAACTTGAAAAGGTGAATTTGTAATAGATCTTAAAAAGACTTTCACGTTTTATTCTGATATTGACACCTTATTAATACACCAGTAAGCGGAGGACTCCAGACCTGCCACATTCTGAGGATGGTAATCTGTATTTTTGACCTAACATTCTGTAAAAGTTTGTATCAATCTGTATTAGATAACTCATATACAAATTTGTCGCACATACCATAACAACATGCGTATACAACATATAAAGCAAATAAACACCCAGTTAAATTTAATAGAAATATTGTTTAACCATGAAAAGAAAGCTGAACAAGTACTGAGAATTTTGCAAACACGCAAACATTATTAATGGGACATCTTTCAGTTATTAAAGGCCAAAAAACATATATTAATGTAATAAAAACTAAATTAACAATGTAGCAAAAGTTGAACAAGAAACTGTTATAACAAGGCCAAATAATTCAGAACAGTCTACTCTACTCTTGTTGTTCTGCAATGATTCAAACATTGCATTAACGTAATCATTACCCATTTAAAAATATCATTTGTCTGCTGAGTAACTGATTAATTGAATAAAATTAATTCTCCCAATATTTTTTATTTAGCCTATACTATAGTATAGATTGACTGTAAATTCTAACCCTAGCCTGGGTGATGCATCTTTGTATCTGTAGTGTTCTGCTGATGAGTCTTGTCAAATATACATGAATTTGATCAAACCTTTGTTGGCACTGGGTTGAATATTTACCAGATGGCACATTGAATAATGCCATGTGTCTTCACCGGTACTGAGTGATAATAGGGAACCTGTCAGGTACTGCGTTGTACTTGTATCGAACTTATAACTGGTATCAACAATAGGTCAAACAGATCTCCAACACAATACTTGATTGAATTAAGATCTGCTATTGTCTGTGAACTTGGGTAACTGAAGGTATTAGCGACCTATTGTTTACCGTGCATGGCACATCAAGCTGACTAGTTATTAACTTATTTGGGTCGGTTTAATGTCCGATTGTTTAGGCAATTTCAGTGGAGGCGGGCAGGAAATAATGCAGTCATGTATTGCTGATAACGTCACTAATAACAACTAAAATTACATTTCAGCAATTTGGGAAAGAATTTTTATTTGGTTGTTTAGTTCGTTCATTTCAAATCAATTTACTTAGTCACTAACAATAAATGATTATTCCATTATACCGTATAGTTTTGTGACGCATACAAAGACATCCCGTGGTAAACATAATTTCTCCATCAATCTAACTAAAATCCGTATCAAAATGGAGTACGGCCGTATCACTTAAAAAATGCCAAAATCCGTATCGGATACGGGAAACCCCGTATCACGTCTGGGATGCCAAGGACACTCAGCGTGAAGTTAGTTAAAGTTCCTATTTTATAGATTTTCACTGTTGCAGGCCAAGGTTCGCAGCCAGCTGCGCATATCTGGCGTGTCCCACGCGATGTACTGGCTGTCCACCATCTTCACAGACTACCTCCAGTACCTCCTTGCTGCCTCATTCGCATTCATCATCGTCCTCATAGCACAGGTGGGTTGCTTATATAACTCACACTAACGATACTGTCCGTGATCATACATAGATATGTGTCGGACAAAAACACAACAGACAGGATGTGAATCAGTTAACTGTCAAAAGTGTTTTATGTTTTGTTATTACAGCAATAATCCATGGATGGATAAATTTAATTAGACGTTATTAGTTCAACATGTGCAGCCTTGTAGGCAACTGGATTCCTGAAACAATATTTAGTGATGGAACACAAATCTGACTGATAAAGTGGCACTTTTTAAAAGTAATTTTATGCAAGTTTACTTGAAATTGTAGTAGTGCTGTGCGCAGTCATGCCTCGTTGTAACGTGCCATATTTCAATTTTCAACACAGATTCGGTTACAACGTGGTCAATTGTGAACGTCAAATTTCTGTTGCCAGGTGGAAAATGCCTGGGCGTTATGGCAAACAGTAATGCTGTAATAACTATCATTTGTTTTGTGAAGTTCTCGTCAAATTTGTCCTAGACATCTCTCAAGAGACTAGAAAAATTAAACAGAGATGGCAGAATAGATAAATATGTAATACTACACATAGTAGTCAATTATTAATAAACGACTACTGCAATACAACAGTTGTGTAAGTTGTAATTGTGTAAGTTTAATCTCTGCAAGGACCAGTCTTGTACTTCATTTATGATGTTGTCCGCAGATGCAAGCAATGATGACAAGTGGGGCCATCATCTCGGTGATACTGCTCTACTTGATCTACATGGTGTCATGTATACTAGCTGCCTACTCTTTATCCTATGCCTTCTCCAAACATGAGACAGCCCAGTCTACTCTGACAAACATCTTCATCTTTGTAAGTTGCACTTATAAGTTCTCGTACCATAACAAACATCTGCAGTATGCCAACTTCAGAACCACTTTGGAGGCTTGCTCTACACTGTGTTGTTCAGTTATCGATCTACTGAATATCATTGCCATTCGTATTCGAAATTACGAGTATTCAATTTTATTTCCGTCATTCAATTTGATTCAAAATTCAAATATTTGCAGTGTACAACCACAAAACTACTCTTCACATATCTTATATACATACACACTCACTCGGTTACAAAATAAAATCACAAACATTACTAAAAGTTAAAACAAATAAAATTCACAAAACAAACTCACGCGAAACTCACCGGCAACGCAGTGTCATTGGCAGCAGGTATGAATAGCTCTGTAATTACTGTAGCATCAATATTGTGTTGAGGGGTCTTTTGTTAGCAGTGTTGGGTTATGGTTAGGCGGTATGATTAGTTAAAGTTAGCTTAGGGTTAGTTAGGGTTTGGGTTACTTTAGGATTAGGATAAAACCAGAATTCGTGAAGATCATTTATGTAGTGACGCCGCGATAAATTACAAGTTTGCTTTGTTAATTTTTTCTTTACAGGAATTTAAATGATTTCATTTTATAATCTTGTGTATGTAGCATGTATTTCATATTCAAAATTTTGAGGATAGTAGATTCAATATTCGATTCAAGTGAAATTCCAAATTTGTCCTATCCTTGCCATGTAGGAGGAGCCAGTACGTTATTATAATCCAGTGTATTGCGTTGGGCTAGATAATTAGATACCCTAAACAGTTTATAGCCTAGCTGCTGCCTCTCACACTCTGACTGCTCAAAACTGTTTAATGGCCCATCTAAATCAGTTCAGCTATCACTATTTCCACAGCAACAACAATTTATTGTTATAGACACATATCCAAATTGATTATGTGAAAATGGCATGTTGTTCTGGTGGGATGGTATTTTACAGACATAAATTATTGGTTATTACCAATAAACATGGACTTGTCAAACTTATAGAATCAACAATCAGGTTCAATCATCTCTGCCAACTGAGTTGTTTTGGAAGCAATGCATGGAACATGAATTATTAACACTATGTTGTATATTTTTAACTCATGTACATTTGTCAATGATTAGTAGTTTATTGGAGGTAAAAGTGGGGTTATTGGCTACATATTTTGATGCTAGCGATGTCTACAGAACCGTTACTGAACATTAGTGTACGTGATAAACACCAGGGGTTGGCGTACATCATTATTGGTTGCTTTACATAATTAGTGTATACGTTATAAACACTAGGGGTTGGTGTACATAAGTAGTGTATATGATAAACACCAGGGGATATGATGTGATATTGGTCTATACTCTAGATAAACACCAGTGTGTATGTGTTAACGCTAATGCTAAATTGGTCTCATGAAACTGGCTGTAAGCTACACTGAATAGTCGCTGTTAGCTGCCACCAGTAGACTGCATAATTGCTCGTAAAGTTACAAGGCTTTATGAAACTGGGCCCTGGGCTTGCTGTACATAATTAATGTGTGTGATAATTAAACACCAGGGGTTGCTGTACATAATTAATGTATGTGATAATTAAACACCAGGGGTTGCTGTACATAATTAGTGTATGTGATAAACACCAGGGGTTGCTGTATCTAGTATCTAATTAGTGTACGTGATAAACACCAGGAGTTGCTGTACATAATGAATGTTCGTGATAAAAACCAGAGATTGCTGTACATAATTAGTGTATGTATAAACACCGTACATAATTAGTGTATGTGATCAGTTTACACCAGGGGTTCTCTGTACATAATTAGTGTATGTGATAATGTAATTAGTGTACATCATAAATAACAGTGCTTGTTGTACATTATTCATGTGTGGTAGATACCAAGTGTTGAAGTAAACTCAGACGACAGACTTATAGGTGTTTTATGACAAATGTAATGTTGATTATCGTATATTTGTAGCCGGGCTTACTGCCCTACATGTTAGTGTCCATCGTGGACATGATGGGCAAGGAGTCGACAGCTACACTCGTGCACTATATCTGTGTCTTCCTGGACCCTCCCTATGTACTGTATGGTGGACTCTACTATATACAGAAGGTGAGTAGATGACAAATATTGGTCTGTATTCTAGAGCCGTGTGTCACATGGCTCTACACACAGAAGGTGAGTAGATGACAAATATTGGTCTGTACTCTAGAGCTGTGTGTCACATTGCTCTACACACAGAAGGTGAGTAGATGACAAATATTGGTCTGCATTCTAGAGCCGTGTGTCACATTGCTCTACACACAGAAGGTGAGTAGATGACAAATATTGGTCTGTATTCTAGAGCTATGTGTCACATGGCTCTACACACAGAAGGTGAGTAGATGACAAATATTGGTCTGTATTCTAGAGCCGTGTGTCACATTGCTCTACACACAGAAGGTGAGTAGATGACAAATATTGGTCTGTATTCTAGAGCCGTGTGTCACATTGCTCTACACACAGAAGGTGAGTAGATGACAAATATTGGTCTGTATTCTAGAGCCGTGTGTCACATTGCTCTACACACAGAAGGTGAGTAGATGACAAATATTGGTCTGTATTCTAGAGCCGTGTGTCACATTGCTCTACACACAGAAGGTGAGTAGATGACAAATATTGGTCTGTATTCTAGAGCCGTGTGTCACATTGCTCTACACACAGAAGGTGAGTAGATGACAAATATTGGTCTGTACTCTAGAGCCATGTGTCATATGGCTCTATATACAGAAGGTGAGTAGATGACTAATGTTGGTCCAGTTTTTATGATTAAAACCTACCAAAATACAGTGAGAATATTATTATTGTCATAAGTGTTATAAGTGAGTGAGATGTGTTGACAGGATGAACTATTTTGTTGCTACCGTGCAGTGTTGTATGATGTCATGTTGTACAGGTGTATGATGCCATGTTGTACAGGTGTATGATGTCATGTTGTACAGGTGTATGATGCCATGTTGTACAGGTGTATGATGTCATGTTGTACAAGTATGATGCCATGTTGTACATGTATATGATGCCATGTTGTAAGGTGTATGATGCCATGTTGTACATGTATATGATGCCATGTTGTACAGGTATATGATGCCATGTTGTACAGGTGTATGATGCCATGTTGTACAGGTGTATGATGTCATGTTGTACAGGTGTATGATGTCATGTTGTACAGGTGTATGATGCCATGTTGTACATGTATATGATGTCATGTTGTACAGGTGTATGATGTCATGTTGTACAGGTGTATGATGCCATGTTGTACAGGTGTATGATGTCATGTTGTACAAGTATGATGCCATGTTGTACATGTATATGATGCCATGTTGTAAGGTGTATGATGCCATGTTGTACATGTATATGATGCCATGTTGTACAGGTATATGATGCCATGTTGTACAGGTGTATGATGCCATGTTGTACAGGTGTATGATGTCATGTTGTACAGGTGTATGATGCCATGTTGTACAGGTGTATGATGTCATGTTGTACAGGTGTATGATGTCATGTTGTACAGGTGTATGATGTCGCAGAGAGAGAACAGCATGGCACCCCAACAGTGCCAGTCTACAGATACTTTGAATGGAATAGCAACATTCCAGTCTGTTTGATTGCTGTAAGTTTTTCTAGTGTTTGTACACCTGAAGTGTTATTAAACTATTTTAGAAAATGTTATACACCAGATCTTCCTAGAGTGTTGTGACATACGCAGATTGAGTGGCCACCGTCTGTGCAGCAGACATGCGGTCAAATACATTTGTATTTGAAAGTATTTAAATACTTTAAAAACAATATTTGTATTTGTATTTGACATTTAGGAATTGAAAGTATTTGTATTAATTTTGTATTTAAATACTTTCCTAAAGTATTTGATATTTCAAATACTTTTCAAATACTTTAAAAAAAAACTTTTTCAATCTTTCCTCCACTGTGTTCATGTAAGTTACTGCTAAGCTAAATTAGCCAATGTGATATCAGTGACAGACATTACACAGATTAGCACTTAGGACACCAGTTTGCCAATTCCCTTTGTGTGATAGAGGAAGAAGCCTGGCTTGGTTTAGCAAGCCCTTTGATCAAGCCAGGTATCCCCAATTAAACAAGCCACAGTGGACTTTGTTCAAACATCACCCAGCCCAGTGTGCAGGGCAGCCTGATTGATACAGATGCTAAAGGGAGAACCCAATTCAACTCATATCTTGTTAAGTGATCTCAGTGAATGAATGGAAAGCTTGGCTGTGGGTTTTGTCCACATTGCCATGATTGTGTGAAAAGGGTGTGGAGGAATGATTAAAGGGACCATTGCATTCATTTAGCCTATCAACAGGACTTTGCACTATATAAGCACTAACTTCCACCATCCTGGGTGATATAAATGACAATTTTAGAAGTATATGGTGGAATATTAGTTTTCATTATTTAAATATTGAATAACAAGCATTAAAGAAAATAATAATTGTGAAGTTAGCCAATAACTGTTTTGTAGAGAAATTATTACTTATTAATATTACATGTGTAAATAATTTGTTTTCATTGCAGTACTGTTAATTACTCAGGTTAAGTTAAGTTACACAACTAGATGTCTCAAACTCTTTGATATATCGTTTTGTTTCTATTACCTATATAGTAATGTATCCTGAAAATGAAAAGTATTTGAAAAAGTATTTGAAATACTTTCCAATGTATTTGTATTTAAATACGTTTGCATTTAAAAGTATTTGTATTTGTATTTGAATCCCTCAAAAGTATTTGTATTTGTATTTAAATACATTTGACCCCATGTCTGCTGTGCAGTACTAGTTGTCTTGAAACCTGCATTCAGTCATTCTTGGTTATACTTGGTCTGTCTTGATGTAGCGTCACAAGTTAGTGTGAATGTTATGACAGCATTTTGTTAGTGAGAACATCCTGTCAGCTGTTTGATATTGTAAACAAGGTGTCAGTATCAGTTCACTAGTAGGTACATGATGTCAGTATTGTGGTAGCATGGGCACATGGTTCACAGTTTATCCGTCTAAACATAATGTTTCAGTTAGTTTCGTGGCCGACTGGTCAATAAACTTGTGTTATTTCAGTGAGATTCCTTTTTTCAACCAGCTGTTGACACTGTGTTTCCATAGCAACAGTTGTATAGTGTATTTCTACCATGTATATTAGTAGAATATGTAACCTGGAAGATATTAATTTTCTAAACAATTCTGTTATCACTTTTTCAGTCCGCCCTCCACATTGTGGTCTTCTTTGTCGTACTCCGACTACTCGATGTACTGAATACAGGGGGCAGCACTGCTGATGTATTCGGTGTTGGCGCATGGTGGAAATCGAGTAACGTTTTGCCAGACAACCTTGAAGAAAGCGTGATTGTAGATGAGGATGAGGACGTACTTGAAGAGAGGAGGAGGGTCAAAAATTGGGACATGTCTGACAAGGCCAAGGTTCGTCGAATGAGAGGAGATTCCTCAGTCAGTTTAGACCAATACAGTTAAAATTTCTTTGTTACATACATGTTTAGTCAATATTTCTATGGCACTATCATGTTTGTTTTGAATTATAATAAATAATTCTGAAATGTCTAAATGTTTGCACATTAAAAATGCATTAAATGATGTATGATACATGTTTGCGTAGTGTCTGCCTGTGTTCACCTACACGTATATCACACAGGCCCCTGTTGTGCTGGTGCGCAACCTACGTAAGGAGTTTCCCAGGACATCCGGCATATGCCAACGTCGCACAAAGGAGGTGAAGGTCGCTGTGTGCAACAACTCGTTCGCCGTGGAAGCTGGGGAAGTGTTGGGACTGCTGGGGCCAAACGGGGCAGGGAAGACTACAACCCTGAACATGATGATAGCAGAGGAAGGAGTGACAAGGGGAGAGGTGTGTGGCTCGAGTTCTTACAGTTTACACATTTAAAATTTAATGAGCAGTTAAAGCTATGTTAGTATCTTCGATCATAACCATTCATTTAGTTCACAGTCCATTTCATGCCACTCCACATTAAAACAAATAATACCACTGAAATACACTGTTGATAAATACTAAACATTCTGACTGGTCAGTCAACAGTAGTTGTCTGAATATGCACAAAAATTCCTGCCCAAAAACCTTTGAAATTATATAAAATAGCAGATTAAAAAAAAGGTGATGTTGCATATGCAGTTATGAATGCAGTACATAAGGTAAGGTTTTATTCCTTAGCTTGGGCACCAAACTGCCATGGATTCCAGTGGACAGCTCTAAAGAAAAACATTTCGTTTTAGAAATTCCCTATGAGTTAAAGGTACTCATGTTTCATGTATGTTTCTGAAGTTGCCTGATTGTTTGTAGGTGTACATAGCCGGCTATGATGTTCGCTCTAGTCTGTCTAGTGCATTTGAGCACATTGGATACTGTCCCCAACATGATGCATTGTGGGAAGAGATAACGCTGGAGGAACATTTGCGATGTTATGCAGCTCTCCAGGGCTACTCGTCAAAGGAAAGAGCTGCTGTGATTGGGCAGTAAGTTGTGTCATTGCTGTTGTCTTGAAACATTACCTCACAATGCTGTCGTTTGCCGAGTACCATTATAACTCTTAAGTCTTTTGAGGTCAACAGTTTCAATGGGAAAAGTATTTAATCTCTGCATGGGGCATGGTAGTATGTTTAGATGACCGAGTTGATAATTCTCTCATGCCATTTTGACCATTGCACTTATATTCACTCCAGTCCACTCCAGTTGTTCACTTTTATCAACAGAAATGTCGACAGGTGTCGCTGGTCTATGCTGAATATATCTAAACTGACTATTAGGTTTTGAAATATTATGCTATGTAGGCATATACAATTACCTGTTTTTCGTTTAAGCCTTGTAATGATGTTGATGATAACATATCATTGTTATCTTGTTCAAATGTTCAAAGTTATTCGTAGCAAGGATGGGTACTTTTCACTAATATATTGTTTACTCTGCAGACTTCTAAAATCACTCCATGTTGAAGACCATGCAAGAAAAATTGCAAAGAACCTGTCAGGTGGAACCAAGAGAAAGGTATCAAGTCATCTTCACACATTGTAAACTACGGGTATTTAGAATTGCTGGCAGCTTCGCAGCCAATTATCAATTGTAATAAGTGTGATCAGATATCCATATGCATATAGACTATAAAATGTATGTACCAGAGTCATGCTTGAACTGACAAAACACTTCTATAAGGCCATATCAAGTTATTGTAAATATTTCATTAAATAAATTTCACAAATTTACTTACATGCAAATATTTACAACTGACAAAGTGCACTGAAAGCTTTGAATAGCCTATCTGCAACATACTTTCTGTGATGTGGCTTTTGTTGAATATACACCCCACTGTGTATATGCATCAATATGTAATTGACAGATGCAGGGTAAATACGACAACTGTTTATGTGTACATGTGTTAATTCACACATGTCTATAGAGCATGTTTGTAATTTGTTGAATTTTTAGTATTGTAATGCAGGTTATCATAGAATCATTATCTGAGCATTACAAAGGCACAGCAGACATACATTATTTAATTTTAATACCATATATGACTACAAAAATCTAGCGGAAGAGATGAACACATGTCTACAGTTCTGTCATCAGCATTCTTCGTCGTTGTTTCAAAACAGACCTCCCACACCACACTCATTGTCTGCGTCCACACACCTCCTACACCACACTCTTTGTCTGCCTCCACATACCTCCTACACCACACTCATTGTCTGCCTCCACACACCTAAACCACGCTCTTTGTCTGCATCCACACACCTCCAACACCACACTCTTTGTCTGCCTCCACACACCTCCTACACCACATTCTTTGTCTGCCTCCACATACCTCCTACACCACACTCTTTGTCTGCCTCCACACACCTCCTACGCCACCCTCTTTGTGTGCCTCCACACACCTACACCACACACATTGTCTGCCTCCACACACCTCCTACACCACGCTCTTTGTGTGCCTCCACACACCTCCTACACCCCCACTCTTTGTCTGCCTCCACACACCTCCTACACCACGCTCTTTGTGTGCCTCCATACACCTCCTACACCACACTCTTTGTCTGCCTCCACACACCTCCTACGCCACAATTTTTATCTACCTCCACACCCCTCCTACACCACGCTCTTTGTCTGCCTCCACACACCTACACCATGCTCTTTGTGTGTCTCCATACAACCCCTATACCACACTCTTTGTCTGCCTCCACACACCTCCTACACCACACTCTTTGTGTGCCTCCACACACATACACCACACTCATTGTCTGCCTCCACACACCTCCTACACCACACTCTTTGTGTGCCTCCATACAACTCCTACACCACACTCTTTGTCTGCCTCCACACACCTCCTACACCATGCTCTTTGTGTGCCTCCATACACCTCCTACACCACAATGTTTGTGTGCCTCCACACACCTACACCACACTCATTGTCTGCCTCCACACACCTCCTACACCACGCTCTTTGTGTGCCTCCATACAACTCCTACACCACACTCTTTGTCTGCCTCCACACACCTCCTACACCACACTCTTTGTCTGCCTCCACACACCTCCTACACCACAATCTTTGTCTGCCTCCACACACCTATACCACACACATTGTCTGCCTCCACACACCTCCTACACCACGCTCTTTGTGTGCCTCCACACACCTACACCACACTCTTTGTCTGCCTCCACACACCTACACCACACTCATTGTCTGCCTCCACACACCTACACCACACTCTTTGTCTGCCTCCACACACCTCCTACACCACAATCTTTGTCTGCCTCCACACACCTACACCACACTCATTGTCTGCCTCCACACACCTCCTACACCACACTCTTTGTGTGCCTCCATACACCTCCTACACCGCACTCTTTGTCTGCCTCCACACACCTCCTACAACATTCTCTTTGTCTATCTCCACACACCTCCTATGCCACACTTTTTATCTACCTCCACACCCTTCCTAAACCACGCTCTTTGTCTGCCTCCACACACCTCCCACATACACTCTTTGCATGCCTCCACACACCTCCTACACCATGCTCTTTGTCTGCCTCCACACACCACCTACACCATGCTCTTTGTGTGCCTCCATACAACTCCTACACCACACTCTTTGTCTGCCTCCACACACCTCCTACACCACACTCTTTGTCTGCCTCCACACACCTCCTACACCACCCTCTTTGTGTGCCTCCACACACCTACACCACACACATTGTCTGCCTCCACACACCTCCTACACCACGCTCTTTGTGTGCCTCCACACACCTCCTACACCACACTCTTTGTCTGCCTCCACACACCTACACCACACTCATTGTCTGCCTCCACACACCTCCTACACCACGCTCTTTGTGTGCCTCCATACACCTCCTACACCACACTCTTTGTCTGCCTCCTCACACCTACACCATTCTCTTGGTCTACCTCCACACACCTCCTACGCCACAATTTTTATCTACCTCCACACCCCTCCTACACCACGCTCTTTGTCTGCCTCCACACACCTACACCACGCTCTTTGTGTGTCTCCATACAACTCCTATACCACACTCTTTGTCTGCCTCCACACACCTACACCACACACTTTGTGTGCCTCCACACACATACACCACACTCATTGTCTGCCTCCACACACCTCCTACACCACGCTCTTTGTCTGCCTCCACACACCTACACCACGCTCTTTGTGTGTCTCCATACAACTCCTATACCACACTCTTTGTCTGCCTCCACACACCTCCTACACCACACTCTTTGTCTGCCTCCACACACCTACACCACACTCATTGTCTGCCTCCACACACCTCCTACACCACGCTCTTTGTGTGCCTCCATACACCTCCTACACCACACTCTTTGTCTGCCTCCTCACACCTACACCATTCTCTTTGTCTACCTCCACACACCTCCTACGCCACAATTTTTATCTACCTCCACACCCCTCCTACACCACGCTCTTTGTCTGCCTCCACACACCTACACCACGCTCTTTGTGTGTCTCCATACAACTCCTATACCACACTCTTTGTCTGCCTCCACACACCTCCTACACCACAATGTTTGTGTGCCTCCACACACCTACACCACACTCATTGTCTGCCTCCACACACCTCCTACACCACGCTCTTTGTGTGCCTCCATACAACTCCTACACCACACTCTTTGTCTGCCTCCACACACCTCCTACACCATGCTCTTTGTGTGCCTCCATACACCTCCTACACCACAATGTTTGTGTGCCTCCACACACCTACACCACACTCATTGTCTGCCTCCACACACCTCCTACACCACGCTCTTTGTGTGCCTCCATACAACTCCTACACCACACTCTTTGTCTGCCTCCACACACCTCCTACACCACACTCTTTGTCTGCCTCCACACACCTCCTACACCACAATCTTTGTCTGCCTCCACACACCTCCTACACCACCCTCTTTGTGTGCCTCCACACACCTATACCACACACATTGTCTGCCTCCACACACCTCCTACACCACACTCTTTGTCTGCCTCCTCACACCTACACCATTCTCTTTGTCTACCTCCACACACCTCCTACGCCACAATTTTTATCTACCTCCACACCCCTCCTACACCACGCTCTTTGTGTGCCTCCATACACCTCCTACACCACACTCTTTGTCTGCCTCCTCACACCTACACCATTCTCTTTGTCTACCTCCACACACCTCCTACGCCACAATTTTTATCTACCTCCACACCCCTCCTACACCACGCTCTTTGTCTGCCTCCACACACCTACACCACGCTCTTTGTGTGTCTCCATACAACTCCTATACCACACTCTTTGTCTGCCTCCACACACCTCCTACACCACAATGTTTGTGTGCCTCCACACACCTACACCACACTCATTGTCTGCCTCCACACACCTCCTACACCACGCTCTTTGTGTGCCTCCATACAACTCCTACACCACACTCTTTGTCTGCCTCCACACACCTCCTACACCATGCTCTTTGTGTGCCTCCATACACCTCCTACACCACAATGTTTGTGTGCCTCCACACACCTACACCACACTCATTGTCTGCCTCCACACACCTCCTACACCACGCTCTTTGTGTGCCTCCATACAACTCCTACACCACACTCTTTGTCTGCCTCCACACACCTCCTACACCACACTCTTTGTCTGCCTCCACACACCTCCTACACCACAATCTTTGTCTGCCTCCACACACCTCCTACACCACCCTCTTTGTGTGCCTCCACACACCTATACCACACACATTGTCTGCCTCCACACACCTCCTACACCACGCTCTTTGTGTGCCTCCACACACCTCCTACACCACACTCTTTGTCTGCCTCCACACACCTACACCACACTCATTGTCTGCCTCCACACACCTACACCACACTCTTTGTCTGCCTCCACACACCTCCTACACCACAATCTTTGTCTGCCTCCACACACCTACACCACACTCATTGTCTGCCCCCACACACCTCCTACACCACACTCTTTGTGTGCCTCCATACACCTCCTACACCGCACTCTTTGTCTGCCTCCACACACCTCCTACAACATTCTCTTTGTCTATCTCCACACACCTCCTATGCCACACTTTTTATCTACCTCCACACCCTTCCTAAACCATGCTCTTTGTCTGCCTCCACACACCTCCCACATACTCTCTTTGCATGCCTCCACACACCTCCTACACCATGCTCTTTGTCTGCCTCCACACACCACCTACACCATGCTCTTTGTGTGCCTCCATACAACTCCTACACCACACTCTTTGTCTGCCTCCACACACCTCCTACACCACACTCTTTGTCTGCCTCCACACACCTCCTACACCACCCTCTTTGTGTGCCTCCACACACCTACACCACACACATTGTCTGCCTCCACACACCTCCTACACCACACTCTTTGTCTGCCTCCACACACCTCCTACACCACACTCTTTGTCTGCCTCCACACACCTACACCACACTCATTGTCTGCCTCCACACACCTCCTACACCACGCTCTTTGTGCTACCTCCACACACCTCCTACACCACCATTCTCTTTGTCTACCTCCACACACCTCCTACGCCACAATTTTTATCTACCTCCACACCCCTCCTACACCACGCTCTTTGTCTGCCTCCACACACCTACACCACGCTCTTTGTGTGTCTCCATACAACTCCTATGCCACACTCTTTGTCTGCCTCCACACACCTCCTACACCACACACTTTGTGTGCCTCCACACACATACACCACACTCATTGTCTGCCTCCACACACCTCCAAACACCACGCTCTTTGTGTGCCTCCACACACCTCCCCCCAACACTCTTTGCTGCCTCCACACCCCTTTACACCACACTCATTGTCTGCCTCCACACACCTCCTACACCACGCTCTTTGTGTGCCTCCATACACCTCCTACACCACACTCTTTGTGTGCCTCCATACACCTCCTACACCGCACTCTTTGTCTGCCTCCACACACCTCCTAAAACCATTCTCTTTGTGTGCCTCCACACACCTCCACCCACACATTTTTTCTGCCTCCACACACCTCCAAACACCACGCTCTTTGTGTGCCTCCACACACCTCCCACACCACACTCTTTGCTGCCTCCACACCCCTTTACACCATCTCTTTGTCTGCCTCCACACACCTCCTACACCATGCTCTTTGTGTGCCTCCATACAACTCCTACACCACACTCTTTGTCTGCCTCCTCACCCCTTTACACCATTCTCTTTGTCTGCCTCCACACACCTCCTACGCCACAATTTTTATCTACCTCCACACCCCTCCACACCACGCTCCCCTTGTCTGCCTCCACACACCTCCCACCCACGCTCTTTGTGTGTCTCCATAAAACCCTATACCACACTCTTTGTCTGCCTCCACACACCTCTACACCACGCTCTTTGTGTGCCTCCACACACCTACACCACACTCTTTGTCTGCCTCCTCACCCCTTTACACCATTCTCTTTGTCTGCCTCCACACACCTCCCTACGCCACTTTTTGTCTCCCCCAAACCCCCTCCTATACCACGCTCTTTGTCTGCCTCCACACCCCTTTACACCACGCTCTTTGTGTGTCTCCATAAAACCTATACCACACTCTTTGTCTGCCTCCACACACCTTACACCACGCTCTTTGTGTGCCTCCATACCCCTTTACACCACACTCTTTGTCTGCCTCCACACACCTCCTACACCACGCTCTTTGTCTGCCTCCACACACCTACACCACGCTCTTTGTGTGCCTCCATACACCCTACACCACACTCTTTGTCTGCCTCCACACACCTCCTACACCACAATCTTTGTCTGCCTCCACACACCTACACCACACTCATTGTCTGCCTCCACACACCTCCTACACCACGCTCTTTGTGTGCCTCCATACACCTCCTACACCACACTCTTTGTCTGCCTCCACACACCTCCTACACCACACTCTTTGTCTGCCTCCACACACCTACACCACACTCTTGTCTGCCTACCTCCACACACCTCCTACGCCCCACAACATTTTGTCTGCCTCCACACCCCCTACACCACGCTCTTTGTCTGCCTCCACACCCCTTTACACCACGCTCTTTGTGTGTCTCCATAAAACCTCCTATACCACACTCTTTGTCTGCCTCCACATACCTCCTACACCACAATGTTTGTGTGCCTCCACAGCCTACACCACACTCATTTCTGCCCCAAAAACACCTCCTTCACCACGCTCTTTGTGTGCCTCTATAAAACTCCTACACCACGCTCTTTGTGTGTCTCCATAAAACCTCCTATACCACACTCTTTGTGTGCCTCCATATACCTCCTACACCACAATGTTTGTGTGCCTCCACAGACCTACACCACACTCATTGTCTGCCTCCACACACCTCCTTCACCACGCTCTTTGTGTGCCTCTATACAACTCCTACACCACACTCTTTGTCTGCCTCCACACACCTCCTACACCATGCTCTTTGTGTGCCTCCATACACCTCCTACACCACAATGTTTGTGTGCCTCCACACACCTACACCCCTCTTGTGTGCCTCCACACACCCCTATACCACACTCTTTGTCTGCCTCCACACACCTCCTACACCACACTCTTTGTCTGCCTCCTCACACCTACACCATTCTCTTTGTCTGCCTCCACACACCTCCTACGCCACAATCTTTGTCTGCCTCCACACCCCTCCTACACCACGCTCTTTGTGTGCCTCCACACACCTATACCACGCTCTTTGTGTGTCTCCATAAAACCTCCTACACCACACTCTTTGTCTGCCTCCTCACACCTTACACCATTCTCTTTGTCTGCCTCCACACACCTCCTACGCCAAAACTCTTTGTCTGCCTCCACACCCCTCCTACACCATGCTCTTTGTGTGCCTCCATACCCCTTTACACCACGCTCTTTGTGTGTCTCCATACAACTCCTACACCACACTCATTGTCTGCCTCCACACACCTCCTACACCACGCTCTTTGTGTGCCTCCATACAACTCCTACACCACACTCTTTGTCTGCCTCCACACACCTCCTACACCATGCTCTTTGTGTGCCTCCATACACCTCCTACACCACAATGTTTGTGTGCCTCCACACACCTACACCACACTCATTGTCTGCCTCCACACACCTCCTACACCACGCTCTTTGTGTGCCTCCATACACCTCCTACACCACACTCTTTGTCTGCCTCCTCACACCTACACCACTCTTTGTCTACCTCCACACACCTCCTACGCCACAATCTTTGTCTACCTCCACACCCCTCCTACACCCCCGCTCTTTGTGTGCCTCCACACACCTACACCACGCTCTTTGTGTGTCTCCATAAAACCTCCTACACCACACTCATTGTCTGCCTCCTCACCCCTTTACACCATTCTCTTTGTCTACCTCCACACACCTCCTACACCAAAACTCTTTGTCTGCCTCCACACCCCTCCTACACCATGCTCTTTGTGTGCCTCCATACACCTCCTACGCTCTTTTGTGTGTCTCCATAAAACCTACACCACACTCATTGTCTGCCTCCACACACCTCCTACACCACGCTCTTTGTGTGCCTCCATACAACTCCTACACCACACTCTTTGTCTGCCTCCACACACCTCCTACACCATGCTCTTTGTGTGCCTCCACACACCTCCTACACCACAATCTTTGTCTGCCTCCACACCCCTTTACACCACCCTCTTTGTGTGCCTCCACACACCTATACCCACACTCTTTGTGTGCCTCCATAAAACCTCCTACACCACGCTCTTTGTGTGCCTCCACACACCTCCTACACCACACTCTTTGTCTGCCTCCACACACCTACACCAAAACTCTTTGTCTGCCTCCACACCCCTTTACACCACACTCTTTGTGTGCCTCCACACACCTCCTACACCACAACTTTGTCTGCCTCCACACACCTTACACCACGCTCTTTGTGTGCCTCCACACACCTCCTACACCACACTCTTTGTGTGCCTCCATACCCCTTTACACCGCACTCTTTGTCTGCCTCCACACACCTCCTACAACACTCTTTGTCTGCCTCCACACACCTCCTACACCACAATCTTTTGTCTGCCTCCACACCCCAAACACCACGCTCTTTGTCTGCCTCCACACACCCCCCTACACCACACTCTTTGTGTGCCTCCATACACCTCCTACACCCCCTCTTTGTCTGCCTCCACACACCTCCTAAAACCATTCTCTTTGTGTGCCTCCATAAAACCTCCTATGCCACACTTTTTATCTGCCTCCACACCCTTTCCAAACACCACGCTCTTTGTCTGCCTCCACACACCCCCCTACACCCCCTCTCTTTGCATGCCTCCACACACCTACACCACAACTTTGTCTGCCTCCACACACCTCCTACACCACGCTCTTTGTGTGCCTCCACACACCTCCTACACCACACTCTTTGTCTGCCTCCACACACCTACACCACACTCTTTGTCTGCCTCCACACACCTCCTACACCCCCGCTCTTTGTGTGCCTCCATACCCCTTTACACCACACTCTTTGTCTGCCTCCTCACCCCTTTACACCATTCTCTTTGTGTGCCTCCACACACCTCCTACGCCAAAACTCTTTGTCTGCCTCCACCCCCCTTTACACCACGCTCTTTGTCTGCCTCCACACACCTCCTACACCACGCTCTTTGTGTGTCTCCATAAAACCTCCTATACCACACTCTTTGTCTGCCTCCTCACCCCTTTACACCATTCTCTTTGTGTGCCTCCACACACCTCCACCCAAAACTTTTGTCTGCCTCCACACCCCTCCTACACCACGCTCTTTGTCTGCCTCCACACACCTACACCACGCTCTTTGTGTGTCTCCATACAACTCCTATACCACACTCTTTGTCTGCCTCCACACACCTCCTACACCACACTCTTTGTGTGCCTCCACACACCTACACCACACTCATTGTCTGCCTCCACACACCTCCTACACCACGCTCTTTGTGTGCCTCCAACACCTCCTACACCACACTCTTTGTCTCCTCCTCCATACCCACTCTTTGTCTGCCTCCACACACCTCCTACGCCACAATTTTTGTCTGCCTCCACACCCTCCTACACCACGCTCTTTGTCTGCCTCCACACACCTACACCACGCTCTTTGTGTGTCTCCATAAAACCTCCTATACCACACTCTTTGTCTGCCTCCTCACCCCTTTACACCACTGTTTGTGTGCCTCCACACACCTCCACCCACTCATTGTCTGCCTCCACACCCCTCCTACACCACGCTCTTTGTGTGCCTCCATACACCTACACCACGCTCTTTGTGTGTCTCCATAAAACCTCCTATACCACGCTCTTTGTGTGCCTCCATACACCTCCTACACCACAATGTTTGTGTGCCTCCACACACCTACACCACACTCATTGTCTGCCTCCACACACCTCCTACACCACGCTCTTTGTGTGCCTCCATACAACCCCCCCTTTACACCACACTCTTTGTCTGCCTCCATACACCTCCTACACCACAATGTTTGTGTGCCTCCACACACCTACACCACACTCATTGTCTCCCTCCCACACCCCCTTTTTTCCTAACACCCACCTCTTTGTGTGCCTCCATAAAACCTCCTACACCACACTGTTTGTGTGCCTCCACACCCCTTTACACCACACTCTTTGTCTGCCTCCACACACCCTCCTAAAAACCACAATCTTTGTCTGCCTCCACACACCTCCTACACCACCCTCTTTGTGTGCCTCCACACACCTATACCACAACTTTGTCTGCCTCCACACACCTCCTACACCACGCTCTTTGTGTGCCTCCACACACCTATACCACACTCTTTGTCTGCCTCCACACACCTCCCACACTCATTTTCTGCCTCCACACCCCTTTACACCACACTCTTTGTCTGCCTCCACACACCTCCTACACCACAATCTTTGTCTGCCTCCACACACCTACACCACACTCTTTGTCTGCCTCCACACACCTCCTACACCACACTCTTTGTCTGCCTCCACACACCTCCTACACCACAATCTTTGTCTGCCTCCACACACCTCCTACACCACACTCTTTGTGTGCCTCCACACACCTATACCACACACATTGTCTGCCTCCACACGCCTCCTACACCACGCTCTTTGTGTGCCTCCACACACCTCCTACACCACACTCTTTGTCTGCCTCCACACACCACACCACACACATTGTCTGCCTCCACTCACCTCCTACACCACGCTCTTTGTGTGCCTCCATACACCTCCTACACCACACTCTTTGTCTGCCTCCTAACACCTACACCATTCTCTTTGTCTACCTCCACACACCTCCTGCGCCACAATTTTTATCTACCTCCACACCCCTCCTACACCACGCTCTTTGTCTGCCTCCACACACCTACACCACGCTCTTTGTGTGTCTCCATACAACTCCTATACCACACTCTTTGTCTGCCTCCACACACCTCCTACACCACACTCTTTGTCTGCCTCCACACACCTACACCACACTCATTGTCTGCCTCCACACACCTCCTACACCACGCTCTTTGTCTACCTCCACACACCTTTGACACCACGCTGTTTGTCTGCCTCCACACACCTACACCATGCTCTTTGTCTGACTCCACACACCTCCTACACCACACTCTTTGTCTACCTCCACACAACTTTGGCACCACGCTGTTTGTCTGCCTCCACACACCTACACCAAGCTCTTTGTCTGCCTCCACACACCTACATCACATTCTGTGTGCCTCCACAAACCTCCTACATCACACTCTTTGTCTGCCTCCACACACCTCCTACATACGCACTTTGTCTGCCTCCACACATCACCTATACCACACTCTTTGCGTGCATCCACACACCTACACCACGCTCTTTGTCTGCCTGCATACACCTCCTACACCACACTCTTTGTCTGCGTCCACACACCTACACCACGCTCTCTGTCTGCCTCCACACACACCTCCTACAACACGCTCTCTGTCTGCCTCCACACACCTCCTACATCACCATGTTTGTCTGTCTCTACACATGTCCTACATCACGCTCTCTGTCTGCCTCCCACACACTCTTTGTCTGCTTCCATACACACATAGGATTCAAACAGGTGTATTCATCATCACGGTGATGCTAAGGGAGTCCATAACTTGTGACTCCTTCATTCTACTACGGACTCCTTAACTTTCCTTACCATGGCTCATCATGCTGGGTTCACAGCCAGCATGGATCTTAGGTTGTGTATTATATGGAAATGTTCGCTTCTGATTTGGTAAACATTTTGCACAAGATTTGCCATACATAGGAATATATATATTACAGATGAGCAAGGCGAATATGATTACCCTTGTAAATGTGGAAAATATATTTCTTATGTAATTATTTGATATATTGAAAAAGTGCAGGCACCTAAACACATTTGGAGTCCTGTCACTTTCCTGTAAAATTCCTGATCATTGAACTCTGCCTGCTGTTGACAGCTGAGCTACGCCATCAGTATGCTGGGTCACCCACGAGTTGTCCTGCTGGACGAGCCGTCCACTGGAATGGATCCCCGCTCAAAGAGGTTCCTCTGGTCAGTTGGAAAGCATGTTTTGAATATTGAATAGTTTTATATTCAGCATTGACAATCAATATTTGTATGTTGAATTTCTGGTTAATTATTTAATTTCAAGTCACTGACTAACACATTTACAACACAGGATAGCGATTCTGAGGGTCTTTGAAAGCCTTTTTGACAACTGGCATCTTCATGATTCTTATTGTGTATTCTGCGAAAAAGTTGATGTAGGTTTGGAGAAAATGAGATATAGCATCCGAGTCACATTTACTCACTGGGCAGCTGTACTTAAAACATGGACTACAGTCGCGCCTCGTTATAACGCGGTAGTTGGGGTCCACGAAATGGAACCACATTATAAATGAGTCGCGTTATAGATTATATTCCACCACCCCCAAAACACCACAACAGCAACCGAAGCCAATATGCTGGTTGCGTCACGTGTATGCGTGATTTATAAAACTAACAGACATTGAAACCAACGTAAATGTGTATTAATAAATTGTTAAAATAATATACACTGTCGAATGTTGAACTGAGTAAATCTTGCGAATAGTGTACAGTTTTGAAATAAATTCAGAGCCAACGCGCCTCATCTGGCGATGCGAACTGAGGCGGAGTGATAACACAGTACTACTGTCGTGGTCTAAAATAACCTTGAACTCAGCAGCCTAAACGCACAAATGAATTGACATGTTGCCGAAGTCGGTCAAATATTAATAGTTATACTAATTGCGCTCACTATTGGCTTGATTTCATTTTTCAATCAATCTCAAAATAAAAATTTTGATCGCACATTTACTGTGCCAATTTATAATGCAATTCACAGTGGATCGAGGCTACTGCGGTTCACACGCAGTTGACGAATTCGTATATTTGCGCACAAGTAAATGTGTTTTTGTAGACGTAGTAAAGAAAACATAACATAGCTGTTAGCCTGCCATTTCAGTATCATAATTATTGTTCGTCACCGCCCGATTCATAAGCAATTTAATTGCCATTTACAAGCCGGCGAAGGCGCCCGTTCGCGGAAGCCACAGCGAACGGCGCCTTTGCCGAAGCCACAGCAAACTGGCAGGTGACAAACGCAATTGATATCAGCGCAAACAAACAGGGCTTTGTACCAAATTAACTGTGCCTAAAGTTAATTAAATACAATCAAAGGAATTGGTAACGTTTTAAACAAAAACTTAAGAAATTACCACACAAACCAAGCGCTGGTTACACAATAGACCGTTTGAAAAACGATTGGATTCGGGGTCCACGACCGACCGCGTTATAGCCGATTCACGTTAGAGCAAGTCGCGTTATAGCGAGGTGCGACTGTATCATGGAATGCAACCTTAAAGATGCATATATATATATATATATATATGTATATATATATATATATATATATATATATATATATATATATATATATATATATATATATATATATAACTGCCACATAGCTATTTGGCATCTGCTGTGGTAGATGAGTTTACACCATGAATGCTGTGTCCATCAGATACTATCATGTATAAGTCTGTGTTTATAGTTATTGTTCCGTCTCATTGCCAGGGACACAATCAGTCGTAGTTTTGCATCGACGGACCGAGGCGCAATCTTGACTACACATTACATGGAGGAAGCAGAATCGCTGTGTAACCGTGTTGCCATCATGGTCAACGGCAGCATGCAGTAAGTTTGCACTTGCTCTCAACGTCACGTGACACCAGTCACATCTATAACTCCATCTGTAGCCTTTTGTGGGATCTCATTTTTAAGTTCCTTATAAAATATGGTTACTTTCCAATGAGTCATTAGGTTTCCTCCATTGTGAAAAAGGAATTTGAAATATTGCTTGGACTAAACATTATGTAATATATTCCTGTACTAGTCACCTGAGCATCCACATCCAATGAGGATGTTCCACATGCTGTTTATTACCTCTGCTAGTCATGTGATCATTCTCCTCGAATCAGCCTGCTGTTTATTACCACTGCTAGTCATGTGATCATTCTCCTCGAATCAGCCTGCTGTTTATTACCACTGCTAGTCATGTGATCATTCTCCTCAAATGAGCCTGCTGTTTATTACTACTGTTAGTCATGTGATCATTCTCTTCCAATCAGGTGTATCGGCACACTGCAGCAGTTGAAGAGTAAGTTTGGCCAGGGTTACCTGCTGGAGGTGAAGCTGGATGGACGAGGCCAGCAGGGAGACGGAGGGCCAGGGGACCGCTTCGAGGCTCTGGACACCTACATCCGTGACATCTTCACACAGGCCACTGTGGTTGAGAGGTTTGGTGAGCGTGTCACCTACAGGGTGCCACAAAGGAATGTCAACAGTCTGTCTCAAACGTTTGCAGCACTTGAAGACGGTAGGAATTCTGATTTATTTATAGTTATTCTTGATAGTTGTTTGAATCTTTGTTTTTATTTTGATATGTTTGGAAAGGCCCAGGAAAATGTACATCTGGTGTAATATTAATCAAGGATTTTACAGTTAGAAGACCATTTGATGGTCAATAGTTTCACATGGTTCTCACATTCAAACCAATTTATTAAGTTAACTTCCTGTTAATAATAACTGACTCATTCTGGTTAAGAGATCACACATCCGCACTTGATGTGGCTCATTCTGCTCATTCTGGTTAAGAGAACACACATCCGCACTTGATGTGGCTCATTCTGCTCATTGTGGTTAAGAGAAAACATATCCACAGTTGACATGGCTCATTCTGGGTAAGAAACCACACATCCACACTTGACGTGGCTCATTCTGCTCATTCTGGTTAAGAGAAAACATATCCACAGTTAACATGGCTCATTCTGGGTGAGAGTACACACATCCACACTTGACATCCCTCTCGAGAGTAAACTATGATGCAACATTGTGTCTGATACTTTGGTATTTACTGCTTATTGTATAATATGATGAGTTGTGTATTTTTTGATATTTCTGTTAACAGCTGAGGTTGTATAAGACCAGAGTCACTTAATGAATCCAACTGTGTTATTTCTGAGAAAGTTAATTTCATACAAAAATTTATAACCAGTAATATAGAAAGACACAAGTTGTGTGGATGGCAGACCATCCATATTTTCTCTAAAAATAAACAGTTTCTCTGCTCATTTCCAGGCAGACAAAAGCTGGGTATTGAAGACTACAGCTTCAGTCAATCCACACTTGAACAGGTATACGATTACCAGGTTTTTTATGGTCAGAGTAATATGTTACTTGTACATTAACGAAACCAAACACATGTTATGTTACTACCATAGAACTGAAACTAAATATTTCATGATACACTGAGACGGCTTATGTGAACACAGGTTCTGTGAAAGGATTGCTATAGAATAGGATTAACAGAGCCAATAATAACATGATGCAGTTGGACAAGACAGCACACTCATGGGAGTTGTGTGTGTGTTTTTAACAACTACCTGTGTGAATGTGTGGTGTGTGTTTATGTGTGACGTGGTGTGCATATGTGTGTTTGTGTGTATGCATGTGTGTGTATGTGGTGTGTGTGTGTGTGTGTGTGTGTGTGTGTGTGTGTGTGTGTGTGTGTGTGTGTGTGTGTGTGTGTGTGTGTGTGTGTGTGTATGTGTTAACAATGTGGTATATATGTTGTGTTGTGTTGTGTTGTGTTGTGTTGTGTTGTGTTGTGTTGTGTTGTGTTGTGTTGTGTTGTGTTGTGTTGTGTTGTGTTGTGTTGTGTTGTGTTGTGTTGTGTTGTGTTGTGTTGTGTGTTGTGTTGTGTACACTGTGGTTAACTTTAATAGTTAGTTACTTACTTTACTTCACCTGAGATGACACACGTATTGTTGAGTTTGCCATTAATCAGGTCCTTAATTCTCTTCCACTTTCCTCTCCAGGTCTTCATAGAGTTTGCCAAGCATCAGTATGACGATGCGCCGGGTGACAGCGGTAATCTGAGCCGGACACTGAGTCGTCAACTGAGTGGCCAGTGCGCTGGTGAGGGACACCATCACGAGGCTGACACCCGCCTCTAGTTACACCCCTCCCTCCGCCACCCTCGAACTATCGTGTTACTGTCACTATACTGTGTGTGATCACTGGTTATGTTTGGATCATTCAGCCGGCAGGTCGTGTGTCCGCGGCTCAGTCATCCACTGTTTATAGTGTCATTGTCACCCAACACACGTCACGTCAACCACATTTCACATACACAAAGTTAAGTTTTATATGCATTTTTGGAGGAACGTGAATGTATCGCATTTGCATACGGATGTATTACATTTACAACTGCTGTGACCAGTCATAGGCTCAGACACATTGAAATGTATTTGAATACAAATACTCTTGAGGGATTCAAATCCAATTACAAATACTTTTAAATGCAAAATTACAAATACATTGAAAAGTATTTCATTTTTAGGATACTTTACTATAATAGGTAGAAGTAAAGCAAATCATATATATCCCGACATGTAGTTTACAGGCATAATTAGCGTTTTACTCATACAATGACAGGCTGACCAGTGCT
Organism: Ridgeia piscesae; assembly: GCA_025642075.2. Taxonomy (NCBI): domain Eukaryota; kingdom Metazoa; phylum Annelida; class Polychaeta; order Sabellida; family Siboglinidae; genus Ridgeia; species Ridgeia piscesae. Next base: position 187,764 of record JAODUO010000244.1, on the reverse strand, counting down.
AGGGGGTATTGTTATTGCTAAGTACATCACAGTGACAACTGACTCAGAAACCTCTATCCACATAGGTAAAGGCCATAATCTGTTTATTTGTTCTGTTTATCAAATTAAGCCAGGCGATCCATAATAAAATGCCTATGTTGCCTTCAGAAGAGACACTGCTAATGCCTGTTAGTGGGGAAGTGTGACAATTCAACTTGAAAGACAGCCTGGAGACCAGAAAAGCCTGTTGCCAGTTTGGAACCTGACTAAAGAACAAAGGGGATAGGTGTTAATCCAGCCTCTGAGCAAACAGAAGTTGTGGTCACTGCCAGGACCATGGGGGACACCTGCTGTCAAGTGTCTTCAGTAATTAGCACTGTTGAAAGACACATTAAAGTTGCAGTCAATGGGTATTTTGAAGGTTGAAAACAACTTGTTTGGTGAAAGGTGATTTGCACTGAAGGTAATCAGTTTGGCAGGCATTACATGTGATCATGAAACAGAAATGTTGATACTGACAATGTATTTGAACATTTATTTTAAAGTATTTGAAAATGTCAAACACTTTAAGAAGGTATTTTAATATAAATACTTTCTTAAACATCACATACAATTATAAGTACTTTGAAAACAGTTTTTAAATACTTTCAAATACAAATGTATTTGACCCCATGTCTGACTGTGATGTTCATATTTTCTTGCATTCATCTTAAACGTACAACATTGAATGGCACACTTGAAGTAAAAACAGTCTCGTAAATGGTGACACTCGACAAGAACATAATTTTTTTATTAGACAGATGATTTAAATACTGCAAGATGTTTTATAGATTAATTTCAAGTCAAAAACATGAAAAATGGCATGTCTGCATGTTTCCTGCTGTAGGACTGGTCCCTCTGTTACAAATTTGCTGACCAGTGATAATTTGCCATCTTCTGAATAATGTACAAATGTGTTAATTACAAGTCATAAACACCTGTTTTGTTTAAGCTGACCTCACTGTACTGTTTATTTTCATTTACTCCATTTTAGCAGCGCTTTAGTTACACACAACATTTATAAAACACTTATTTCATATTATATAGCTTTGTATGTGCTTATTTATGTGATTACTGTTATTTGTGTTGTTACTATTTTCATGGTAATAATAGTTTCAAGTTTTGATGAGTCTTAGTAATATTTGTAATGAATTTGAAAGGCACCTACCAGTGCTTCCAGTGTGTTTAACTGTGCCTATAGAAATGTAGCAACCTGCTTACTGCATACAGTGCTCTGATGTACAAGCATGTCTTTAATGTGTGATTTGCCTTCATCACAAATTGCTTTGTAGTAGTAACCAGTCACCAGGGGCACTGCTTACGTATACTATAGGTTTGCTGCGTGCAGTAAAACTTTATGAGCTAATTCTGACATGTGTCTATATTCCAAGAAATTCCATTTGCAGGATTTTGTCTGGTGTGGCAGTGTATTTACCAATATTATTTATCAACCGTACCGTAAACGGGACTTTAATTAATGTCTTCATCATTACAGACAAACACTGAACTGGAAGACAAGCAAGTTGAACGTGTTATTTAATGCATTACTATGTTCTCAGTATCGTGTGTTGAGATGTTCCAGACTTACGGTTGATGTAAAAATATGATACATTACGACTTGTATTTTAAGTACAAAACAAAAAATCTTTATTTTATCAATGTACCATAGTCCGTTGTGCCAATGTGTGCCTTTGTGTACAGTATAATGTGCACATTTATAAAACTATTCATTTTTAGATTACTTGATAATTGTTATAAGGTTGAATATTGTTTACAACACAACATGGTCAGACATGTTATTTCCACACGTGCCAGACGTTAGTCATAATAAAGTAAACTATTCTTCTGCCTGCTATAGAATGAAGTTTTATACAGATGTATTAGGTTTACCTTGTGACAAGGTGCTGTTGTTTGTTCTGTGTGAATGTCATATACTAGGAAGTGAGAAGCAGCAGTTAAGAATTAAAACAAAAACTCTCAGAGTTAACAAATGTTTTACTAGTTAGAATAGTGACATAAGAAATGTATGACTACCTGGTACATCTAGTCACAAATATGCCACACATTTCTACGCATTTAATACAAAAGCCTTTATTTCAGTGTATATTTTTTACCAGTTTGTAATAGATATTAATCATGTAATTCTTAACAGGATGATTTGTTTTACAAATGTGTATGATGTATGGTATTTACATTTGAAGGATAGTTATTGCTATTAGGCACTGCTATTTGGTGTGTGTAATGATAAGGTCAGTCATTTCAAGAGACACTTGCATAAATCATCACGTGACTAACGTCCAGCATGGCAGTGCGTGTTCATGTACAACATTAAACTATTGTACAACATGGTTGGTTGTCTTCAAGTACAACAACATACAATTACATGGTGGCAGCGGCGAGATAACCCAGGTAAGACTGCCCAAGCCTTGCTATCCAAGCGACCATGATACCGCTCGATATCAATGAAACAAGCGCCGCAAATATGGCAAAATAAATGTGCGCGTAAAAGTAGTATAAGGAGGTATCACCGAACACTCGTATGGATATGGCGGAATGCAAGCCACACATGGACTGGACCAGCGCGGACCTGCCTAAGACATAAACTTTTAAAACAAAAATGTCAACTATACGTTGGCGTAAAAGATGTAAAAAAGGCCAAACAAGTGGACCACATTCTGCTATTGTCAGGAGAGGAAGGACTAAAATGTTTTAATTCGTGGACTCTTAACAGACACCGAAAAAAATTATCCTGATCACATATGGAAAAGATTCGAACAACAAATCAAACATAAACACCATTTTCTTGTCGCTTGTTTATACCTTCAAAGGTACAGACATCAAGATTGTGAGTCAGTAGACGACTTCATCACAAGACTGAAATTGCAAGCACAAAAATGCGACTTTTGCGATGACGGAGTCGAACGAACGTGTGCTGGAGAAATTTATTGCCGGAATAAGACTTCACAACAGAACAAGCCTTGGAACGAGGTAGAACATTTGAAGCTTCAATATATCATATGAAACAATTGGCTGAAGCACAAGGAACAAACGTCAATGCTATGAGAACATTTCCTATATGGAAATGCCACAACTGTGGCGGCAACCACCAGAATGACACACGTGATCAGTGTCCAGCATATGGGACAATATGCAACAATTGTGGAAAGCCCAACCAAAAGTATGTACACTAACAAAACGGAGAAGAACGAAGTCAAGAGATAGGCAGCAGAAAAGGCAGTTTAGACCTCAATATCAGTCAATGACTAGACGTGGACATAATGGCCGTAAGAAAGGTACTGTATATTCTATCGGGGGACAATCAACAGAGTGCATGGATGACAATTTTCACCACATGTCGTTCGCTGAAACAAAGATACACGCAATGAAGTGTTCGCCACACTGAACATCAAACTAGATTTAAAACTTGGAAATCACATAATCTAGCTGAAAGTAGACACTGGTGCACAGGATAACACACTCTTCGCATCTACCGTCGAATGCATCCAAAATGTCTAACAGCAGACAGTTACCCAAGACCTGTAGGGGTTGTGAAACATCAAAACACCATACTTACTGCTTACAACGGAACACGAATAGAGCAGTTTGGTTTTGGGACAATTCCCTGCCAGTACAGCCATGGCCACTGGTACGACACAAAGTTCTTCCTAGTCGACACCAAGGGGCCAGGTATCCTTGGTTTACCCAGCTTGAGACAACTCGACCTTGTGACGCTGCACTGCGCTGTCCAAGCAGACGAACAAAGCATCCACAGTAACGAAAACAAAGGTGTCCACGTTGACGATTTATTGAAACAGTATCCAAATCAGTTTGACTGCATCGGACAATTTCCACGGTGAATACCACATTGTAACGGACCCACAAGTACAACCGGTGATACATGCACCTATGAAATGCCCAATCCTGTTCAAAAACGAAATCAAGAACTGTCTAGACGAGATGGTCGAAAATGGAGTGATCCGTAAAGTAGACGAACCGACCGACTGGGTGAACAGTTTGGCTTATTCGAGAAAACAAAACGGTAAGCTATGCCTTGATCCCAAAGATCTTAACATGGCCATTAAGAGATGTCATCATCACACTCCCACTCTCGAGGAGATCACACACCAGTTCGCGGGATCCCAGCACTTCTCCAAGCTTGATGCGAAGAACGGATACTGGTCTGTGAAGCTAGACACTGAGTCAGCTGCTAACAACCTTCAATTCGCCATTTGGAAGGTTTTGCTTCCAGCGTATGCCCTTCGGACAAGTGATGTCCCAAGACGTTTTCCAGCAACGGATGGACCAGATCCTGGAGAAATGCCCAGTAACCCTTGGATTCGCGGATGACACCGCTGTGTACGGAAAGACGAAGACATAACACGACAAACACCTACACAATGTGATGAAGGTGGCACGAGACAATGGACTTGTGTTTAACAGCGAGAAGTGTGCCATAGGGCGGGAAAAAATCCACTTCTTTGGCATGGTGTATGTTGCAAAGGGAGGTCACCCGATTCTGAAAGAGTGGAAGACATCAGAAATACACCAGCTCCGACAAACAAGACATGTCTGCAACGGTTCTTGGGGATAGCGACATAATGTCTCCATTCGTTCCCCAACTCGCAGAACTCACAACATGATGAAACAAGATATTGACTTCCAGTGGAACACGTCTCATCAGGAGGCATTCGCAAAGATCCAAGACGTGATCGATACACACACTACGCTAGTCTACTTCGCCCGGAACAAGGAGACGACTATCCAGGTCGACGCATCGTCAAGAGGACATGGGGCAGTGCTGCTCCAAGACAACAAACCAGTGGCGTTCGCCAGCAAGTCGTTGACTGAGACAGAATGTCGTTACGCGAACATAGAAAGAGAGCTGCTGGCTGTAGTGTATGATGGCTGTGAGAGATTTCCCACCTACATCTACGGCAGTAACTTTGTGGTCGAGACCGATCACAAACCTCTAGAGATGATTAGCCTCAAGAATCTGTTGCGCATCCAGGGCTACGACGTGACTATCAAGTATCGTCCAGGGCGAGACATGCTTGTCACGGATGCTAAGTCGCGGTTACCAAGCAATCGACACGAGCCCATCGACCTTGACATAAAGGTGACATTTGTGCAGTTCAGCTCTGACAAGCTCAGTCAGCTGCAACAAGAGACCAATAAAGACAACGATCTATCAACTCTCCGGGAATTCATTGTAGACGGCTGGCCAGATTTGATGAAGGAGATGCCAACACAGCTGCGACAATTTTGGTCATACAGGGACGAACTCTCAGTCGAAAATGGTATGCTGCTGAAGGGTGAACGAATTGTTATACCTCGAAGCATGCAGCAAGATATACTGCAACAAATGCATGCTGGACCCCAGGGAGCTGAAAAGTGTAAACTGCGCGCGAGAAGTTGTGTCTTCTGGACCAGCATGAATACAGACATCAACAAAGTGGTTCGCCAGTGTGCGACATGTCAAGAGTATCAGTGTGCGCAACCAGCGGAGACACTCAGACCACACGAAATACCAACACACCCACGGCAGGTTGTTGGATCTGATCTGTTCTACTTTGATGGGCATGACCACTTGATAGTCGCAGACTACTACTCAAAGTTTCCCATTGTGCGGAAGACTCCCATGGGACAATGTACCAGCCAGACTGTAGTGAGTCTCACAAAGCAAATCTTCTCCGAGCATGGCATACCACAATGAGTTGTGACGGACAACGAAACCTATCGCAAGTTTGCGAAGGAATGGTGCTTCGACCATGTCACAAGTTCTCCACACTATCCAAAGTCAAATGGATTTATCGAACGCACAGTAAAAACAATGAAAATGACTCTGAAGAAAGCTAAATCTTCCAAACTCGATCCATATATCGCTTTGTTATACATTCGAACAACACCGGTAGACGTGTTGCCAAGTCCGGCAGAAATGCTGTATACAAGGAAAGTACAAGGCAACCTTCCTGTGCGAATGAGAAACAAACTTGGAAACAAAGAAGAAATCTACGAGAGACAAGAGGTTGAAAGGACGAACCATGATCAGCACTCTCGTGATTTGTCACCACTGTTTCCATGAAAGAACGTCCGAATACAGACTCTTCCATCAAGTCTGTGGTCACCTGCAGTGGTACGGGAGAAATGTCAGGAACCACGTTCCTATGTTGTGGAAACACAAAATAGAAGGGTGTTGCGAAGAAATAGGTGACACACACGAGGAGTAGAATCAGAAGAAAACGGTTTGATGTGAATGCGACAGTCCATGGCAGCCAACCCAACCGTGTGTGGTAGTCCAGAAACACCAACTGTGTGTGACAGCAGGAAAGTGCGATTTGAGGACGAGAATCGGAAGACTCAACCCACCGTGCACAACTACAGACAGAAGTTGAGTGGGTCGGAAGCGAACAGTGACGTTCCGTTGCACGTAACAAGGTCACATGCTGTGATGGATCGTGATGGACAGTACAAAACGAGAACAGGCCGGGTGATCCGAAAACCTCGATGTTACGATCAGTTATACGAGTAATGAGGATGCATAATTGCATCAAGCAAATACTGTGACATTATCTTGAAATGACACTTGACTATAATTAATACCATGTATATGCATCATGCCAGTACTGTGACATCTTGAAATAAAAATGACTACAATTAGTATCATGTATACAATGCATAATAAGGGAAATGTATACAGAATTACATTATCCAATTACTGTGACATTATCCTGAAATGATAATCACTATTGTTGGTATCTACACGTGTTGTGTAAAGTATTGTGGTGAATAACGTTCACGAGATGTATAATTGGATAATTCAAATAACTACAATGTCAGTTCAATAGCTTTTATTTGTTCGTTTATATGGAAAGGAGGACGTAATCATAAGGTCAATCATTTCAAGAGACACTTGCATAAATCATCACGTGACTAACGTCCAGCATGGCAGTGCGTGTTCATGTACAACATTAAACTATTGTACAACATGGTTGGTTGTCTTGAAGTGCAACAACATACAATTACAGTGTGTGGTTGTCATAGTAAGTGATCAGCCATCTTGGTGAGAAACAACCGAATGCTGTGTATTGTCATACCATGGAGTTGAAATGATGCAGCAGTATGTTGATGGGGAAGGAATGCCACCTCTAGTCTGATCTGTAGGTGACTGGCTAAAGAGGCACGTCTGAACAAGTAGTCAGCTGGGTCCCTTGTTTGTTTGTAATAGATGCTGATACACTGTCTTGCAGTTGTTGTGTTTGTTGTCGAGGGCCATTGGTAGGACACAAGACCAGATGTCAAGTAAATACTAATTGTTATGACTTATTTTTGAACCACACAAATGTGGGGTTAACCGTCATTAAATATAATATGTTCTGATTTGAATCTGTGTTTTGTCATAATGCTCCTATCTAGTGTCATTGAATCAAGTCAAAATAAGTCAAACAACAAATTGTTTATAATGAACAGTGCCTTCACTGCCCCTAAGATACAAGATACAAACGTGTTATGGCAATGCAAAATAATCAGGTGGATGTCATTTGTTGACATTGACCAGTTGGATGTCACTTTAGTAACTGAATAGGTGGATATCAGCTGGTGACAGTTCAGAAGATGGAATGACGTCAATTGATGTGTCAACTGGTGGCAAGGTCAAGAGGGCGGCAGACAGAGACGTTGTGCATCTGTGGCGGCACGGACGACAGATGCTGACACTCCAGTATCTTCAGCAACCTACGACAGTGACAACATGACACATGTTACCATCTTCTCACAAAAACATGGACATGCAATCAGAAGTAAAGGTTTCAATTTTTGCAAATTCCATTTTTCAAAATGTTTTGCACAGTATGATAATATTTCATAACTGGTGGGTGCAAAATCTAACAATGTTTATTCGGGTCCATGTGCCACTGACCATTTGGAAATCCAATGTTTGGGGTCAATTGAAATACATCAGTTAACAAGCACTGTATGTACACTGGACAAAGACCACCATTAGGAACTAATGGTGAATATAATTACCAGAACTTGATAGTTTTTAATAGAAATAAGCTGATCTTAATTTTATGCATTCTTGTATCTAGTAAGTTGCTACAGTGTGGAATTTGCCATTGTCTTGTCTATGTCATCCATATGTTGCTCTGAGTGAGTGTTGCCTACAATTGATTGTAAATGACTCATGTTGATTAAAACATCAGCTTGTGTTTACCTGTTGGGAGGAATCTGTTTGAAGATCCCACGAAGATCAACTGGAAATAAACATTAGAACCTTAAGTTTAGCTTGACAAACACACAATGACACAACTGCACAAGGATAACAGGTTTTAAATGTTCTATTAGTAATTGTTTTGTAATAGCATTAATGTTTGTACATTAACCACATCACAAATGTGGACAATCAAGGAGAGATAAAGTTGTACATTTCTTAGCACCAAACTATTGACCGACATTGTTGACATAACATGTCATCGAATAATTGCAAAAACTGACCTAGGCTGCACCGGAAGGCGCCTGTTGCCAGTGCCACCTGGAGGACTTGAAGAAGCCGATACGTGACATCCTGATTAACAGGTGCTGCCACCTTCTGGATGTGTTCTGTAACTTCCATCACAATTCGTTGCATGTCAACCAGAGTTATGAGTTCAAGCTGAGCTGCACCTGGCAGTGAAGGAAAGGCACAGATTGTCTGTAGTAACGCAACATGTAGCTTTGACCAGAGTGGTGCCGAGTGGCACCTCCCATCCGCACCACTCCGGTGGTCAGTTAATGACCCGAGTAGACAGCACCTCACAAGTCCCGGAACAGGTGTCTGTGTGTTTGGCTTTGTGGGTGATGTCCATAGTGTTGTTCGCTGTGGCTGCAGCAGTGCATTCTGGGAGTGACTCAGTGAGACGAGGCATAGCTTTGGGTCAGCCAGAATCCACTCGGTAAAGAGTTCCAGCAGATCATTTGTAATGCCTGGTTTGTTGGCGACTCCTTCAACAAATACATATTGTTTTGTTAGTCATACTGGTTCAACATTTTAATTTACGTTTAAAAATCTGCAAATATTTGTACAATGTGGTTTATAGTGACCCCTCCAGCAACAGCAGTTCCTTATCTTCAGATGTAGCTGCGATGTCCACATTTTATTATCTCTGACGAAGTTTTGTTGTAATTAACACAATGTTTACAAATGCCGATAATCATAATTTGGAAGCAACACTAATTCCAATCAAAGGTTGTTTGAAATATTTAAATTGGTACATTTTTAACAGAGAACTGGGAGTTGACATTTAATTCATTCACCAATGCCTGCACCTAGAAAACTAACTAACCCATTCTACCTGGTGCCTCTGTCAGGGGAAGTGAAAGATCCTCTCAGAGGGAACCCTAAAACTTGATATGGACCTACAGAGCAATTAGTCTCAATTTAAATTCATAATTATTAGCTGCTAACCCAAACTGATAAGAGAAGTATGTTTTTATATAAAGCAGTATAACATTTTTACGACAGCTCAATGAATTTTACTCTTTGGCAAACCTGTTCAATCGAGTGTCATCTTAACTTCTCTGAGGGAAGCATTCAGCCACACTTGCAATCAACGCACACATACCCACCCTTGTGTATAGCAGGTATTCATTTATATAGCTGCATGAACTGGGGCAAAGTCGACTGAACAAACTTTCCCCAGGTTTGACAAAGCAGCACATGATTCTCCAGTGAAAGTCTTGTTGTAGATGTGCACTGTGTCATAATGAAATGAACTCCTTACACTACTGCCTTGTATTCCCTTGTCTGATACACTACGCTACGCTACGCTACGCTACGCTACGCTACGCTACGCTACGCTACGCTACGCTACGCTACGCTACGCTACGCTACGCTAGCGCCCCCAAATACTTACACTACACTATAAATAAAAGCCTTGTATTATCTTCTCCGACACACTGCGTAAGAGACTACACACCACCATTATCTGCAACTATGTGAGAAAGCTGAGGTCTGACCTGGCGAGCGACACAGGGCGGTGATGAAGTTGCATGTGAAGTGTGCAGAGAGAGCAGGCAGCCGGCGTAGGGGGGACTCCACACCCCCCAACAGGTGGCAGTAGTCATGCACCAGTGTCTTCATCAGCTGCACAACGACATCACTGCTGCAACTCTGCATCTGAAGCAATGCCATCACTGATGACAGTGAGCTCACTTCATGGAACGCTTCTTTCAAGAAATAGATATCTACTTCGCCTGCTTTCGTCAATTGAATTATTGAACCTAATTTTGTTATTACTTATAGTGTCTAGACATAGTGTCAAGAGCAGTTTGGGGAAATGTTACTTATGTTACTTGTTTTTTTTAACCAAACCAGCCTCCTTCTTTCGCCTTTTCCCACTGACCCCACCTAGTGGGAAAAGGCGAAAGAAGAAGAAGCCATGAATGAAGGCAAACCAGTTCGGAATTTAAACAAATTTACCTTTTCTTGGATATAATGAAACCTTCAACTGTGTCATGTCACTGCAGCAATTGTAGCTATGTTACTGATATATTGATGACAGTAGCCAATGGAGCTCATGTAAAAACAACACAAGACATTTCCCCTCGCACAACTACACCTGGATATATCTGTCTTAACATATCCATACATTTGACCTGCTCATCTGTACAATAAAAATGACACATTGTAAAACAAATGCCATGTACATGTGTAGTGCTACTCACCTGCATCCACACGGCTGCAGAGTTGAGGAGATGGGAACACTCGACCCCGACGGCCATGGAGACAAGTCTGTAGAGTAATTCCTTACGGCCGTCATACATGCCTGCATGGAACATTGTCTTAAAGACACTGTTGCACAAACTCTCATTCGTCTGATTCTTGTAGAAGTCCACCAACGTCTCCAGAATCACCAGTTCCTGTATAGCACTCAATTTCTGAAACCACAATTGTCAAACAGCAACTGTTTTATACGACTGACCACACTATTTCCTTCAAGAATGATGGACACAACATCTCCAAAGTGGTGCATTTCTTGAAGCCATCATCAAAGTGCCTCTGTCATGGAAATTGTCTGTCGCCGTGAGACTAAATCTGTTAATATTCTTACACGATGTTAAGAGTTTTATTATTGATAATAACATTTAACTGATTTTGAACATTACATTTCAGGTCCACAAAAATCATCAAAGTGAATTCGAAGCATAAATTAATCATATGAATCAGTTGGATCCATTGAATACTGCATATGACTATACTGAACATTGCATATTTAATACTCATTCAAAATCATTAGTAGTTTAGGAACCTGTTTTCAGTGTTTCAGTCTTCACAAATCACTACCTAGGGTTATCTGGCCACAAACTGTTTACCTTGTAGTAAACAGCGTCTGCGTTTGGCGGCTGACAGAAGATGTGTTCATCCACTATCTGTGCAGCCTGTTCCTCACTTGCCCCACCCAGGCCTGGTATACTGGCAGTGGCACTACTTGAGTCACTGAAGCACATCTCCAGTCGGCGGAGGGCGGAACGTGTCCGCTCAGACAAATCTTGTCCATGGAATGACTGCATTTTTCACTGAAATCAGCCATTTTGTTTTGTGACGGACAGTAAAAAGCCGAAGCTCATCTGGTTGATTTGGGGATTTTAGCTGAGCTGCTAACAAATTAATGTAAGTATAAATTAACTATTCAGTATAATTACTTAGAACTGTCAACAATTATTCAAAAGATGCTGTTGAACAGTAACTTGTTTGTACTTAATTAAAACAAACACACCATTAAATCAGTGCTGATTGATTCACTGATGTAGAAAGATAACATTCCTTGCAAATCAAACAATGATGGCTTTTACTGCCTGATAGGAATGTTGTACAATTTGACAATGTTTGAAGGATATCATTATAGGGCCTGTAAGTGGGTCACGATACATGGCGAGACTCCACATGACTGGAGCTGATTGGGGACTGGACACAAGAAATTGAAGAATAATATTCTAACGATAGATGACAGTTGTAGCTTCCGACTGACGAATACTAGAAAAATCAGGTCTTAAATATTTTGTATTATACCTTTTTTATCTTAAAATTCCGATGTAATATTTAGTTTACCACACTATCATAGACATATAGCGATTTACGTAGTGCAGATAATAAACATGATTTTAGGCTGTATGCGATTTGCATTTTACATTGCTGTATGTTTTGGTTTCGATAAGCTCTTATATGTGACAAGTTGTCTAAATGCACATAATCATAACACATGTATACATAATGTATGGTATATTTATGGTAAAGCTGGATGTGAACTGGGTAAGAGGAAAGTTTCTAAAGTCACTAAAGTTTCTGTGTAACCTTCTTACAAAGGTCCACATTTTGGTGATGACCGAGGCCAAGAGTGGGCAGAGCTGGAGGGGTCCACTACACTGTGACCCTGACTGTGTACTGAGACTATACTCACTACTCTGTAATGTTTTTACTTTTACCAGTCTAGAATTCGATAATCTTCCAGTTAATTGACCTAAATCATTAGGGCCTTTTCACATTTGTTTTACCACGTTTTTTCTATGTGTATGTGTCCAGAATGTTTTTTAAATTGTGTTTCAACAATTCAATGCCGTCAAGGTTGACGTAAACAATGCTGTCGAGTCAACGTAAACACGCTTAAGCAGTTAGTACATGACAGACACATCAGGACCACAAAGGCGATGTCTTGCATGTGCATTGCAAAGTAAAAAAAAAAAATTAGCAGTACTTTATAAATTTAAACTTAAAACAAATGAATCCGCATTATACTGAATAAAAATGAATGATGTAGCCTTGGATTTGGGGACACAACATCCACAAATCGCAAGACATCGCCTTTGTGGTCTGAATGCGTGTGGCATGCACTGACTCCTCACACCATATGACTTCGGCTTTTTCCCTATGACTTCGGCTTTTTTCAATGACTCAACTGCATTAAATTGATTTAAAACACAATTTAAAAAAAAACATCTGACTTCTTTTTACCGGATGTGATGTAGAATGACATCCGAGATATATACCTTACAAAATGGGTAGACAGCCGTTGTTTATTATCATGCAACATACCTGTTCGTTTATAATATTTTTCTTATGTTGTTATAATGTCAGTTCATGATTCTGTGCTGATAACTGATTTTTATTTATTTAAGTGTGGTTAATGATTTATTTCCTCTCAGTGTTGTGTCTTGATTATGCCTGCGGCCATATTGGATCATGCTGACAGGCCCCATCTTTCTAAATTATATGCAAGATTATGTTTATGAGTATGGCCATTTAAAAAAGTTACAAACAAAGAAGAAACATAAATGAATGTGATCGTACAAATATCATGATAATCCGTTGATAAAAAGTTGTAGTAATTAGGCAGTTAAATGGCTTGTGTGACAATGTTTTGTGATTATTTAATTGGATTTGAACAGTGGGATTCATATGCAGAAGTGTTAAGAATTATGTGGACGATAATAATATATATATATATATATATATATATATATATATATATATATAATTATAGCTTAATAAGCCAAGCATCACAAGGTCTATTTATGGAGGTCCTTTCTGCCTTGTTGAACAGTGGGATTCATATGCAGAAATGTTAAGAATTATGTGGACGATAATATATATATATATATATATATATATATATATATATATATATATCTTACCAATTGATAGCAAACATGCATAATGTCCATTTATGGAGCCCCTTTTTTCCTTGTTCCCCATGAATGCAATGCATTGTGGCATGAAATATTATACAGTTTCTATTATGTAATTTGTATAATAATGTTGAAAAATTATGATACATTATTTATTGATTGAATAAAAAATGAGGTAGGTATTGGCCTTTGTCATAGTTTACAACAAAACCAGTATAACTGAAAAAAGTAATCTTGTGATGTATTTACAAAATCAAATAGAATGTTCAGAAAAAAATTAAAACAAGTTTTTTTAAATATAAAATTGCTGTTTCATTCATATTTCATCTATGTACTTTAATTAGAGCATTTCTAAAGATTTCTTGGCAAGATCAAATCTGTCAGACAATTGTCGGAATTCTTTTTAAATTTGAAATTTCATAAAATTGCAGTTTCCTTAATATTTCATCTACATACGTGAAACAAGCACATTGCACTTCAATTAGTGATTATGAACAGTGGAAAATAAAAATTGTGTGTGGTTTATTATTACTTTATATGCAAAATTAGAAAAAATTACAAATATCAGCAAACTGTCAGAAAATGTCAGGAGATGTAGAACTTTACACATCTGTAGTTTGCTTAATATTTCACTTAAATAAATGCAGGGCTCGACATTGGCACTGGCCCGATGCGTGTTTTAAAGCTGTCGGGCCAGTTGGGCCACCGGTTTTTAAATTCTACTGGCCCGGTGGGCCAGTGGTTTCAATCCCCTACTGACTACCTCAACATTTCTGTAACCGTCACAAAAACATAGAATGACCTTAGTAACATTAGTATAACTATTAACGTTCGTTTTGTTACATTTTATCTATAACTCGTTACACAACTGTGTCTAAAATGTTGTCGTGCGTACACAACAACGTCCATGCAGTTTGGAAGTTATATTTTGTAAACGTCCACATGATTGGCGAATGGCGGGAATCACTCATTATTCACCCAATCAGCGATCGTGTTACATGTTGCCATTAGCTATGAGTGGTAGGCGATCTCATTGTTGTCTGCGTGAATGATAAAATGTAATGGAAAGACATCTACGCAATTTGTTTGACAGTGTTGTAAAAGACCATTCCTGAAGCGGTGGATTTTGTAAAATAATCTTGGAAAAAGAGGGCAAGTGTTTTGGATAGCGTTCACACTGTCACCGGCGCACATGGGCCCTCGGCCTCGCACACAGACGCAATGTTTACATACCATGTAGTCATAGGCTAGCCTGTCATTAAATGGGGCATAGGTTATCTGCGTTCTAATGCTAATTTATCATGGTACAGTGCATCATGTATGTCTGATTCTGCAGTAACTGTTTCCAGGCACAACCAAAACTAAGAAATGTTTTTCATGACAGACAGCTATAGTTTCAAGCCCCAAAAACCCCCCTTGTGTATACCTGTCAAAACAGTCAGTCATGAATTCGACATCACCGACTTTGCTTTAGCCTCAATGCAATTATACAAAACGAACTATTAATAGAAAGTGTCAATGAGTAAATCAATTATTAATATTAAATATGAAAAAAGTTTGTTTTTATAATGTCCGAGCTCATAAAATGGCCTATAGTGCAGGCTGTAATAAATTATATTGTACTTTTTACGTTTTTGTTTTATATTATTTTTCGAATTTAAACTGACTTTATTATATGATATGTCGAAGAGACACAACACTGACAGAAGACATTGACTGTAGTCATTAGTAAGGTTGATATTTAATTTCTCGAAATATGTAGTAATCCATGTAATAGTCTATATAATAAATGTGCTAAAATTGTATAATGTGAAAATTGCCTCAGATTTTATATTAGCAGACTGAGACCACGACGAAAAGATTTCATTTAACGTCGAGTTTTCTCTTTTTATTGTTGCAACCTGAACAATTTACATTTAAAAAAACATGCAACATAAGAGCTTCAGGATGTCTTCATGATGTCACTCCTGTCGACACTTGGTCTTCTAAAGCGATGGGCACCTCGGTAGCAGCATATTTTCTTTACAATATTCGGGCCAGTAACTTTTTGGGGGGCCAGTAACTTTTCAAATCTACTGGCCGACCGGGCCAGTGGATACAAAAGCTTAATGTCAAGGCCTGATAAATGAAACAACTGCCATTAAACTTCTTACCGTGACTACTTCTAGGGAACATTAAACAATTATAAAGAAACTCTTGGTCCGACCGCCCTGCTCTCATACTCACTGTGACACTGCGAGTGTGTCACTGTCACTGACTGTGTGACACACACTGTGTGACAGTGAGTGAGTGAGCGAGTCAAGTCACTCAAGTCAAGTAAATCAGTGTCAATTCAAGCCAATAAAAATGAAGTCCTTACCATTTGATTTATGCTTTTACTCGTTTTGACATCTCTCCGTTGCCAAAGTAAAATAGCAAGTGCAAATCACACATTAAATTAAAAACAGACAGACAGTAGTCTTAACTTTGCAGTAAACTGATGGAAGCCGCCATTAAATTGAGCCCCGGATGTTAGCAATTATTAATAGCCAACTTATCCAAAGGATGGCGACACCGACAAATCCACCCGCTAGCACGCCGATTTTTGTGTTAGTGCAGGGAAATCATGTCAACACCAAATCTTTAACTTTCGACTTCTTTAAAATATACTTGATAACTGAAATGACGAACTAATTAAATTTATTTCCAAGTGAGCAATATAACAATTTACAACGATGATTTCAAAATATGTAATACAGTTGCTGCATTTAAACGTAAATGCAAGAATCTTTTATTTAAGAAAGATCTCGTTGTGGACCATCTCTCCTAACCGTATTATATGTCAAGAAGTTTGCTTATGTTATACTTTATATATGAATTTGTAACCAGTATTTAAATAAATATTTTGTGTCAGAGGTAAATTGACAAAAAGCCACTGACTTCAAATTTACCTCCTTCAAATATTGTAGTATTGTAGCAGAATACAATTTTTATGTCTGTCAACTATAGGTGAAAATATTTTAAATACACCAATGATATACACTGCAGTCACAGCATTTTATAGATAATTATATAAGCATTAAAATAAACACATCTTGCCTTGTTAGAAAATCAGTAGTTTTGAAGATACAGCTACACTAAAATCTGTAGGCAACTGTCCCAGTTTAACAAGGTTGTTGATATAAGCAGCTGCCAATGACGGAATACCGTTTAGGCAAGCTTTCCAGGCAGGCCACCTGGCATTCACAGTGTAGTGGTGGGGCAGTCTCCAATACACAGTGCAAGTCAATTATCAATGGTCCCTGCAGGCATCTCCAGAGGTATGGTGGCGAGGGCAGTCTCAAATACACAGTGCAAGTCAATTATCAATGGTCCCTGCAGGCTTCTAGTCTCCAGAGGTATAGTGGTGAGGGCAGTCTCAAATACACAGTGCAAGTCAATTATCAATGGCCCCTGCAGGCTTCTAGCCTCCAGAGGTATAGTGGTGAGGGCAGTCTCAAATACACAGTGCAAGTCAATTATCAATGGTCCCTGCAGGCTTCTAGTCTCCAGAGGTATAGTGGTGAGGGCAGTCTCAAATACACAGTGCAAGTCAATTATCAATGGTCCCTGCAGGCTTCTAGTCTCCAGAGGTATGGTGGCGAGGGCAGTCTCAAATACACAGTGCAAGTCAATTATCAATGGTCCCTGCAGGCTTCTAGTCTCCAGAGGTATAGGGGGTGAGGGCAGTCTCAAATACACAGTGCAAGTCAATTATCAATGGTCCCTGCAGGCATCTCCAGAGGTATGGTGGCGAGGGCAGTCTCAAATACACAGTGCAAGTCAATTATCAATGGCCCCTGCAGGCTTCTAGTCTCCAGAGGTATAGTGGTGAGGGCAGTCTCCAATACACAGTGCAAGTCAATTATCAATGGTCCCTGCAGGCTTCTAGTCTCCAGAGGTATAGTGGTGAGGGCAGTCTCAAATACACAGTGCAAGTCAATTATCAATGGTCCCTGCAGCTTCTAGTCTCCAGAGGTATAGTGGTGAGGGCAGTCTCAAATACACAGTGCAAGTCAATTATCAATGGTCCCTGCAGGCTTCTAGTCTCCAGAGGTATAGTGGTGAGGGCAGTCTCAAATACACAGTGCAAGTCAATTATCAATGGTCCCTGCAGGCTTCTAGTCTCCAGAGGTATGGTGGCGAGGGCAGTCTCAAATACACAGTGCAAGTCAATTATCAATGGTCCCTGCATGCTTCTAGTCTCCAGAGGTATGTGGTGAGGGCAGTCTCAAATACACAGTGCAAGTCAATTATCAATGGTCCCTGCAGGCTTCTAGTCTCCAGAGGTATGGTGGTGAGGGCAGTCTCAAATACACAGTGCAAGTCAATTATCAATGGTCCCTGCAGGCTTCTAGTCTCCAGAGGTATAGTGGTGAGGGCAGTCTCAAATACACAGTGCAAGTCAATTATCAATGGCCCTGCAGGCTTCTAGTCTCCAGAGGTATGTGGGAGGGCAGTCTCAATACACAGTGCAAGTCAATTATCAATGGTCCCTGCAGGCTTCTAGTCTCCAGAGGTATAGTGGTGAGGGCAGTCTCAAATACACAGTGCAAGTCAATTATCAATGGTCCCTGCAGGCTTCTAGTCTCCAGAGGTATAGTGGTGAGGGCAGTCTCAAATACACAGTGCAAGTCAATTATCAATGGTCCCTGCAGGCTTCTAGTCTCCAGAGGTATAGTGGTGAGGGCAGTCTCAAATACACAGTGCAAGTCAATTATCAATGGCCCCTGCAGGCTTCTAGTCTCCAGAGGTATAGTGGTGAGGGCAGTCTCAAATACACAGTGCAAGTCAATTATCAATGGCCCCTGCAGGCTTCTAGTCTCCAGAGGTATAGTGGTGAGGGCAGTCTCAAATACACAGTGCAAGTCAATTATCAATGGCCCCTGCAGGCTTCTAGTCTCCAGAGGTATAGTGGTGAGGGCAGTCTCAAATACACAGTGCAAGTCAATTATCAATGGTCCCTGCAGGCTTCTAGTCTCCAGAGGTATAGTGGTGAGGGCAGTCTCAAATACACAGTGCAAGTCAATTATCAATGGTCCCTGCAGGCATCTCCAGAGGTATAGTGGTGAGGGCAGTCTCAAATACACAGTGCAAGTCAATTATCAATGGTCCCTGCAGGCTTCTAGTCTCCAGAGGTATAGTGGTGAGGGCAGTCTCAAATACACAGTGCAAGTCAATTATCAATGGTCCCTGCAGGCTTCTAGCCTCCAGAGGTATAGTGGTGAGGGCAGTCTCAAATACACAGTGCAAGTCAATTATCAATGGCCCCTGCAGGCTTCTAGCCTCCAGAGGTATGGTGGCGAGGGCAGTCTCAAATCACAGGCAAGTCAATTATCAATGGGCTCAGCTTCTAGCTCCAAGATGTGGGGAGGGCAGTCCAAAAAATGCTAAAAAGGTCTCATTTTAGCTCCAGAGGTATAGGTGGTGAGGGCAGTCTCAAATACACAGTGCAAGTCAATTATCAATGGCCCCTGCAGGCTTCTAGTCTCCAGAGGTATGGTGGCGAGGGCAGTCTCAAATACACAGTGCAAGTCAATTATCAATGGCCCCTGCAGGCTTCTAGTCTCCAGAGGTATGGTGGTGAGGGCAGTCTCAAATACACAGTGCAAGTCAATTATCAATGGCCCCTGCAGGCTTCTAGTCTCCAGAGGTATGGTGGTGAGGGCAGTCTCAAATACACAGTGCAAGTCAATTATCAATGGCCCCTGCAGGCTTCTAGTCTCCAGAGGTATGGTGGTGAGGGCAGTCTCAAATACACAGTGCAAGTCAATTATCAATGGCCCCTGCAGGCTTCTAGTCTCCAGAGGTATAGTGGTGAGGGCAGTCTCAAATACACAGTGCAAGTCAATTATCAATGGCCCCTGCAGGCTTCTAGTCTCCAGAGGTATAGTGGTGAGGGCAGTCTCAAATACACAGTGCAAGTCAATTATCAATGGTCCCTGCAGGCTTCTAGTCTCCAGAGGTATAGTGGTGAGGGCAGTCTCAAATACACAGTGCAAGTCAATTATCAATGGCCCCTGCAGGCTTCTAGTCTCCAGAGGTATAGTGGTGAGGGCAGTCTCCAATACACAGTGCAAGTCAATTATCAATGGTCCCTGCAGGCTTCTAGTCTCCAGAGGTATAGTGGTGAGGGCAGTCTCAAATACACAGTGCAAGTCAATTATCAATGGTCCCTGCAGGCTTCTAGTCTCCAGAGGTATAGTGGTGAGGGCAGTCTCAAATACACAGTGCAAGTCAATTATCAATGGTCCCTGCAGGCTTCTAGCCTCCAGAGGTATAGTGGTGAGGGCAGTCTCAAATACACAGTGCAAGTCAATTATCAATGGTCCCTGCAGGCTTCTAGTCTCCAGAGGTATAGTGGTGAGGGCAGTCTCAAATACACAGTGCAAGTCAATTATCAATGGTCCCTGCAGGCTTCTAGTCTCCAGAGGTATAGTGGTGAGGGCAGTCTCAAATACACAGTGCAAGTCAATTATCAATGGTCCCTGCAGGCTTCTAGCCTCCAGAGGTATAGTGGTGAGGGCAGTCTCAAATACACAGTGCAAGTCAATTATCAATGGTCCCTGCAGGCTTCTAGTCTCCAGAGGTATAGTGGCGAGGGCAGTCTCAAATACACAGTGCAAGTCAATTATCAATGGTCCCTGCAGGCTTCTAGTCTCCAGAGGTATAGTGGTGAGGGCAGTCTCAAATACACAGTGCAAGTCAATTATCAATGGTCCCTGCAGGCTTCTAGTCTCCAGAGGTATAGTGGTGAGGGCAGTCTCAAATACACAGTGCAAGTCAATTATCAATGGCCCCTGCAGGCTTCTAGTCTCCAGAGGTATAGTGGTGAGGGCAGTCTCAAATACACAGTGCAAGTCAATTATCAATGGTCCCTGCAGGCATCTAGCCTCCAGAGGTATAGTGGTGAGGGCAGTCTCAAATACACAGTGCAAGTCAATTATCAATGGTCCCTGCAGGCTTCTAGTCTCCAGAGGTATAGTGGTGAGGGCAGTCTCAAATACACAGTGCAAGTCAATTATCAATGGTCCCTGCAGGCTTCTAGTCTCCAGAGGTATAGTGGTGAGGGGTTCATACACAGGGAAGTCAATTATCAAGGCCTCAGGCTATTCCAGATAGGGGGGCTCAGATACAGGGAAGTCAATTATCAATGGTCCCTGCAGGCATCTAGCCTCCAGAGGTATAGTGGTGAGGGCAGTCTCAAATACACAGTGCAAGTCAATTATCAATGGTCCCTGCAGGCTTCTAGTCTCCAGAGGTATAGTGGTGAGGGCAGTCTCAAATACACAGTGCAAGTCAATTATCAATGGTCCCTGCAGGCTTCTAGTCTCCAGAGGTATAGTGGTGAGGGCAGTCTCAAATACACAGTGCAAGTCAATTATCAATGGTCCCTGCAGGCTTCTAGTCTCCAGAGGTATAGTGGTGAGGGCAGTCTCAAATACACAGTGCAAGTCAATTATCAATGGTCCCTGCAGGCTTCTAGTCTCCAGAGGTATAGTGGTGAGGGCAGTCTCAAATACACAGTGCAAGTCAATTATCAATGGTCCCTGCAGGCTTCTAGTCTCCAGAGGTATAGTGGTGAGGGCAGTCTCAAATACACAGTGCAAGTCAATTATCAATGGCCCCTGCAGGCTTCTAGTCTCCAGAGGTATAGTGGTGAGGGCAGTCTCAAATACACAGTGCAAGTCAATTATCAATGGTCCCTGCAGGCTTCTAGTCTCCAGAGGTATAGTGGTGAGGGCAGTCTCAAATACACAGTGCAAGTCAATTATCAATGGTCCCTGCAGGCTTCTAGTCTCCAGAGGTATAGTGGTGAGGGCAGTCTCAAATACACAGTGCAAGTCAATTATCAATGGTCCCTGCAGGCTTCTAGTCTCCAGAGGTATAGTGGTGAGGGCAGTCTCAAATACACAGTGCAAGTCAATTATCAATGGTCCCTGCAGGCTTCTAGTCTCCAGAGGTATAGTGGTGAGGGCAGTCTCAAATACACAGTGCAAGTCAATTATCAATGGCCCCTGCAGGCTTCTAGCCTCCAGAGGTATAGTGGTGAGGGCAGTCTCCAATACACAGTGCAAGTCAATTATCAATGGTCCCTGCAGGCTTCTAGTCTCCAGAGGTATAGTGGTGAGGGCAGTCTCAAATACACAGTGCAAGTCAATTATCAATGGTCCCTGCAGGCTTCTAGTCTCCAGAGGTATGGTGGCGAGGGCAGTCTCAAATACACAGTGCAAGTCAATTATCAATGGTCCCTGCAGGCTTCTAGCTCCAGAGGTATAGTGGTGAGGGCAGTCTCAAATACACAGTGCAAGTCAATTATCAATGGTCCCTGCAGGCTTCTAGCCTCCAGAGGTATAGTGGTGAGGGCAGTCTCAAATACACAGTGCAAGTCAATTATCAATGGTCCCTGCAGGCTTCTAGTCTCCAGAGGTATAGTGGTGAGGGCAGTCTCAAATACACAGTGCAAGTCAATTATCAATGGTCCCTGCAGGCTTCTAGCCTCCAGAGGTATAGTGGTGAGGGCAGTCTCAAATACACAGTGCAAGTCAATTATCAATGGCCCCTGCAGGCTTCTAGCCTCCAGAGGTATAGTGGTGAGGGCAGTCTCAAATACACAGTGCAAGTCAATTATCAATGGTCCCTGCAGGCATCTAGCTCCAGAGGTATAGTGGTGAGGGCAGTCTCAAATACACAGTGCAAGTCAATTATCAATGGTCCCTGCAGGCTTCTAGTCTCCAGAGGTATAGTGGTGAGGGCAGTCTCAAATACACAGTGCAAGTCAATTATCAATGGTCCCTGCAGGCTTCTAGCCTCCAGAGGTATAGTGGTGAGGGCAGTCTCCAATACACAGTGCAAGTCAATTATCAATGGTCCCTGCAGGCATCTAGCCTCCAGAGGTATAGTGGTGAGGGCAGTCTCCAATACACAGTGCAAGTCAATTATCAATGGCCCCTGCAGGCTTCTAGTCTCCAGAGGTATAGTGGTGAGGGCAGTCTCAAATACACAGTGCAAGTCAATTATCAATGGTCCCTGCAGGCTTCTAGTCTCCAGAGGTATAGTGGTGAGGGCAGTCTCCAATACACAGTGCAAGTCAATTATCAATGGTCCCTGCAGGCTTCTAGCCTCCAGAGGTATGGTGGCGAGGGCAGTCTCAAATACACAGTGCAAGTCAATTATCAATGGTCCCTGCAGGCTTCTAGCCTCCAGAGGTATAGTGGTGAGGGCAGTCTCAAATACACAGTGCAAGTCAATTATCAATGGTCCCTGCAGGCTTCTAGCCTCCAGAGGTATAGTGGTGAGGGCAGTCTCCAATACACAGTGCAAGTCAATTATCAATGGTCCCTGCAGGCATCTAGCCTCCAGAGGTATGGTGGTGAGGGCAGTCTCAAATACACAGTGCAAGTCAATTATCAATGGTCCCTGCAGGCTTCTAGCCTCCAGAGGTATGGTGGCGAGGGCAGTCTCAAATACACAGTGCAAGTCAATTATCAATGGCCCCTGCAGGCTTCTAGCCTCCAGAGGTATGGTGGCGAGGGCAGTCTCAAATACACATGTATTGTCCCCAACCTGTTCAGATACAGGCAAATGAGGTTATGTAGCTTTTTGGGAGGTCCTGGTGTGCCCTTAGACATTTTTTCGTGTGCAATGACAGTACACTGAAATAAATCTGAGGAAAACGATATATCAGAATTTCTGAGAAAAAAATAGCTGAACTGTGAAAAGGCACTAGGGAGCCTTTGTAGCCAAAGGTACGTCTACATCAAATAAGTAGAAACAGGTTCTGAATGGTTTCCGGGATATGGGAGCTAACGATGCATGGTGGATGCAGAGTGATGCCATAAGTCTGTTGGACCTAAGGACTAAAAAATCACCTACACAGTTGCCAACAATTTTTTTAAGTTTATTCTTTTAATATATATATTTATAATAAAAAGTGTAACAAATCAATCCATGTTTAAAACTTAATAAGTTTGTATCGTTACTTTCATAGACACTACAGTTATTGTTGCATTGATGCTTAATTTAAAGCAGTACCTAATGTTATAGCAGTTACTTTCATAGACACTACAGTTATTGTTGCATTGATGCTTGCTTAATTTAAAGCAGTACCTAATGTTATAGCAGTATGTACTAAATATTAACAAATACTGATTAGAAACAACAAATTTGGACACAGGTCAGAGTAAATAACTTTAAAACATGGAAAATGGTGCACATTCTAGGGAATTGTTAACAAATGCTAATGTTATTTGTAACCATTACAATTTTACCACATTCACATGCGAACCATTAACATTCGCATACCAAATATTAGGCTTTTCAAATGTTTCATCGAATGCATATCAAATGTTGGCATATTGCAAACATAATTTGTAAAATGGTTTTCTGAACCATTCACCAGCTAACTCACCAGCCAGCATTCCTTTTCACACAAGGCAATAGATAAGTCTTCACTGGTTCCCCATTCATTCACTGATTAATATTTTGGTAATGTTTAACCAGAAGCTTTTATGTAATGTGGCAGTCTTGATCATTGGTTCAACACAAACAACCTGCAGACAGGAATGAATGATTGCTGTCTGGCCAAAGGGGTTCATTGGTCCCTTGAAGCATTCCTGTTCACACATGGCAATAAGACAGGCCTCACTAGCAAGTGTCTACTGGGCAGTCGCTACCCAGTGTCCAGTCCAGTGTCCACCCAGTCCAGCAGATCATCAACTGTAGTCATCTTAATGACAATGTAACTGCCCTTACAGGGATAAATAGTTTTATTGCTTTGTATCTAACCTGCTGACCCCGTCCAGCAGTCACTCTTAAATAGTACATTGTTTAACTACTCATCAGCAAGAAGTTGTTTGTTAATTTGAATATTAACTACAAATTAATTATACTATCTAAGCATATGTTAAATAATGAAGATGTGTTGCTTTACTGAAAAATACATTACAGAATGTTTTCATGAACATCATAATGTTTATATGCAGTTGGTAACACTGTTGTTGCTGTGGGCATTATTTTTAATGTTTGTCATATTAATTATGCATACGGCAAACAGGTTTTGAGAATAAATATCATGTTTGTAATGTGTTATTATTTAAAAAAAAATTTTTTACACTTAATGTAATGTATATTTATGTCAAAAGGTGAATGCTTGTGAAAGCTTTTTTACACTTAATATAATGTATTACATTAAGTGTAAAAAAGCTTTCACAACCATTCATCTTTTGACATAACCATCAAACATTTGCAGTCAAATGCATTTTTGAATGCGACCACCAAATTTTGACATTCGCATGACATTACACAAGTAATGGTACATGTTCATTAACAAGCTGAATTCTTATGTAATCTCAGTGAATGCCTCTGGATAGACTTTTTTATATGCATACATGTGAAGCAATAATGCATCATTTTTAAGGGCACCCGCTATGAAAGTGACAAACAATTTGACATAAGGTAAGGTTTGCTAAGTTCTTTTATATAGCGCAGTATCCAGTCCTTAAGACTGCTCAAAGCGCTTTTACACGTTTTTACACCATTATATAGAAAACAATCCTACAGCAATTGTTTCATACTATTGCTGTAGTCGGCAACAAGGAGGGATAACTTTGTAGTCTTAGAGATCCACAATAAAAACATCTTTCACTCTGAGTCAATTACATCAACAAATACATTTGAATATAAACTAACTTTAATCAACATTCTCACCATACACCAGTAAATAGTTTGCCTCAAAACAGCAAACAACTAACAGTCATATTCTCCAGATTCATATATGGTCACATCGTTTAAAGTTCGTTTCACGATAACTTCTTTTGCAAAATGTACATCTTATTTGAACATCTGTTGCACTTTAGCAAAACATGAGTAATGTTTTTCTTTGGATTCACCGGAATGCATGTGATCCTATAGCACATGTCGATCTTTATGCAAACTGTGGAATATCCGCCTGTCTCTGGGCCTGCATGTCGTGGTTTTCTTTACTCTGTGCATGGGCCTCGTATCCGGCAGCAGCTGTGGTGCTCAGGAACGCAAGGTGCCCCTTTGGACATTTGTTGGCGTAGTGACCCTTCATTCCACACTGAAACAATTCACGGTTCCACTTAGACACCATTGTTGTACAATCATAGCACGATACCATGAACAATGTTAGAAGTACATGCGACACCTGGACAGATTTGGAGAAAAAAAACTAATTGACCAAGAAGCCATGATGCCCGTTGGACTATAATAGTCAGCAAGTTGATAATTATTAATGAAATATGTTGGTGATTCATAGTAACCACCTAGTGTCCTCACCATAATCACCCAATTGGCATTTTATCTCTGGTTATTCATATGAGATGATTAGAAACACAGCAACAGAACTGGTCATTAGTGTTTTTTTTGTAAAAATGGAGTTATCACCTTTCACTCCACTAGCTAGCCCAGGGATCAGAATGCATATTATGTCAATAAAGTGTATGATATTTAATTCTATTGTTCTTCAGAATATAAATTAAATTTTTGTCACCAAAATGTGGGAATATGCCAGACACAGCAAAACAGAGACGTATACTGTTAGTCCCACAAGTCTTATAAGAGACAAATACAGTTATGGTACAAGATTACACTCGTCTAACCCACCAATAGATTAATAAAGCTTTATTCACCATTTTCAACAAATCCAAAATCAATCAATATTTGTATGACTAAACTGTGCAAACAATATACGTTAGCAATGAGGACTTTTGATCAATTCTTCTTTGTTAATATCACCAATGAAGCATCTCCCCAGTGATGGCATGTCATAGTTAAATCTGACCTTGAAACATGTAACTTGATCTAGCGGTCGTCGTGGTTGCTGCTGTTGTTGCTGCTGTTGTTGCTGCTGGTAGTTAGTTTGGCGTCTGTCGCCAAATGGCTTGTCCGTGTTTGTGTCCCCTCCACCAAATGTCGTCTTAATCTGGGGGAAATCATGTGTCAATTGAAATACATATGACACATGCTAATCCTCAGGCAATTTTACTCTGGCAAGTAATAATAACACTTTACTTATTTTTACACTAATTTCCAGAGTACCATTACTACTTTGTTCAAGGGTGTGTAGTACCTACAAAAATGCAAATTATATAATTAAACATATACAAGACCAGACCTCAGATTACTAAAGAAACCTGAAAAAAGGTATAAATACAATACATACATATAAACTAATAATAAATAAATAAAGTACAAGCTGTGGTAACGATTTAAGTTGCAGATTAAGGAGTTAATAATAAGCTAACAAAAACGTGCACATTTCAACTTGTCAATGACTTCAATTAAACTAAATAATACATTTGAACAAATCAGTTACCATGTCATGTTGATAACAGATAGGTACAGTTTTTGCAAAATAAACTAATTTTAAACAAGATGTGTGGTACATGAAAATTATGGAAACAGCTTTAAACACGTGTCTGTGATAAGTAGGACAGTGAAGAAGGTGGTAGTAATAATAGTAAAAGCTTTATTTATTTATGGTAACCACATCATGTGGTATATTGTGAGTTTTGACAGGCAACCGTCACTGACCTGTGATACATGTTGATTTGGACAGTTGATTGCCTTGTGACCAGGCTCATTGCACATGTGACACGTGACAGCTGCTTTCCTTGCATTGCTACTGAAGTCAGTTATCGGCAGATCAAACTTGGGACTGAAAAGGAACAGAACAGAAGTTGTTAGCATCGGCAAGAGATAATAGAAAATCAGACCAAGTCCTGCATAAGTTACATTTTTGTGTGAATATTCTATGGCAAATTATAAAAGAAAGATTATCATCACATCATAAAAAAAATGATAAAGTTTGTTACGCAGTTTACAAACATTTTAATTTATATATATATATATATATATATATTATATATATATATATATATATATATATATTGTTTGTAGAGCAAATCTACTACTTTTAAGTGTCTGAAAAATGGGAATTTGTACATGTCTTGTGATCAATTAACGCCATGTTCGACAAGACACTATGATGCATGATGCAACTAAAACTGTAAAGTTGTTAGCATATTTTTAGTAGACAATTATATCACAGATTTTGGTTGTAGATTTCAAGGACAAATTTACAATGCTGCCCCTGCTAGAACGCAATGTACCTAATTTAACTTAGCACAGTGCATTGTTTAATTCTAATCATAAGAATGTTCAAAAGCAAAACTAAAAGTAGATTACTTTTATCATCAGTAAGATAAGCTGTTTGAGACTACAACCGGTTCAAGGTTTTTCAGGTTGCATGTAGTGATGTACTTGCAATTTGAAATGAAGATATATAATAAAATGTTCTGCATGTACTTGCAGACTGGTGAGAGTATACAAAATACAGCTCACTGCAGGTACCATATAAAATGCAGATATAAAATGAAAATATAACTTACTGCATATATTTGCAGTCAGGCCCAAGAATGCAAAATCCACACTGGTAGTTTTGACACATGACCCGTCTGACATGACGATTCTTACAGTTAGGACCTGCCAAACACGAACAACAGAATCATTATTAAATGTAAAAACAATGAATAATAATCATGAAATAGATATAGACATTAATGTCGCATAGCAACCTTCAAGTGTGTATCAACATTTCCTATATGTGATTCCTGTTTTGAAAATTCAGTTTCTGCTCAATCGAATGCTACCAAAAATTGAATTATCATCAATGCCATGACTTATGCATTAAGCAATGCTAACAATTGGCACTTTTATTTGTCATAAATGAGTGTCCTTCTTATTGAAACACTCTTCTTTCAAAAGAAATAGTAGACAGTAATGTTGATGATCTCAAGAGTAGAATCTCTGAAGTAGCTAAAATTTTCAAATAATTGCAATTTTGCAATATTTGATATTTAACTGCAAAGCAACCTTGTCATTTCCAAATCACTAAGACTACATCAACAATGTCAGACTGAGCAGTAAATGAACATACATGCATATTGTATTTACAGCAAATATACCGATGAACTTCGGATCTAGAATTTTTTCGATCTTGTCATAGATTTTTACTGCTTCACACATGTTGCTAATTAGCTTTTGTACAATACTGAATATATATTCAAATGCCAAACGAGTGTCAGAATGCAAAACTGAACAAAAAACTCACTCTGCCTCAGATGAGCATCCAATCTGCTCATGGACAGAACTCACAAAAATATCACATAACTCACCAGAATTGCTCCACGGCTCAGCCTAAGAACAATGCTGAGTGAAAGTCTGAGTTTGAGGAACATTTCCCTAGCCAGTTTACTGTTTACAGGATACTGCCGGAGAGTTAACAGCAATGACTAGGCATCTATAGCCAGACTAGTGAGACCCACTCACCATGTCTACAGAAGCCACGGTCATACCACGGACAGTCCTTCATCTTCTTCTCTGGGTCAATATGCAAGAATGGACATTCCTTGTTGCTGCACTGGCCTAAAAACAATGACAACTTCTTGTATAAAATATGCTCTAAGCATGACATTACAGTGCATGGACATATATCACAGGTTTTGTACCATTTCCAGAAAACCAGATTAAATATTCACCATGTATTGTGAATAAATAATCAATAAAATAGATAATCAATAAAAATCGTCCAAGAGGCCCTTAAGACCTTTGGATTATATAATGAGTTGGTAATTATGAATGAAATAAGTTTTGGTGAATCTTAGTAACTACAGTCTCTGCCATAATCACACAATTGGCATTTTCTCTAGTTATACATATGAGAAGACTAGAAACACAGCCAAATTGTGTGAATGCAGCGACACAACTGGTCATTAGTGGTTTTTAGTCAAGGAGAAGTGATATATTTTCACTCCACTCAGCTAGCTCAGTGATCAGAATGCAGTTGATATCAATAAATTATTAAAACATAGAGCCTCGACGCTTTCTGAGATAGGTGCACAGCAGACACAGAGTGAAGTCATAAGTTTACTGTCCTTTGGCCTAATAACTGCCATGTAACTACCCCAGTAGTTACAAAATGTAACTTTGTCCTATTATAGCTACTTATTAAGTTTGACAGTTGAATTAGTCCTTTTATAGCTACTTGTCAGCCAGCTGTGTCAGCTCAGTATATGAATGATACCTACCAAACTTTGAGTAAAAGTAACATTCTGGCATCTTGGTCATGTCATACTCATGCAGGAATTCACAGTCATCCCCCTTCTTGCATAGGCCACGCAGCCAGTGCTTGCAGACGACACTGCGGTCTCCTCTCACATGTCTGAAGGGGCACGCAGAACCCTTGCTGCAGCTTGTCCTCATGTAGAATGTGCATATTGCTGACCCAGATTCTGCAAAAAGAACATAGTTTTTTGGGTGAATACATCACAACAAAACATAGTCAAATGTTATTAATTACGACTAGTTTAAAAAATGTCATGCAACTAAAAATAATTACTTCTAAAGTCTTAATTCACAATTTAGAACTTTGGACCGATATTAATCAATTGCAATTACTTGTGCATGTAATCATGATTAATACAAAATGTTGGATAACATACGGACAGCTGAAATAAATCTGGTGAAATATGATACTGGTACGTTAGTTATGGCAGAGCTAATACATCCGACTGGGGCTCTTCAACACACAGCACCCTCACATAAACAAACTTTCATTCATTTTTTTTCATTCATAAACTTTCATTCACATGGATGAGATCAAAACTTAAAACAGATACCGTACTAAACGACAAGATGTCCGAAACTGAGTCAGATCTGTGCACGTTTGGTCCCATTTGTGTGAGGGAGGGGCGTGCCCCATCTCCTATCTAACAGCTCTGGTTATGGTCACCAACTGAACACTACCTTTATTATCGCCCAGTGCACCACCTTTCGACAGGTCGTCGTGTCAGAGACACCGCATTAGGCTGAGTACATCTCATATTTGTTTAATATAGATAATAAATATATCAACATGAATCATTCACCAAATATTGTTAAGCACAAACACAATGAATCCGGGATGGGTATAACGGAAATCTATAAGCCCTCCTTAGACTATGTCTATGGCTATGCAACACTGCACGGCTAGTGTGAGTGTCACAGTGGCGAGTCTCACGATATTCTTTTCGCGAAAATACACACTTACTGTCCATCCCAGGAAATGGGAGAGGTTGTGCACCTAGTTGCTGTTCTAATGCTAGTTCAATATCAAAGCGAATGTCCTCGGCATTCGCTACGGCGTCTTCCATGCTTAAGATTTTGCCCGGACCCTTTTCATAAAACGAACAAAATCGCGAAACAACCGATACGACTGATAACCGGACGGCAACGAAGAGCACCACATAGCGGCGGGGAACTTACCGAAAAGAACAAAACGGATATCTAAACGTTTTATTTACGGATAGTGGCTATCGAATTATTGTTTCTTGCGATTGAATAACTTAATTACGTACTTGTGTAAGTTATAATAATACATATGCACATACACACCCAAAGATACACACCATATTGGCGCCAGATATAGACGCCTACATAAACGCATTATATGCACGCACGAACCTTTTAATTTGGTGTTTGATTGTATTGTCAAGCGCCATAGATTTTGTGCTGTAGGGTTATTCCAGATTTTTCCGTACAATTCAGTGTCCTCGGTATATTCTGACCTGTAATTTGGCGAAAATAAAATAAACTGACATTCCATTTTCATGCGTTGTGTTAGAGCTCTGCCAGTATGTGTGCCATTAAAACAATAAATTTAAGTGATAAATCAAGGCTATCGTCTTTATTACTATTAGCAAATTAAATGTCCAAGTCATATGACTCATATATCGGGAAATATTTGCTGTTCTATGAGAGGTGGTTGGATTTAAAGACTTTAAATAAATAAAACATCAAACTGTGACATGCATATATACATGGTTCCCTGTGGCAATATTGTCTACCAATATATGTTAGGCATACTGACCCGCCCGTGCGGTGTGCTAAAAGTGGGGTACGGGTGTGGCGGTCCAGAACGTCGAGCGGTCCAGAACGTCGAAGGTTAGCGGTTCATGTCAAAAGGTTAGCGCGACGTTACAGCCATGCTTTTCAATGCAGTCTATAGTACGTGCAGCATTAAATACAAATCCCCGCGTCTTCGTGATATATAACTCTGGCAGTTTAAGATATATGTAACTGTCTACTAGCTGGATGTTTTGGATGTAACGTGCCAGAATTGGCATCGTTTGTAGGCAAGCCCTATATTTTGAAAACAAATTAAAATAAAGCTGTATTTTAGATACATACGGTTTAAATTGTGTATGTGATGTAGATAGCCCATAGATGTAGTGTGTACAATAAATTCGTCAGGGGATGGGTGTGGATCACACTTTTATAATGGCATATATTTGCGTCTATTTTGCATGTATGGAACACACTTTTATAGTGGTCCTATTGGAAAGTTTTGTAGAATTATATTTTTATTCAAAACGGCGTTATAAGGGCTTAACATATTGCAATATATAAATCCCATTGAGATGCTTCAATATCAGTACAAAGGGTGGAAATCTAGACGTTACCATATCCAAATAGTTGGTTTTACTCAACACAACTCGGCAATGATTTTATAATATATTTTGGGAAATGAGTCATGCATTCAAGACTTGCATAACTTTATTAACATGTCGACTGGTGTAAGTATGTGTCACATAACAGTTGAATAGTAGTGTTAAATGAAATGCAAACAATATCATTCACAACAATAGAAGCTCTTTGTATAAACCATTGCATTTAATAATAATTAAATAAGATTACTTTCAAAGATTTCTAAACTTATGCAACAACACGGGCCGAAAACCATCAACGTCGGCCTGCTCTATTTGGTTTGTCACCGTTCCGTCGCAGATGGCCTTTGCGTACTGAAATATAGATACACATTATTGTTAATATTTCTCCGTGTTAACAACACATTCATATGAATACCTCTTTATGATCCCCTGGTAATGTGACTATTGTTACTCACATCGTTTCTTTGGGTGTTCGGTTAAATATAACAATATTTCACACAATAGTGAAATAATATAAATGACAAAAGATGTGTATTTTAAACTTTGAACAGAAATTATGTTCACATTTATCAAACGTACACCTCTTTAAAAAAGCAAACTTATTACTTCAAAAACAACATCCATACTAATCCAGATATAACATAACAGTGTATTGAAAATAACGCACCTTGTTGATGTAATGGCTGATTAAGGGCTACGTGTGTGCGTGTGTGCGTGCGCGCATGCGCGCGTGTGTGAATGCGTGCGTGCGTGCGTGTGTGTTTATGCCGGTATGTGTATGTGCATGTGTGTATATGTATGTGTGTGTGTGTGTGTGTGTGTGTGTGTGTGTGTGTGTGTGTGTGTGTGTGTGTGTGTGTGTGTGTGTGTGTGTGTGTGTGTGTGTGTGTGTGTGTGTGTGTGTGTGTGTGTGTGTGTGTGTGTGTGTGTGTGTGTGTGTGTGTGTGTGTGTTATGTATTACGACTAGAATAAGGTCGTCGACACCATACACCTCGCTGGGTGGTACAACTGCCGACGTCCGTGGCGTCTGTTCCTATTACTGGCGTAATTAACCCGGCCTGTAACTCTCCCTGGCTGAACATGTGACACAGCGAGTCATTATCCACAGGGACATCTCATCTGCCGTTATGCACGACCGGAATTATGCGGTAACCAGCCTCCGTTAGGTGTTACTGGAGTAATCTATCAACAACAAAGTTATTAAAGCGAGGTAGTCCGTTCCATTACCTGGCGCAACCACGTGTTTGTAAACAAAACGACGAGGAACGGACTATATCTCTTTAACCATCATGGTGATGTTGGTATATCTATGCCCGCCTGCACACGCGCACGCCCACGCGCACGCGCACGCCCACGCGCACGCCCACGCCCACGCGCACGCCCACGCGCACGCCCACGCGCACGCGCACGCGCACGCCCACGCCCACGCCCACGCGCACGCGCACGCGCACGCGCACGCGCACGCGCACGCGCACGCGCACGCGCACGCGCACGCGCACGCGCACGCACATACGTAATAGTTGCTTTCCTTATTACTTCATCTCTTCAACCGGAAGTGACATTTCCATAGTGAACACTTGCACAATTAAGGAAATTATGTCATCTAACAGCAATAGGTTTTGTGTCGTTTCACCATTATTAATAACGAGTATTGAACTTTGATAACATAATGTAAAAATATGCATGTTGTAATTACTTGCGTAGAAGTGGCAGTTGTACGGTGTCGTTTTCATGGTTATAGGAGTTTGCCTCCTGTTTTGTTAAATGTTATGCTGTGTAAATTAAATATATAGTATCCTACCGGCAACCCAACTATATTTGAATGATCTTCGCGCAATTAGTGCAGCATGTCTGAATATTCCCATTTTTAAGTCGAGATGGTGGTGACATGAAGAGTCCTAACCAGAAATGGAGCGTATTATTAATATATTGCACATTAAATAGACACCAGCCAACGCTCACCCATAAAGGGAAATCTATATTAGAACCTCTCAAGAATTGTTTTACTTTTGTTATTAAATACTTATTATATTAATATATTACAACCAATATCTTGTAACAAATGTTATGATAAATACATTGGACATGGTTATCAAGAAACGAAGTTTCTGCTAAGAGTCAGCAATGCCAATATGAGATCATTCAGGCCTTGTTTAGTAATATTTATACAGATTAGCACCTGTGGGTACTGGGCAGTAAAACTGGACACCACCAGCCTGCTAATTGCCTTTGCGTGTTAGAGAAGGTCTGGCTCAGATAAGCAAGACCTTTGTCCAAGCCAGGTATCCCAAATTAAATAGGTGTCCTTGGGAGTTGTTCAAACATCACTCAGCCTGGCAAGACAGGGCTGCCTGGTGAATGGTGATACTGGTGTTAAAGGGAGAACCCAAATCAACTTGGCTGTTAGCTAGGTCTGTCATCATTGCTATGATTGTGTAAAAAGGACAGTCTGTAGCGATCTGTGCAACAATAAAATAATTTTGCTACCTTATTTCTTACTGTTGTCAAAATATATTTATGGTGCTCGTGTATGCAAGACCAAACCTTTGTACAGTTAATTAATGCTAAAGTAATGTTATTCAGACAGTGTCTGAATAACATTATTTTGTGACCTTATTTCCTGTTACATTCCTAGGCAAAACTGGATTTTTGTGTGATTTCTTTTACTGTGAATTATGTATGTACACTCTAATGAAGCTGGCAGGGCAACACAACAAAACAGTGAAATAGTATGAATGTTTTCAATTTTTTTATCAAACTGATCTGTTACCAGAATGCTCACTGGCATCATGTTGTTTACCAAAACGTCATGGTTAGCACATGTTATCATAACATAGTTAAACGCACGCACGCACGCACGCAGCACGCACGCACGCACGCACGCACGCACGCGCGCGCACACACACACACACACACACACACACACACACACACACACACACACACACACACACACACACACACACACACACACACACACACACACACACATGCAGCTATGCACGACATCTAGTTGCCCGCACACATGTATGAACACATGCATGAACACATGCACGCAT